>OZ038496.1:43151010-43428510 GCA_964036315.1 Acanthosepion esculentum | reverse complement strand
CAATCCTTTACTTAAATTGTGAACTTACCTATTCGTTTCCCTAGCTAAACCGAACAACATGCTTTTCTACTTGATTTAATTCTTACCTCCTCTCCTCACTCTTGCTAAGCGTTGCAATACTGCCCTCTTGGTAATTCTGACCACTCTTTGCTGACTGTTTATATTTCATTCCAATCCTCTATTACACAGGAATCCCCTATCCACAAAACCTCTTTCCGTTACCAGCATGTTGATTGGGACTCACACCAGGATTTTCTCTTTGACGTCCCTTAGACTGACATCTTTAAACTCCCAATTGAAAATTGCGCCACTGAGGTTTCGTCTTGGGTCAAAGTCTGCACGGGTGCTTTCATCCCTTCTCAGAAATACCTGGTGAAACCTTAATCATCTCCGTGGTTCACATCCACATGCTAGTCTGTCATCGCACACAGGAACCACTATTTTCAGCTATACCAGCATGACGGATCTCACAACAAGCGCCTATTTGTTGCTGCTCACAATAAATGTGAGTGCTCGAAGGAGCAAAGTACCTGTTTGCCAAAAGAACGACGCACCACATAACCTCTAACAACTTTGGCTATCACAATTACTGGCGGCTCTGTAATAGGGCATTAAATAAGTGTAAGGTCTCTATTCCTCCTTTCGAACTAATGCAGATGTCCCCCAGGGATCCATCTTGGGTCCAACTCTATTTTTAATTTTCATTAATAACCTTCCTGATGACATCAGCTCTCAACTTGGTATCTATGCTGACGGCACAACAATTTACTCCTGCCTCAATAGTAAAGCTTATCAGTCTGACAATGTCAAAATGGCAGCCAATGTTCAAAACAACCTCAAGTCCATAGTTAACTGGGGCAAAAGATGGCTTGTTAATTTTAACACCTCCAAAACTAAACTTTTCTCCACTATTTACCTTGAGCTCCTTGATAAGATCCAAAGAAGAATCTGCAATATTATTGGTCCTTATCTTGCAGCTCAGCTCCAGTCACTTTCCCACCAATGTAAGGTTACCGCTCTCTGTCTTTTCCATAAATACTCTCATGATAATTATTTGAATGAGCTCTTCGCTATGGTATGGAGTTTTTTAATTTAAGCGTAGCACTCATCTGGCACTGAGATCTCATCATATTTCAGTTGAACTAACTAGATGTAGCCATAAATTCTATGCTAACAGTTTCTTCTCTCACACTTCTCACTTGTGGAACTCCCTTCCAGATCCATGCTTTCCAGCCAACTGTAATCTGAAAAAATTTAAATGCAATGTCAATCACTATCTACTGTCCACCTGATTACTCTCTTTTTTTTCTGCTTATTGTTAATGTTTCTGTTCCTAATTCTTCCACACCCTGTAACCTCTTATGTTTTAGTGTCATTACTACCTTGCTCGGGGTGATTCCAATTTTAAAAAATTGTTATATAATGTATATAATAATAGCCTGAGTTCATCTGCAGAAAAGGTCTCAGTTCAGCCCATTTGCCAAACATCAGTATTTGTCAATGCTTTCTTGATTTGTGTCAAGAACGTCTCAGCACTCCTTGTGTGTATATCAATTATTGGCCAAATTTTTATCTGGAATTTTTAACCAATGGGAATTGTGATCAACGGAGAAGCATTGAGTAAATGATTTGCTAAGGGGATTGTTGAAAAAAAAAATTAAATATTTCTTCCTGAACCTGTTGACTCTGAAGTATAAGGCCACAGTCAAACCATGCTAAGTGGTACTGTTTTTGCTGACAATCTTTTTTCTTCTCCGTCTTCCATTAAGTTATAAATTTATTTTTGGCCAGAAAGGTAAGGAAAAGACTAGTTCTGAATGTCTTAACCAAAACTAATCTCTCTCATTATACAAGCATATTGCATTTATACTGCCCATTTTAACTCCGATGCCTTTCTTGTCTATTTACAGCCTGCTTCCCTATTGCCTACTGATTTTTTGTATCCCTATTACTGTTCTGAACTTGTGTAGCATATTGGGTTTTGTAACAATAAGCTTGTCTTAAAGAAAATACTTTTATTTTATAATTACAGGAGTACATTTACAAGAATCCTCAAGTTTAAAGAAAACCTGAAATAATCTATCAATGAACTTTGTTGCAACTCATAAGAAAATTTACAAGCAATAATTCTGATTGGTGTTAGTTCCTGGCTACCTTCATATTTATTGAATCATTCTCAATAATCACCTGCATGTATTGTATCTAGATTTCACTACAGAAATTTTGTCAATAAGAAATTCTATAATGTTCCCTTGGCATTTCAGCCAATCCCAATCTGGGCCACCAAAATTACTACTGAAATAATTGACATCCCAGGTTCAAATCTGGTGAAATATTTTGATTTACCAAACAAATCTGAACAACTTGCCCAAGGGTCTATGAATTTTTTTTTTATATGTGAGGAAAAATTTTTTTTTTTCCCTGATCTCAACATAATCTATTGAAACCTAATCTCTGTTTCAGTCTAAATTTATCAATCAATTTCATATCTTTAAAAGCATGTAATGCTCAATCCCATTGATTATGTCATGGTTAAATTTATGAATTTCAACAATACCTTCAATTGTTACTCAATAATCAATCAAGATTTTTCACTATATTAATCCTATCTTCTGTTGCAAAATGTAATTGTCCAGCAAGGACATATTTAGTCATATAACTAAGTGTATTCAAGCTTGTACTGGTTTGTGATCTGAACACTAATCAAGCTAGATAATCTAGAATAACTAGATTGACTCTTCTCCAGATTATTGGTACCTTAACCAATGAAACTAAATATGAGACTTTTATCAAACATTGCTCAAATCTCTTTGTATAAAAGCTGGACATGCTAATCACTTGTTTCAAAGTTTTAGACAAAATAGATTGCTGATCATCACTGGCATAAATGGAATTTGTCTCATGAATTGAGACTAGATTCAAGGTCATAAAGTACAGAGCCATTTTGTTTTTTATATTCATATGTGCTAGATGAGCAATGTCTATCAGTATATCATTAGTCATAGCCACTATAACCTATTTCAGTTATCTGAGATCATTTAAATACCCTATATGAATAGGGTGAACATAAAAAAATAAAAATACAACTTAACAATTTCTACCATTTGAGTTCCAAAATGTCTTCCTAGACAGATTTGATCATGTTCCAACTCTTTATTCTGATCCAGAATCCAGACTAGTAACATTGTTTAATATTCACATTTTTTAAGTGTAAGGTAAGTTGGAAGATCCTATCCCTAATAAACAAATATCCTTCCCTATGCTAATTGATGTTTCATCTTTTGCAGAGCAGATGTCATTCATCCTATTGGTGAGGAAATTTGCAGAGAAGAAGAAATATCTTGACTGATATTGGTTTTATGGGAGAATAGACACATATTGGTATAGCCAGATATTAGAGACTGCAGATGTATGAACTGGGGTGTGACAGATTTTGTCTTCTTTTGTTCTTCCATTGCTACACTTTTTCTGTATTTGGATTCTAGAGAAGCTGACTGCAGCTGAGATATGACTGTTGATGTTTATGTGGTCAACAAAATCTGACCTACTACCTTAATGTAGTTCTGTTATGAGAAAAAATGGGCATTATCTTGTTCTTTTCCTTAGATTATTTCTGCTCAGCCTATCAGAGAGGCCATATATATATATATATATATATTGCTGAAGAACAGAACTAATTTTTAGACTTTGGCTGCTGCTGTTGTTCTTGATTCATCATTCTTTGGTTATGTCATCACAAGGCTACTAGCAGAACCAATAATATAATTTGATCACAACCAGTAACTTGTGCCCATGATAACAGGTTTTATAGCGTCAACTCATTTATGATTCACTGAACCAAATGGCATACTTTTCATTGTCAGACCCCAATTCGTCAAAGTTTCCATTATATAGTTTATTCGGATCATAGGCTAGTCCGGGTCTGTGTAAACTTAGATAAGCCTAAGGTTAAGGTGGCTGGTTACTGGAAATTAAACTGCTCATGATTTGGAGAGCAAGATTTCCAGGACCAGCTGCTAGTAATGATACAGAGGGAACTGACAGGGACTGTAATGGGAAATGCCTGGTGGGATAAACTAAAATCCAAAATTAGAACGTTTGTTGCTGATTATAGTTGTCGGCTCAATCTACATAGATTAGCAGCGCAAACGGCTTGTGAGCAAAAAGTTGATCAAGCGATTAAATCCCATGATAGTGGGGACATAGTGGTGGGGATGGGTTAGTTATCTTTTGCCCTTTAACTATGTTAAACACAGAATTAAACATTTTGGCTAAGGTCTTAACAAACCATTTGCAGGCTGTCCTGTCTGATTGGCTCTGAACAGACTTGTGCTGTGAAGGGCAGGACTATTCAGTACAAACTTCATATGGTATGCTTGATCATTGAGCAAGTCGACAGTGAAGCTGCGCTGATCAATTTAGATCAGTCCAAGGCCTTTGATAGGGTTGACCATCGATTTCTCGGGGCTGTCCTTTTGGTGGCCGGTTTCGAGCTGTACTTTCGCACCTGGATCCGACTTCTGTATGCAAATCCTGGTGTGCTGGTGGAGGTGAATGGGGTACGATCGGAGCCTTTCATATTGTCTTGCTCCATTCATCATGGTTGTCCGCTTTCGCCTTTGCTTTATGTTCTTGCATTGGAATCTTTCTTTCACAAGTTAAAGACAAATCCGGTCCTATGCAGAATTTCCCTACCTGGTGCTACCACCTCAGCCAGGCATTCCGCCCATGCTGATGACATTTTGGAAAATTGTGTCGAGCAGGGCCGAGATTGACAAAGTCAACAAAGAAATCAGTAGTAATGAGATGGTGACAGGGGCCAAGATCAACTGCAATAAGTCTGTTGGCTTGCGGTTGGGTGCGTGGAAGGGAGTTTCTCTTCTTGGACCTTTCCTCTGGACAGATGGGCCGCTCAAGATTCTTGGCGTTTGGTTCAGTCCTGATATCCAGTTGGAAATAAATTGGTCAGAGGTGCAAGGGAAGGCCGAGATCGCAATTAATTTGTGGTCTTGGAGGAATCTTTCCTTAAAGGGGAGGGTGGAAGTATGTGTTTCACACATCTACCCAATTCTCCTTTACCGACTCTCTGTGTTTCCACTTCCATATGACACTTTAATGGTGTTAATGAGGCTCTTGTTCCTCTTGTGGGGAGGCAAGGCCACCAGAGTCTCTCGGGAGATCATCTGAAGGCGGTCTAGGTATGCCTAGCATTGAGATTTGTCAATATATGCTTTGCATTGGGTTCCTGGATTGTGTCGTGAATTGGATGAGGAGGGCACCTTCTGGAAGGAAGATGCCTGTAAGAACTTCCCATCCCTGAGAAGTGTGCACTTGTGCAAGGAGGAGGCCCACCGTTTACCCCGAGCTGATTGCTCCTTCTACCATGAATGTTGTCGTGCTCTGAAACGCCTCTTATGGGTGTCGGATTGCCTCCCCAACATCCAGGCATTGTCTTGTAAGGCATTATATCAGGTGTTAGTTAGGGGGTCCATTTGTGATGAGATGATTGACGAACTCGGCCTTACGAAGCAGGAGGCTCACTCAATATGGCCTTGGGCGCCCGGGTTGAAATGTCTCGATAACAATGAAGTATCACTCAGCTGGCTGGTGATGTGTGGCGCCCTCTGGGTCGCCAAAAGACTATACACAGCCGGCTTGGAGAAATATCCACACTGCCGATGCAGTATTGAGGAAGTCAAGACCTTGGGTCATGCCTTCTTTCATTGCACTGTGGTAGCACCATTGTGCAAGTTTGTTGAAGGTCTCATGGTTGACATGCTGCCTGGAAAAGTCTTTGTCCTTGAGGCCTCTTCTGTTTGTAGCAATGTGGCACCGCTGTTGACGAAGGCTGAACTATATGTGTTCTTATGCTTAGTAGGTGTTATGAGAGTTGTGATTTGGATGACACGTCAGAAGGGATTCTATGGAGGCGAGAAGTTTACTTCTTCCCAACTGACTTTGTACTTTAAGCATCAGCTTAAAGTCAAGATTAGGATGGAAAGGTGGCAGCCCACTTCATCAGCTGCTTTCTTAAAGCCTACACCTGCATACTTTTGTCATTACAATGTCATCATCCTTTAACAGTACTGGTGAAAGTTTAAATTGACTAAAATGAAATTATATACTATATAGTAATGCTTCTTCTACAAATTGACTTTTCATATGTTAGGTAACTTGTTCTTTTGGGGGGGTTTTAAACCTAAAGAGCAAAATAAATTTATTTTAGAAAGTAAATTTACTTAGTTGTGTTGCAAATTTGTACTTTTTCCAATTCAATAATTTTAATTATTTCTTGAAACTGAAAACAATTCAGTGACTGGAATAGCATCTTGTGCTCTTCTATGAGGATGGGCTGAAAAGTTCACAGGCTGACTATGAAGGAGTGTTGCCAGAGCTGTGAAATCTTGCATGCATTAATTTCAACTCTTCTTATTAATAATTGCATTGTTTCTTTCCAGGTAAACTGACATCTGACTGTTCAAAGAAGATTGTTCATCCTGTTGGTAAAAAAATTGATCAATAGCAGATATAATGTCATCATCAATGTATCCCAGCCAAGTATTTTTTCCATTTGGGGGACGAATAATAGTTAGATCAGGAGAATAGGGAGGGTGATCAACCAGTTCAAAGCCACAGTCACGCACAGAAGCTATTGAAACTAAGGACTTGCATGCTGGAGCATTGTCCTGATGAAATAAGAACCCTTTCATCAGTTTTCCTGGATGTTTGATCTTGATAGCCCTTTGCAACTGCCTCAGTAAATTGCCATAGTACTCTCCATTGATGTGGCTCTTTTGAAGATTGCTTTTTGCATCCTCAAAATCTGAGGCCATCAACTTACTTGAGATGAAACAACTTTGGCCTTGTTGGTACAGGTGAGGAGGATGTTTCCACTACATGGATTGTCTTTCTGAATCAAACCCAACACTCATTTTGGGTTAGGAAACGTTCAAGGAAATCAGCTGGTTCTGTCTCAAATAATGTAAGATTTTCCGACCATGTGATCGGCCTGTGAAATTTGATCACTTTGTGCACTTCATCATGCCAAGTTCATTGTGCAGAATATTTTCTACTCTCTCTTTCAGAGTATGCTAATAGCATTGGCTATTTGATTCTTTTTTTGCAGGAATTTAATATAACACAATGATGCAAAATTTTGTCCATTTTCATGAGAAGTTACTACTAGTTATTTTTTAAGTTTTCTTCGAACAGTCAGATATAAAAAACAAACAAACAATGCATTTATAAATAAGAGTTAATGCATGCAAGATTTCACAGCTCTAACATCAATCTTTCATAGCCTATGAACTTTTCAGTCCACTCTCATAGGTGTTTTAACATCCTCAATAACACCAATCAAATTGGCAGCAAAATAATCCTTGCTACTTCACAACCACATTCTGAAGACTGGTTCATAGCCTTCCCTATCTTTAGCATCAGTTGTCTCCTTGACAATATAACTTTTTGCATTAGTGTGTGCACTGAGCACATCTACAGATGTAGGATTGTTGTTGATTTCAACTTCACTCATTTTCCTGCATTAAAAGCTCCAGTCACTTCCTCTGTTCGTCTCAATGAGATCATCAGGCAAGCCATGACTAAAACAGTTCTAAATGTTCTAGCTTAACTGCATTAATGGAAAAAATTGTGTTAACTGTTTCTCATTATTCAATGATAATGTAAAAAATTTATATTTGCATTACATTATATTTGTCTCATATGGCTGTTACATGTGTGAATACCTTTATTGCTCCCTCCCATTTAATGACATCATCATCTATGCCAACAGAGCTGAGAAGACCAAATATGTGAAATATTTTGGTCTTACAAACAATGACCTTATATACTGTTACCACAGTACAGCATCACTATTGTTCTATTTTCCCTTTGTTTGTTCCCTTTTTAATTTAGATACATTTTAGATTAGTCGCCATTTTAACCACTTCCTTTTTGGTCCTTAGTAATTACCAGAACTGACCTGCACAATAAACCATAGGATCAAGGTACACAGATCCTACTTTCTTATCTTCCTAATTTCTGCTCCCAAATAATGGCATTGTTGGTATGTAATTTCTTACTCTTTTTCTCTAGGCATTGGTCACCTTTAATATCTTATTATAATTTGAACTTTTGTTTAATGTAGCCACTCTGTATACATTTATTTTTGCTGTTGCACTTCATCATTAAAATGTCTTTTACAATGACTTGACTGTTCTCACATGGTGTCATACTGTTACTTTATAACTGTCTTCCTTTCTGTAGACTTATTACAAACTTTATAACATATTTCTCTACTTACGACCTCCTTTACCCATTTAAAACATGTGGCCTTCCTGTTATGTTAAGCCTTCAATCCTTTGTCATATTTCTTCTTTTGCTTACTTTACCTGTTTATTTATTTTGTTATTCTGACTAAACTAATCTCAAGTTTGCATTCATTTCTTTTCCTAGTTTCACTCTTTTGGTTCTCAATAAACCTGCCGATGAACAGGATTTTGTATTTAGAGTTTTGATTGCTGTAAGTCTTTTATTTAGCTGTCTGACATATGTACACATGTAAGATGTATCAGGAGGCAGTACATATTCTTATATGCAAAATCAAAAATTGTACCACTTGCATTATTTTCAACATCCACAAGAGCTTGTGACTGTCAATATTGTTCAAGCAAATAAAGCTATTATTGCCACAATTGCAGTGCATAGGCCAACTCAGCTTTGCACAATACGATAGAATCTTCAAATGATTTCTGTTATACAATGCTTGGCAAAAATTATGGAATTAACACATTTAGAAGATGTTCACTTTTCTTTTCTATTTTTTATTTTTGTGTCTAAAATTTGATGCAAATATAAAAGCAATTGGCTGGCTAAAAAAGGAAAGCATACTGATGGCTCATGAAAGACATCAAAGTCTCAGGATAGAAAATTCAAAGTAATATACCTTGAAAATAGAAAATGTACAACAAAACAAATGAAAAACAAATGGAGAACAGACAGAATTCAATGTTTGTGATAGAACAGTAAGAAATTGACTGAATGAAATTGGATTTACATGAAAACCAGCACTAAAATACAAACTGAAGAAAATGTACATTATTTACATTATTTGGACTATTGTCCTCATCTTTGTCGCCATATCTATTACAACGTTTCGGCCGTTGTATGCTCCGGCCTTCTTCAGGTGGTTGGAATGTTGAACTGAAGCCTTTATTTCACTCACTGGGGTAGACTGTTCTAGTTCCACGTGCCATGTTAATGGATGTCAGTTATCAGTTCTCCACTGCCTTAACCGGGTATTGAACTCACACTCTTTGGGTCCTCTCACTGGATCTAACCAATGCCTTTATCCACTGTGCCATGTGTCCTTGAGGACATTTGTGTATGAATTTCTGGGTATTATAAACCTAATGTCTTCAACAACCATTTTTACCAGTGCTCATATTGCAATTTTTGCTGTTATCATTTCATGTTTTTACCAGAGCTCATATTGCAACTTTGTTCTTATTATCACTTTTCTCTGGCACTCCTTATTACTGGTTCCCATATAGTATTTATTTCTATGCTTGGTCAGCTCAGGAGATTTTTGTGGCCTAGCATATGTGCTGATTCCTTAAGTTTACAAATTTTCCAATGGTGTTCCTTGTCTATGATCTCAACCTGATCCCACAGAGGGCAGTGATCTCCCTTCTCTCTCCATATGTGCTCAGCCACAGCTGATTTTTCCACTTCCCCTCATGTTACAGCTTTCTGGTGTTCTTGAAGCCTTAACTTAAGCGGGCAGCCTGTCTCCCCTTTATATTTCTTTCTGCAGCTGCACGGGATAGCATACACAAAGTCTTTAGTCATGCCTCTATGGGGGGGGGTCTTACTCAGGAGAGATATCTGCAAAGTGTCATCAAGCTTTTGAAGGTTGTCCTGATGTTATATGAACTGCAGATCCTTTGTATTTTCTCTGATAACCTATCGCGGAATTTCCTTACCTGGTGCTACCACCTCGGCCATGTACTCCGTCTATGCTGATGATGTTTCAGTCCTGGTGTCGAGTAAGGCCGAAATTAACAAAGTCAGCAAAGAAATCAAGGGATATAAGATGGTGACGGGAGCCAAAATCAACCGCGATAAGTCTGTTGGCTTGTGGTTGAGTTCATGGAAGGGAGTTTGTCTTCCCGGATTTTTTTCTCTGGATGGACGGGCCGGTCAAGATACTCGGCGTCTGGTTCGGTCCCGACCTCCTGTTGGAAACGAATTGGTCGGAGGTGCGGGAGAAGGCCGAGTTTGCAGTACGTCTGTGGACTCGGAGGAATCCTTCCTTGAAGGGGAGGGCGGAAGTATGTGCTTTGCACATCTACCCGATTCTCCTTTACCGACTCTCCATGCTTCCACTCCTGTCTAGCACTTTACTGGCGTTTGTAAGGCTCTTGTTCTCTTTCTTGTGGAGAGGCAAGACTGCCATGGTCAGTCGCGATATCTGTTACCTCCATCCCTCTGATGGCGGTCTGGGGATGCCTTGCGCTGAGACTCGTCAGCATACGCTTTGCATTTCTTACCTAGGCCGGATGTGTATGCAACTGGATGAGAATGGTGAATTCTGGAAGGAAGACGCCTGTAAACACTTTCCATCCTTGAGAAATGTGCGCTCGTGTGAGGAGGAGGCCGGCCATACTCCTTGAGGTGAGGGCTCTTTCTATCGTGAATGCCAGATTGCCCTCAACCAACTCTTATGGGTGAAGGATGGCCTCTCCGACGTCCAGCCTTTGTCTTGTAAGGCATTATATTAGGTATTAGTTAGGGGGAACATTCAAGATGATCTGATAAGCGAGCTCGGTCTGACGAAGCAGGAGGCTCGCTGCATATCGCCTTGGGCACCCGGATTGAAATGTCTCACTAACCCTGAGGCATCACTCACCTGGCTGGTGATTCGAGGGGCCCTCTCGGTTGCCAAAAGACTTTGTTTGGCGGGTTTGGCAAGTTTGTTGAAGACATCATGGTTCGCATGCTGCGCGGAAAGTTCTTTGTCCTCGAGGCCAGTTCCGTCTGTAGCAATATAGTGCTGTCGAATTCCATGGGGCCGAGAAGTTTACCTCTTCCCAACTGATCTTGTTCTTTAAGCATCAGCTTAAAGTCAAGATCAGGATGGAAAGGAAGCGACTCCATCCATTGCAATTTGGCAAAAGGTGGGTGAGTCTTGCGCGTCTCTGCCGAGTAAAAGGTGCTGACTTAGAGTGGCATTTTGATGCCGTTTAGGAGGATATTGTTTTTGCTGGGTTGAACATTGGCAACCCTCCTCTTAATAGTTTAGTGTAGGTCGTTTTTTTGTTTTAGTTGTTTTTTTTCCCCGTTATTAAACTTAGCTAGGTTGTGTATGCGCATTGGCCCCTTTTATTTTTGTCCCTATTTGTATTTTTTGGGGTTTAATTCCCCATCCCTCCCATCATTAGGTGGATAGTGATGTCAGTTCTCTGGTGGGTGCAGGGCGACTTTCATTTCGGGTATGTTGTTTCATAACTGTTTTTGTGTTTGGATGAGCGTGTGTTTGAGTGAGTGGTTGGGATGCACAAATGTTTTATATTTTTCTTTTCAAGTCCCGCATTGATTTTGTCCAGTGAACTGGTCTTACTCTACATTTAGTTGCTTTGTGGGGGTTTTATTATTAACAAAAATTTTGTTTACTTTCTTGTATATAGTTCTTATACATTTGTAAATACTCATTGGGGATTTTAAATTGTTTTTTATTCCCTCCCCCCACAAACATTGAACTGTATATATGGGGACTAGTTAGGACTTCATAGAGTTTTTGAGGTATTATGGTGTTTGAGGTAAGAATGGTAAGTAAGAATGAGTTGTTTTGGTGAAAGGAATATTGTCAGTATGTTTGGGTCAGTGGTTGCGGCTAGCTAAGTTTAAACACTAAGACAGAAGAAGACCATCCTTTTCCCCTTTCCCCACTTCGGCCTTGTGCCATATTTGTACATTTAGTACAATAAATATTAGGAAGCGACGGCTTTACGTAGTGACATGTTCAGAAAGCAAGGACGGTGAATTGTACCAGCGGTATTTTGATTTGTACAAGTGATATTGCAGCAATACAAACTCATTTGATTTACAAGCTATTTCAGCATTTTTTCTAATCATGGCGGACAGAAGTTTTGATATTAGGCTGATACCTGAATTCAGTGGAGCCGCTACCGATCTACCAATTGTAGAATGGATTGAAAATGTGGAGTTGGTTTGTGAACTTTGCGAGATGAAGAAAGTCGAGTGGGTACTGCCACTGTGCTTGCGAGCCAAGGCTCTCTCTGTTTATCAGCAGCTGACAAAGGAGTAGAGATCTGATCCAGAGCAGATTAAGCAAGCCCTTATAACTGCATATGCAGTGGATTCATTAACTGCGATGATCAGTTTGTGTCACAGACGAATTTCTAGCAGAGTTGAAACGGCTAGCTTTGTTGGTTGGCAGTCAACTACCTGAACGATGGATAACATGCGCCTTCATTTCTGGACTGCTGCAACAAGTCAAGCAACTTCTCCGCGCAGCATCCAGAATGGATACTATGACGTTGGACCAGATCCTGACTCGCACTCAGGCCATTATGACCGATAGCAAAGAGTTAGATGAATCAGTTGCCGCAGCAGCTTAACAGACGAGTACAGCAATCACTGGACGGGCAGCATTGTGTGCTTTAAGTGTTTTGGTCCCAACCACCAGGCAAAGGATTGCAGGCAAGGCTACTCGGAGAAGACAGCTACCCGGACCCAAAGATCCTGCAGTGAGATACAGTGTTTTCGGTGTAACAAGGTTGGGCACATTTCCTCAGAGAAGGCCGAGTTTGCAGTACGTCTGTGGAAACAGATCCGGGGAACAGACGTCAGCGCCGGTCTTTTCTCCAGGTGACTCAAAAACATGGTGCTACCTATCATTGAGGTGGTGGTAGACGAAAAAAAGTGCACGGCTCTGGTTGATTCTGGTTGCTCACGGACGTTGGTGAGCAAATACGCATATCGCAATTGGCGACCAATGAAGACGCAAGTCCTAACTGCCGACGGTAAAGCACTAAAATGCTGTGGACAGAGCAATATTGCTTTGAATGTTAGTCGTGCTCAGCCCGTGTACATTGATGCCCTAATTGTGGATGGACCACTACTTGGGATTGACACAATTAAAGAATTAGGGGGAGTGCACATCAGTTCCTCAGGAGAAGTTAAATTTTTTGAAGAAAGTAAGCCTCAATGTGCTGCCATTTCCATCATTGAACCCGATTTTAGTGTAGAGTTCGACCATCATAACAAAGTATGGACAGCCTCATGGAAGTGGACCAATGGGCAACCGCCTATGACCCTGAAGAATAGAGTGGCAGAATATTCAGTACCTGACTATGCACGGGACGAATATGAAAGGGAACTTCAGTCATGGCTGGATAATGGATGGCTGCGACCATACCCCGAGGACGAACTTGGTCCACCTAACTGTTTAAACCCTTTAATGGCAGTAATACAAGAGAGTAAGCAGAAGGTCTGCCCAGTACTGGATTACCGCGAGTTAAATGGTTTTGTAGATCCGTATACTGCTAACTCGGATATGTGTGCACATAAGTTGCAAGAATGGCGACGATTGGGGGCCGATGTATCTTTGTTGGACTTGTGGAGGGCGTATCTGCAGATACATGTGGAGAAGGCGCTGTGGCCCTATCAAACTGTCATAGTGAAGGGACAAAGATACTGCCTCACCCGACTGGGCTTCGGTTTAAATGTGGCACCTCTCATTATGAAAGCCATAATTGACACAGTGTTATCGCAAGACAAGACCATTGTGAATGCCACATCGGCATATGTTGACGACATTTATGTCAATGAGAGTCTAATTCCTGTCGCACGTGTGAGAAAGCTCCTGTCCAAGTACGGACTAGTGTGCAAGGAACCGACGAGATTAAAAGATGGAGCGAAGGTGTTGGGCTTACAGGTCTGGAGTGACAATAGTACTCACCGATGGAGGCGAGGTGGAGAGATCCCCGATATCCCTGTGAGAATAACTCGCCGGCACGTATTCTCATTATGTGGAAAACCTGTGGGCCACTTTCCTGCTTGCGGCTAGCTACGAGTTGCCACTGCGTTTGTGAAACGACAAGTAAGCGCTTTAACCACAGGATGGGATGATGAAATTGAGAATGCCTCTATTAATTGCATGTTAGCCAACATAATAGCCATAATACGAGAGGACAATCCAGTAGGAGGAGACTGGTGTGTGAGTGGCCGCGAAATGAACGTGTGGGTGGATGCGAGTTCCGTAGCCACAGGTGTCGCATTAGAGGTAGATGGAAACGTCATTGAGAATGCGTCGTGGCTGCACCCAGCTGGAGATGCTAAGCACATCAATTTGGCCGCACTAGACGCAACGATAAAGGGTGTCAATTTGGCTCTTCAATAGCAGGTGTCGACAATACATCATTTTACTGATTCAGCATGTGTTCATCAGTGGATTTCACACACCTTAACTGGCAAGGCGCGAATAAATACGAAGGCATCTGGGGAAATGCTAGTGCAGAGACGGTTGAACACATTTCGCGAGCTTGTAGCTGAATATGACTTGACAGTGGACATAATACTGGTCAAATCCAATATAAATATGGCAGACCAGTTGACCAGGTTGCCAAAGAGGTGGTTAAACCTACACAAGGAGGAAACGGAGCCAGTGCAGTCAGTATGCGCTACTGCAAAGACTAAGTTGGACGCACACCAAGTGGCTAATATCCACTAGAAAACCGGACATAAAAAGGACCCTGTACTTTGTCAGGTTGATAGACCCTTCAGTATCGTCAGGAGTTGTAAAGGCAGTCGTCAAGGAATGTGAGGCGTGCCAAACCATTGACCCAGCTCCAGTGCATTGGCGAAAAGGGAAGCTGAACGTGAGGGACAACTGGAATAGGTTAGCAATGGACATCACTCACCATGGTGGTAAGCACTTCCTGACAATTATTGATTGTGGGCCTTCTCGGTTCGCGATATGGCACCCACTACGTCAACAAGATTCTACTAGCGTAGTTCAGCAGTTAGAGGCAATTTTTTAAGAACGGGGCCCGCCACTCGAGATATTGACCGACAATGACACGCATTCACGTGCAAACATTTCAAAATTTTTTGAGTAATTGGGGTGTACGTTTACGGTTCTGGTGTGCCTATGCCCCTGCCGAGAATGGTATAGTGGAAAGAAGTCACCGAAGCATCAAAACCATTGCAGCTAGAAAGCAGTGCTCTATACCGGAGGCGGTTTACTGATATAACGTTACGCCTAAAGATAATCATTCTCCTACTACTTCACCAGCTGATGCAATTTATAGGTACCATATCTGTGTACTGGGCATCAAGGCTATGACCCCCATTGAACCTCAAAATATGAGGAGCATATGAAGTGGGAGATATCATTTTGGTGAAAACTCCCCATGGGAGATGCACAACTAAATTTAGAATGGGTCACGTGACTCAGGTTAATAGCCCACAGTCAGTGCACGTCGATGGAGTTCCACGTCATGTGAAGAACTTACGTCCCTTTATGGAATCGGTCCCAATGGATACACAGGAGAGCGATTCTGAAAAGAGTGAGTGGTTAGTAAATTTGAGATCAACCCCATTAGGAGAAACTGATCATGACACAAACGAGGAAGACGACTCCCCCAACTGTTGGCATTCAAAATACTAATGTGGTACATCCTGCTAGCTCCCCTGATGACAATTCATTTGAAGATGAAGTTTGTGTTGCTTCACTTCCTCGGCGAAGTACCCGGCAAAAGCGACTGGCTCGTGACTGTATGTTTTGTGATCATGAGATCAGGGGGGAGTGTGGTGAACAGCCCCATAGAAGCAAGCGAGCCAGAGTGGCTTGTATCTGGTGTATAGGAAAATAAGGGTCTTACCTTAATGTGAGGCACGTGACATCAGCAAGTTTGCTCCATGAAAATGGCATTACTCTCCCCTCCAGACATTTTAGTAGTACGTGCAGTAATGAGGGTTTTTGTACAGTTTGGCGTGCTTCCACCGATAGCAAGTCGTATGCTGATTGGTCAAACTGGAGGAGGCAATTTGCCTGTGTAACTGAGAATAGAAGCGAAGAACGCTGATTGGTTGGCCAACCGCAGTGTTGGCCTGATAAAAGAGGGCTGGAGCAGTGAAAACGGGTGGAAACGATGGCTTTACGTAGTGACGTGTTCAGAAAGCAAGGACGGTGAATTGTACCAGCGGTATTTTGATTTGTACAAGTGATATTGCAGCAATACACACTCATTTGATTTACGGTTATTTTTTCCATTCCAACAAGTC
This sequence comes from Acanthosepion esculentum, assembly GCA_964036315.1. NCBI lineage: Eukaryota > Metazoa > Mollusca > Cephalopoda > Sepiida > Sepiidae > Acanthosepion > Acanthosepion esculentum. The sequence goes on along the minus strand of OZ038496.1, from coordinate 43,412,202 downwards.
AGTGAAAGAACTTATTGTTTTCACTAATAGGGTAAAGTAAAAATTTACCTCCTCTCCCACTTTTAAATTTTTCAGTAAAAGAACTGTACAAGTCAAACAGACATATTTGAGAGGGTAAAGAGAAAAAAAAATTCCCCCCTCTCATGTCTTAACTTTATGCAGTAAAATAGATGAATTTAAAAGTGTAATGCTAGAGTTGTTAAAACAACAACAGGAGCAGCAACTACTGTTGGAACAGAAATACAAAGAAAGACATCAGAACAAGCAGAATACCAGAAGAAATTTGAGGAATTGCACCTAGAAATTCAGGTTAGACAACAGAAACTGGAAGAAATGCTCCTTCAAACACAGAATGAGAAAAGGCACTTGTATATGTCCATAAAAAATCTAAATGAGGACAGCGATAACACATTCTCTCAAAACTCTATGTGGAGTGCTATTGAAAACTTCACGTTTGCACCTGAAGAAGAAATTACATTCGCTTTGTACTTTAATCATTATGAGGAATTATACAATATGGATTGCGCAACTTGGGCTGACCATAAAAAGGTTTACCTATTCCTCAGGAAATTAGGCACAGCAGAATATACTAAGTTTGTTAACTATATTTTGCATAAGAAAACCAGCAACATGAAATTTAAAGAGGTGGTTCAATCATTAACAGAAATCTTCAGTCCAAAAACGTCACAAGTGTTGGAAATGCATGAATCTCACCTGCAAAGAAGATGAAGATTATACTACTTTCACAGGTGTAGTCAATAAACACTGTGATGACTTCAAATTGTCAGAGTTAAGTGCCAATAATTTTAAATGCTTTGATTTCAGTGAAAGACGCTGAAATACATCATAAGGTACTCAACAAGCTTGAAAACAAACCTGACATTACTTTACAGCAAATTGCTGAAGATTGTCAACATTTTGTGAGCGTCAGAGAGGATTCAAAAAACATCAAACACAGCGATGTGGCTCACATTAAAGCAATACGCCAAAGAAAAATTAAAAAAATACGCCAACCAAAGAATAAAGTTACTTTGCCTTCAAGACCTTCTTTCAGGTGTGGTCAATTACATTTGTATAGAGATTGTCCTTTTAAACAAAAAATGTTTTAATTGTGATAAATTGGGACACAAAAGTTCCCACTGCAGGATTAAGAACAAGACAAAAAAAAAGTGTTGTAAAAATTACCAAGTCTGATAAACCAGAAAGTCGTGACATCAGGAAGTGCAAATATTTAACAAAAATATAAGGCTACAGCTTGATTCAGGTTCAGACTTATCCATAATTAATTATCAAACATGGAAAAAACTGGGTAAACTGACTTTGTTAAGAACAAACCAAATAACTAAAAGTGTAACTGGAGATCCTATTAAGTTTATAGGTGAACTTATAACGAACGTGTCATTTAAAGGTAAAACTTTAAAACTAAAGGCATATATTATGAAGAATATGAGTAATTTGTTCAGGACTGATTGGTTAGAACAGTTTCAACTTTGGGATATGCCTATTAACTCATTATGTCAAAAAGTCAAAAATTTGACTGATGAAGCAGAAAAGTTGAAAGGTGAACTTAAAAAATTTTCCTGATATTTTCAGTGGTGAACTAAGAAAATGCACAAAAATGTCTGCTAAGTTTGAGTTAAAGCCAGTTTTTAAGAAAAAACATAATGTACCATTTGCCTCATTAAATCAAGTTGATGAAGAATTGAATCGACTTGAGGAAATGGGAGTTCTGACAAAGGTTGAATATAGTGAATGGGCATCTCCCACAGTTTATATTAAGCAAAAGAGCAAAGAAATTTGTGTATGTGCTGACTTCTTTATGGGGCTGAACAGCACCCTAAAGGATCACCATTAACCTCTTCCAAGTCCAGAGGAGATATTCGCTAAGCTCAGTGGAGGAAAATATTTGTCTAAGATCAACTTAAGCGACACATATCTACAAATACCCGTGGGTGAGGAATGCTCAAATTTCTTTTGCATAAACATCCACAAGGGTTTATACAAATTTTTAAGACTTCCGTTTGGGGTTAAGGTCGCTCCTTCCATTTTTCAACAGATCATGGACATGATGTTAAATGGTCTGGATTTTGCAGTGGCCTATCTCGATGACGTCCTAATGAAAAGTGAGAGCATCAAGAAACACAAATCGCACGTTGGACAGATGTTTAGGAGAATCCAGGATTACAGATTCAAATTAAAAGACGGGAAGTGTGAGTTTTTCTTAGAGAGGATTAAGTACTTGGGTCAAATAATTGACAAAGACAGAAGACGTTGTGACCCAGATAGGGCAATGGCAATAAAGAATATGCCAGCACCAAAAAATGTGTCAGCTCTTCAAAGTTTTTTAGGTCTTGCCAATTATTACAACGTTTTTGTCCCAAGAATGCAAAGTTTGAGAGCTCAAAAGGCCCAAAAGAAAAAGGAAATTTATGGAAGCTTTAGAAATTAACCTGAAAAGTAAAAGATATTGAATATCTTTCATGTCATACCATGTTTACAGAAAAAGGAAAAGAATGGGTAAAAAACCCATCTCCTCACTTATGAACTTTGAATTACCAGAAAAGCACAATACGCATTGGATTATTGGAAATTATCATCATTTAAAAAAGAAAAAAAATTGTAAACCTAATTCCTTTATATAGCCTTTTCAAAGTGGTTGTTTCTGATTTTTTTTTTTTTTGTGGAAAAGGATTGAATAAAAAGTATTGTGTAGTAATTATTAAAAAAAAAGACTCCATACGAAGTCAGGCTGAAAAGGAGGGTGTTGTGGTGTCCTTCCTCTAAAGAGTCCATGTTAGACTCTTCCACTTTAGAAGGATAGAAGGCTTCAGGGAATGGTAAATAGATTGAGTGCTAGTTCATTCAATACACTCTCACTAGTCGTGTAATACTCTTCTGGTGTACTTACTATTTAATATACGATATATCTGCAAACCTGGTTTTTTGTTATTACTTAACCATTTACTTGGTCACAACATGAAACATCACTTCTTTTTACATTTTTGACATTTTTTCATAGAAGGCAAAGAAACAAATATATAAAAAAAAATTTATTCATTCCATAAAGGGAAAAGAGAGAAAAAAGCAAATTAAAGTAAAAAAGGAAAGAAAATAAGAAATCAATAAAAACAAAAAGAAAGAGGAAAAAAAGAAAGCATAAGAAATCAACCCTACTACAAAAAGAAGGGAAAGAAAAGAAAGGAAAAAGGAGAGGAGTATATCCAAATTTTTCAGATACAAATGAAAAGGAAAGAGAAGAAAATAAGATATGAGAAGTTGTTGATACCAGATTTAGCCAATGAAAACACATTAAGAAAGAAAATTCAAAATTGAATGGAAATATAACACAACAAAATAGGAAACATATTGCAGATACAATGTAGCAATTCAAACTTTATGATATTTTGAATGAAATCACATATTCAAACAAATTAAACATAGTATGTAAATAAAAGATACTTTAAGAAGAAAAATCATATACAAGCAAAACAACTACTTAACTATACCAACCTTACATTATAAGTTAGAATGCAAATTAAATTTCAAACATTTATATGACCTTTATATATTTATTTTAAATTAAAAACTAAACTAAAATAAATTTTTAAAATTTATATGACTTTTATATAATAAATTTTAAACATTTATCTGATTTTTGTATATTTATATTAAATTGAAACTATTATCAAACATCACAAGTAAAATAATTATAAGCCAATTCATGGCTTACCTTACTACTATAAATGTCATATAAATGTTTAAAATTTAATTTGCATTCTAATTTATAATGTAAGGTTGGTATTGAACTTGAAACCTAATAGATGTTCAAAGCATTGAGCCTCATTGTAACCATTCATTGTGACTAGAGAAAATTTGGGGTCTGAACAGTATTAATGAAACAATATTAGCTTGGTTCTTGAGGTATTGAAAGTAACAATCTAGTTATTTCCCTTTGAGAGGTCAAAGGAAAGATCAGCTGCAAGGCTCAGATTATAGTAGGATAGGAAGGTTATCAGCTGTGGATGAGTTATCTTATGGACATATCCGTTCCCATCACATATTGATATAATTGATTTGGATGCATATTGACATTTTGAAATGATTAAAACATAATGCACAAAGTGTTGAAAAATATAAAATACATCATTCTATATCACAATATAATAATGCAGAAGGATATGGTAAAAGTTGAAGTTTCAAGTGTAAAAGTCCTGGCAAATATAAGGGATAGGGAGACAGAGATAGAGTCCAGGAGGAAGAAAATATATATGTATGTATCCAAATGTAGTAGCTCCATCTGTTTACATATATATCCGTAGATCTACTATTTTTAAAGATGGTGAAATTTTTTTTTGTTATTTATTTGTATTTCTGCACCTGCCAAATTGAACAGAAACAAAGCAGTAGAGCCAGACAGAATTGTAACAGTGATGCTGGCAGCCTTAGATGATTTCAGCAAAGACAAGATTACAGAAATAATGAATTGAATCTACAACAGTCGGGATATACCAGAAAACCGAAGTAGACCTATTTTTATCACTGCCTATGAAGCCAGTGCAAACAAATGTGAACTCTATTGAATATTCAGCTTAATAAGCCATATAACAAAACTTATAATCTTAATTCTGATGAATCCGACCAGAAATAGGGCAAGAACAGTGTGGGTTCATGTAAGACACTGGAACAAGGAATGTGATATTTATATTCAGAATGCTATCAGAAAGAGAAATACAAATGCAGAAGAATGTGTACCTGTGTTTTATAGATTACACAAAGGTGTTCAATAAAGTATGCCACAAAGATCTGTTGGAACTGCTCAGCAACTTGATATATATTTAGGGAGGATATTAGAATAATCAAGAATCTATACTGGCAGCAAACTGCCTGCATACGAATAGAAAATGAGTTCAGCAGATATACAAAAATAGAAAGGGGTGTAAGACAAGGATGTGTCTTCTCATAGAACTTACTTAACCTATAAAGCAAGAGAGAATTAGAAGACTTACCAGGATTCATTATTGGTGGCCACAATCTTAACAATGTCAGATATACAGATGACACAGTGTTGATAGCAGACAAGGAAAGAAAACCACAAAAGCTCCTACAGAAGGTCGTGAAGGAAAGTGAGAAGAATGGATTAAGCATAAGCTGCAAGAAGACAGAATGCCTGGTTGTTTGCAAAAAGTGCTTGAAAAATGTGATATTTACAGGACAAATTGAAAGCAAGAAGGAAACAATGCCTAACTTACTTAATAAGCTTGAGTAAACAGTTGGCAAAACAGGGTTTAGGAGAAATAACAAAATTTATTAAAAGCTACAAAGGACAGGAACTTGTGGAGAGCCACGATCACCTACATCCTGAAGGGACATGGTGCATAAAGAAGTACATAAACTGTGGTATCTGCATAAATATTCACTAGTGATCTGAGAATTTTCATTAATAAAAAACAGAAAGTGAGTAGGACCAAGCATTGAACTTGTGAGCTTCAGAAGACTGGGAGAAAAGGCTTCCTAATTCTATAACACTTCCAGAGATGCTATTGCTGGAGAGTTTTGGCAGCAATCTCCCTATGCTACACTTTGTCAAAAGCCTTTGAGATATCCAAGGTAATTATTCTAGTAACAAGGCTACTATTGACTGCCTTGCTGATTCTGTGTGTGATGGTAGTTAAAACATTTGTAATTGACTGAGTGAAATCTATGATGTTTGTGACTCAGTTATTTCTCATGAGGTAATCAATTTTTTAAAAAAAATAGTGTTTAAAATTTTCTTTGGAAGTGACTTGGTACCATCATGTTTTGTTATAAATTTACATGTTATAAATTTTACAATGTCACCATCCCATATACCTTTTGTTCCTCCATGCAGCATGAGTGGTGAGCAAAAAAAAAAAAATTGGAAACTTTTATTTTTAAATTCAAGTTTCTTATATCGGCCATGAAATTGAGTTGTGAGATTTTTTCTTTCACTATTAACTTGACTTTGTCAAGTTAAGAAGATACTTTGAATATATATATATAAAAAAATGTTGTTTAGAACTTTAACTAATTTGAAACGTATATGTAATCTATTGTTGGATGATCAATGAATAAACTGGTACCTCCATTCCAATTTTATTGCAAGTGTGTCAGGTTGTTAGCAACCCTGTAGAATGAAAAAAAAATACTAACAAATGGCAGAAGAACTCATGATGAGTCAATAGCCAGCTAACTAGAGGTAGTATCTCAATAAAAATCACCATGGAGAAAGCAACAAGAAACCACTCCACTATTATTTCCAAGAATATTCATGACTCTTCATGAAGGTTGTTAAGTCTACTGGAATTAACTCTTTGTCCAGATAATTTAGTTGGAAAAATACAAAAAGTGTCTGTTTTTTTTTACCTCAAATTTTTGTTGATTGCTAAAAGATAAATGTTACTATTATGTCCTGAAAAAGGAAAAGGAGACAAATTTTTTGTTGATGCATACGTTGACAACCTGTCCATGAGAACTGCTTATCCAATACTGAGAATGTCACATGTTTATGTGTCTAGAGGAGGAAAATGGGGCTAATTCTCATTGGTTTAAAATGAGTGAATTAATGATAATTATAATTGTTATAATTATTTTATTGTAATTAGTTTTTCACACTATTTTTTTATGGACACGACACCAGAGATGCTTGACAAATTAATATCTTCTTCCATTCTCACAGACAGACCATCCATTTATTTAAATGAACTGATGGCATTAGCAACAAAAATTGGAGTGAACAGCAACATCATGATACAAGTTTATACAAGCAATGCCAGTTAACATAAAACCAGTCCTGGCAGTACAAATGGATTCAGAAACTGAAAGATATGGGAAGCTGGCTGATGACCTACTGCTGTGTTTTATTGAGCAAGGCCCCAGTCCTGTTCGTCCAAAGAAAGAAAGACTGTTGTAGTAGGAGTTACAAATTCCAATCTGCTATAAACTAATATCATCATAACCAGAAACCAAAAATATGCAGGTTGCTCATCTGATATGTACCATGTGAGATCATGTAAACCATAATATATGTGGCCAAATAATTCCTTTACTACATTCTGTTAGATTTCCTGTATATTCCTTTCTATGTCTACTATCATCACTATCTCATCTGCATATCTTGTTAAGATTGTGGCTCTCAATAATGTATTCTGGGCTTCTCCATAAACTCTCTACGTTCATTCATACACACTCATTATCATTTTTGTCAATTGTAACTCTTATTGTCTGTTAATACACATATATTGATTTTTACATATATATATATATATATATATATATATATATATATATATACATACATACTGGCCTTTGTTGTTTCTTTCACATTCTTTTTACATTTCTTTCAGTGGACTCCTCATGAGCCCACCATATTTGTTGTGGACTATTTCAGTGTCTTTAACTCAAAACACTTACACACACTGGCCAGCTACAGGTCTGGTTTACAAGTTCATGTTTAACGTTTACAGCATTTAATAGCAATAGAACTTCTGTGATAAACTTGAACTTTAAATCAGATTAACTTAAAAATACTTTTTAATATGCCAAAAAATATTTTTAAATCATATTCCCTTGAAAATATTTTTTAAATATTTAAAATATTGTTTGCTTAAAGAAAGCTGAAACATAAATAATTAAATTACTCTCTACAAACAACTGGATGAAACAGCAAAGCAGGATCTCTTTGTGACTGTCTTTAACTTTAAAATATTTTAAATAAAAAAAATTGTCTGTTTGGAGAAAGTTTAAATAAAAATACTTACTGTATAAACAACTTGTATTTTTAAATCTTATTCATTTAAATCAGACTAATTTATCATTATGCACCAGACACAGAGACTTTTATAGATAGATTACTACTGTCTCCAACATATTCTCCAGGAGTCATGTTATTGTTAAAGAAAGTATTGGACTTGGAGTGTTTCTTTCAATTTTAGAATTACAGTGTTATTTAGTTGTACTAAGATGTTGTGATGTAAGATTTTGAAAAATGAGTCTTGAAAACTAACTTTCTCTTTGTCATTTTTTTAATATTTTTTTTTGTGATAAAAAAAATTTCCGATATCTGTTTCTCAAAAAAATTGATTTCGGTGATTAACTTTCATAATCACCAGCTTTCATATTGTTTGTTTATTTATTTATTCATTCATTCATTTATTCTATTTTATATTTTTGCCGAGTGTTCATGCAGCAAGAATAATGGCGTGTCTCTTTCTTTACATTTTCTTGAAACGTATTTCCAACACAGAATCAACCTCTACTAATTATTATTAAGTTTTTAACCAACTTTTCCTTTCTATGATACAAATGAATAAACTTAAATTATAATCTTTAAATAACTTTATTCAGGATTTTTTTTCATCTAAAATATCGCAATGAAGCAATTCTTTATACGTAACTAACTGACAAAAAACTCTTGCATAAATTTTTATTAAAAAAAAAATACACCCAACTTTCCCTATTAAAACGCATCATATAAATTAAAAATATTTGTCTAAAGATATATACTCATTTTCATTTTACACTAAATGAGCAGTAAAAAGTACGAAATAATAAGATAAAATGTTAATTTCCCATTTTTCGAGTGACTTCCGTTGGCAAGGTCAAACGAAAGAATTGATGTGCATTAGAAATGGGTGGTCAAAAATTTGAAGTTCCTGATTGGAGACAATATAAAGTAGAGGGAGTCCCGGAGTTGGAAAGATTACAACGTTTGCTTGCCAATCATAACCTCAAAGATCCCTGGATTCGGTAATTTATTTTTAATTAATCCTTCAATTTGAAGTAAAAAATATCCTTTCACCTTTTGTTTTTGTTCCTGCTTCTTCAAAGTCAGTGTCAGCTAAAATAAAAAGTAAAAAAAGAACGAATGTTTATTTTCGCCAGTAACTTGCAAAAAAATGACTGATAATTTTGTTCTACGACTTCATAACTCAATTCTCCAAAATCTGTTTACAAAACAATCATTGAAAAGAAAAGGAAGAAAAAGTTTTAAAAAATATCAAGAAATAATTTTCTTTAGTTTTTATTTGGTTGGATTGGAAGTATATATTTATTGCTAATTAGTTTTAAAATTATTAAATGTTAACGTTAAACTTGACATTATTAATTTTAAACTTTAAAAAGAGATATAAAAGAAAAGTTTAAAAATAAAACAAAAAAACATTACATTACATTTGTTCCCTTATTTGGATCTTTGGATTCATTCATTGCAGCGAGGAAACTATTTTTATCCGTTTCATTCCTGCAGCAACTTCCATTTCTGGAACGAAAAGCATAAAATGTGATTTAAATTGATAAAAAAAAAACAAAAAAAAACGAGTAGTCGGTTTCAAACTATTTTTACATACCAAATACTCATTTATTTCCCTTACACTCGATGTAAACATCTTGGATGAGACTCCTCTGTGTGATTCATTCGATAAATAAATCATATATCAAAGAAAATTATTTTAACCGTAAAAAAAAAAAAAAAAAAAAAATTCAGCATTTGCGTTCAATATGTGGTAAATTTGCTTTTTAACACCCGCGCTAAATATCTCTTAAAATTTTCCCAATTCGTCATAATTCCGTGTGTAAATGTACATGCTGAACTCGATTTTTTCTTTTGAATTGATAACGAATCAATACTTTTTATTCTGACAGGTTATGGCCTAAGGAAGGTCTAAAGAAAGCTAACCTACAAAATTTATTTAAAAAAAAATTTTTTCCTTATTTTCTCTGAGCAGACCAGTCTAAGTAGTGCTCAGTTGGAAAATATTTGATAAGCATTACTGTAGAAAGAGCATTGTTACATTTATGTATATAAAAATATTATTGTAGCACAGTATTTGTTATATATTTAATATATTCTACAAGTATTTACAATGTTGTAAAAAAAAATACTAAAAATATTTTGTATATAAAAATGAATTACATTTACTAATGCATTCTTCAAAGATATAATGTACATTAAAAACAAAAAAAGCTACTTTTTTGAAATCTATTAGCTGCTTTCCAAATTTACACACTGCAACTCTCTTGCTTTCATTTGTTTTTCATTTCAAGATATAATTCCTCCAATCCTAACAGTCCTCCATTTTTAAAAAGAAAAAAAAAGCTGTTTTGAAAATTAATAATTTATGTATATTTTTCAGAAATGAAGTATGGCGATATCACCCAGGAGAATATACTTCAAGCGTGACAAATATGAAACGTTCTGTATTCAGGGGCTTCAAATATGCAGTTGCTGCAATGGCAGTTACTATATTGGTAGAAAAACTTCAAGAAAAGTATGGACCCCCAAAAGATCATGGTCATCATTAACTTCAGCTCTCTCCATGTAATAATTTAGTGTTGCTATCAGGCAATAACAAAAACTATTGTTTTGTTTTTAATGAGTAAATTAAAATAAATCCTTTATAAATCCTTGCATTTTTTATTAGTTATTTGAGATTATCATCTGCAGTATTTGTGATTTAAAATATTAGACACAACGTGAAAGCAAAGACTTTTACAGAAACTATTCATCTCTCTATATAAACTATTTCAATTATTCAGTCTCATTTTTCTTGGCTACCAATATTCTGCACATTTATTATTAGCAAATGATCACATAAAAGGTTGCTGCCTTTCCCCCTCCTTTCCTTTGACGGCTGTCAGATTGACATGTACTTCAGAGCAACTGACACTTAGTTTGTTCCTTGCTGAATGCCCTTTAAATTTGGTCTTCTATCAATTATAATAATCACATATGTATTTATAAATAAATACTCTTGAATTTGCATTTTTGAAACTATATAAATTTAATATTTAATGAAACTTTCAGGACTTAGGAACATATTTAGATTTTGAAAAGTAGACTTCAAAGTATACTTTGCAATTTAAAATTTCACTTATTTTTGGATAAGCCAACACTGAACAACTGGATTTAATGTTTTTTTTCAATACCACTCATATTTTGATCTGAAGAAGTCTTAAAGCTGCTTAAAATTAGGTACCTTCATTTTTTTTCACTAAAAAAGAGCATAGCATGATGAAAAAAAAGGCCCTAAACTTGATAAAAACAAAGTTTTATCGTCAAAATGTTTATTATTAACAGGAAAGACTAAAGTATTTTTTATTTTATTACATTTTTTTTAATCCTTTCTAGCACTTTCAAAAATTTTTGGTTAAAAAAGTCTTCTTTTTTTTTTTTTTTGGCATCAACAGGGGATCATAAATGAATATGTGAAATTTCACTGTCTTTTTGCAGTGAAAAACACTAATAACTGTCAGAGTTTAATGAAATTTCAGGACTTATTTACAAATGAATGAAATTGTTTTAAATTATTATTTTAGGGAATCTTAGTAAAAAATATTTTATTTTTGTACATCTGTGTACCCCTACCAAAAAAAAAACATTTAATTTCAAGAAGTTAAATATTGATCACAAACTTTGTTTTATTAGTTAAGAGCAGGGATCCTTGGAGAATGTAATTCCTTTTTTTTTTTTTTTTCTTCAAACTGTTACTGAATAATGCAATAAAATTATGACATTATTTAATTAGATAAGATTTTAATTGCTTTTATCTTTTATAAATAATATACATTATGTTATAGTCATAAGAAATTTTTTTTTTTTTTTTTTTAATGAATTTTTACAAGAATTATTTCCATTTTAATTATAATAATTTATAAAGTTTTAAACATTTTGCAAAACTTTAATCATGTTAGATGATATTGTTATTAAGTAAAGACTATATTTACTAAGTGGAAAGCTTAATACAGTGGTGCCTTGACTTACAAGTTTAATTTGTTCCATGGTGGAGGTCATAACTCAAATTGCTTGTATGTCAAATCAATTTTTCCCATTGAAATGAAAATCTGTTCTGGACTCACAAAAAACACTGCATATTTTTTTTTTTTTTTGTTACAAGTTTTTTAAATAAGAAAAATTTACTTATAAATAAGAATATTGTATAAAAACACAATACAATAGAATGTACTCCAATAAACTGGTTTTGAGTATAATACTTAACCTTTGAGATGAGACAATATGAAGATGCTGACAGAGGTTGTGGTGAAAGGCTGACCTGAATAACTGAAACTTATTCACTGATTTTTTACCTTTTGGCCACATTTTCTCACTTTCATATGCAGGGGTTTTCAATAAAAAAACTGTCCAATGAGGTCTGTTTCATCCTCCCTTTCAGAATGTTTCTGAAATGAGTTAGGCAAGTGTCATTAAATAGTGTTGCACACTCAGTTGCAATTTTTCTGGGTGTTTCTCCCACATTCCCAACATGTCCTTTATTTTGCTTGTAGAGATAACCTTCTCTGCCTGCACCTACTTCCTGCAAAACCTCCATGTGCTGCAGCATCTGTAGCTTCCTTAGCTTCTTCATTGTCAGTTCCTTGGAGTGCTCCTCAATCAGTTTGTTGATGTCACCTTCATCCATGTCCAAGCCCATGGACTTGCTGAGGAATACAATCTCCCCCCACCACTGTTGCTTCGAGTATTTCAAAGAGTTCACTTGGATTATCAAGTAAAATTAGAAAATAAACTTTGAAATTTTTTTTTTTTTTTTTTTACTGTTTTCTTGTCTTTCAAGCAACTTCATAATTCCACCCTCTTTGAACATTTTATATTTTTCACCAAAGTACAACTCCTGGTATTTGTTGCTCTCTCCAAGAATTGATGATGATTTTTTTTTTTTTTTTAACCGATTTCTCTAAAGAAAATGAATGATAAATCTGTAGGTATGATATTTAGTGAATATCACAGTTACCAAACAATCAGTAACTATGCAGTCTTATGTCAGATACTATTTCACTTAACTAATTCCAGATGTTGATTGTTGTTTTCAATTGAAGAAGTTCATAATAGATGATCCTCTTCCAATCTTCCCATATAAATAACATTACCTTTCGATGAAGACTAGCCTTCAAACAGTGGTGGCTCAATTCACTTGTGTCCCTGATCACTCATGTACATGTGGTTGAGTTGACACTTTATTTCCTACCCCCATTACAATTTGTTTCAATAGAACATTTTCGCCATAAATAATTCTGTGTGGAATTAGAATAGAAGTAAATACAATATGGGATCCACTAGTAAAGAAAGACAAAAAAACAGTCAGTTTTCAATAGCAGCTGTAGCAAAAGAGAAACATTTTAGTGAGTGCATGACAAGCAGTAGCAAGTACTCATCAGTAAGCAGGTTAGGCTTAAGGATCGAAGTTCTCCACAGACAATTCTCCCATGGGACAAGAGCCTAGTGGATGAAAGTGTTGGTTTGTGAATTTGGTGACAGTAATTGTGGTTCAATCTGGACTGAGCAGTGTCTACTTATTGACTCGGGGGCAAGCAGTACTATAAATAAGAACTAAACGACATCCCTAGACATGGACAGTGGAATGAAAATAGATTAACCCATTAACTGCCAAATTTTTTAATGTGCATTTTTGGCCCAGACGGGTGTCTTAGGAGTTTATTTATTTCTTATGTTTCATTTCAGTAGTTACCATTGTCGTTTTTATAGAAACTAGAACATCAAATATATATATATATATATATATAAAACATCAAAAAATAATATTGATTAGAAATAATAAAAAAAATACTTTTCAAAATAGTCATTATTTTTCTACTTGTGAAATGTAAAATTACAACAAAGTGTCTTACGGCTAATAATAAAAACTTTAAAGGCTAAGTGTTGTAAAATATACCTCTGCAAATGCAATGTATATAAGCAATTCAATGTAAATACAAGAAATAACATGTAATGAGTTTAATTTTAACTTAACCCATTACCTGCTATGAGCCCCATTTGGGGATAAATAAAGTGTTCAGTTTGGAATTCTCTGTAGGTTACCTGAATTGATATATAACAGATGATGGCAGGCATGTACAATGGCCAAAACGTGATAACAAAGTTGAGGACAAGAGTCTATAAATAGGAAACTTCTGTTTATATTTTTAATTTAACTTTAGAATCTAGCTAAATTGTTAATACCCTTCAAGTTAAGTAAAATATAGTTTGTCGCAGCTGGTATAAAAACATCATGTATAAAAATTTTGCATTTAAAAAATACTTCTGTATTTTTATTAAATAAAACATTTGCTAGAAAATTTAATTGTTTCAAAATATTAACATGTATATAAAAAATGATTGGCTAATCATATACTGAAATTTTATGTACCTTAGAATAATATAAACTAGAAAGACCCATGAAAATTTCACTATTTAAATTTTCTGATGAATTTTAATTCTTAACTGTTAATGATTGAATAGGCTCATGGCGAATTCTATGACAATCATAGAAATTTCCCTATCACATTGTTAAATATTTGAGCTTAACAATTTTTTTTTTTATCAGAATCACCCCAAGCAAGGCAGTAATGCCACTAAAACAAGGGCTTACAAGGTGTGGAAGAATTATGTACAGAAACAATGATGAGCAGAAAAAGAAAAGAGAAATCAGGTGGACAGTAGATAGTGATTGACATTGCATTAAAATTTTTGCAGTTAAAGTTGGCTGGAAAGTATGGAGCCAGAAGGAGGTTCCACAAGCGTGAGAAGAAACTGTTAGCATAGAATTTACAGCTACATCTAACCAGCTCCACTGTAAGTTGACGAGATCTCGAGGTCAGTCTAGTACTACACTTAAATTAAAAAACTCTAGGTATCATAGCTCATTTGAACAATTACCATGAAAGTATTTATAAAAAAGACAGGTGAACTTACAATGATGGGAAAGTGACTGTAGCTGAGTCAAGAGATAAGGACCAATAATATTGCGGATTCTTCTTTGGCTCAGGGGCACCAGACCATATGTGGCAGCAATATTCTAAGCCTGGACGATTGGTAGACTTATAGATATACAAGATAGATTTTGGAGATAAAAATTGTCTTGCCCAACATAATGAATCAACTTTTTTAGCAACTGCCCTAGCAATGGATTCAATATAGTCGTTCCACTTCATATAAGCAGAGAACATGAGCCCAAGAAGATGCAACGAGTCCCTTTTCTGAAGGATAGCATCAGCCATGTTGATGGATGGCAGCAAGGAGTCTCTCTGATGATTAGTGGAGAAAAGTTTAGTTTTGGAGGTGTTAAAATTAACAAGCCATCTTTTGCCCCAGTTAATGACGGACTTGAGATTGTCAGACTGATAAGCTTTACTATTGAGGCAGGAGTAAATTGTTGTGCCGTCAGCATAGATACCAAGTTGAGAGTTGATGTCATCAGGAAGGTTATTAATGAAAATTAAAAATAGAGTTGGACCAAAGATGGAGCCCTAGGGGACACCTGCATAAGTATGAGTGGTCATTCAGGATAACTCTCATTTCATAATTTGATTGGAAAGACTGGATCAGTTCAAAAAAAGCGTCCTGAAACGGTAACTTTTCAGCTTGTGGAGAAGACCTGAATACCAGACCTTGTCAAAGGCTTTTGAGATGTCCAATGGAACAGCCTGGGCTTCACTATTTTTATCTAGAGCATAAACTCTTTCCGCAAATATCATCAGTACGTCAGCAGTTGACCTGGAGAAATGAAATCTATATTACCTGTCTGAGAAAAGGCCCTGTGATAAGAGATGATTTAACAAAATATTACAATAACAATCAAATATGACTACTGGTCATTTTAAGAACTGAGTACAAAGGAAAAGATTTGAAATGGACAACGTTGTCCATTTCAATGAAACAGCCATTAAATACTTCTATCTTCTTTCTTTCATTTTTTCACTGAAATCAAGTAGTGAATTTTCCTTTCTTGCCGTAATCAAAATGGAATAGTCCATTATTTATGATATTAAACACTTTTATCTTTTCTTATTTCTTTCTTTTTAGCCAAATCCCTATCTTACAAATATTTCTCTTAATAATAATTTAAAAGTAATTCAGCAGATGATGTTATTTTATTTAATTTATGGTAATTGGATTTTTGGCAATTGTCTTACTCGGTTTCCATCATTTGATACTTTGTGTCTGAAAAATCCTGTTTAATCATGCTTGGCATCACTTCTCAGCCTTTTGTGTAATATCTGTTCTTATCAACTTAATCTGATTCTCATTCTCTCTCTCTCTCTCTCTTTAATTTTCTCACTGAAACCAAGCAATGTCTTTCCTTCTTTTTCCATGTGATCGAAATGCTGAATAATCCATTATTTATGAGGTATTGTCAGGATATAACAATCATGCTAACTAATGAAGGGCGGGACGTGCACAATTATAATAGGATAATAAATAATATTGGTTAATTATATATTTAAAATAATATATCTCTATAATGAATTTATATTAAATTCTAACCTCTGCATCCATTGGTAGTCTAAAAGGATAATTCTAATATTACTACTGTGGATGACAACCTTTTTTTTCTTTTCAGTAAGAATGACCCCAATATGGATTTCTCATTATATTGTATCGTAGCCCTTTGCTACTTCGTCCACGGACCAAGGGCAGATGTTAGATATCTTCATGACCTTGACCTTTTCTTCGTTGTGTTGTCGCACACCATTCAATTTAACATAGAAGTTCATTTAGATTTATAATAAACTTAATGACTTTTTAGTTGTTTCAGTGTTACAAATCTAGTCTGAATACACTTTTATATTTCGTAGCACCTCTGAATTTATTTTTCTTGGGATTTTTAGTACTTTGTAGGACCAGTTAATGTTTACGTTCCCTTATCATATAACCTGGCAACTTCTTGCTGAAGCTTGGAGGATGAGGAGACATGCAGACCCCTGGCCATTGTGGCCAGGATGCTTGGACGGGTTATGTATTGAGCGTCCAGTTGACAGAACAAAAATAAATGGGGACATAAGCCTATTTATTTTTGTTCTGTTAGCTAGTTGGGCTTTTCTATCCATTCTTTCTTCCAGCATTCCTGGCCTTTTTTATTTGGTTTTCTTCACTTCTGGACCTTACTTCAACCCTAACTCACCTGGCTGATCTGCTAACAACAGCCCTAAACTTCCTGCTACATCCTGGTCCCTATTTCTGGCATCTCTATCTCAACCTAACTCACCTAAATTGTTTGTCTATTTAAAATACTACATTAGACAATAAATGTTTAAATACAGGAGTCATAAAAGTGACTTGAAATGCTGCACATTTCAGCTTATATACTTTTCCTGTTCAATTGTCATTGCCAGACAGAAAGGGGAACTAATTCTTGTGACATTTAATTTCAATCAAATTTCATAGATCTTTAAAAAATTATTTTATTTCTTACTGAATAATTTCAAAAAAGTTCAATAAATCCTACAATTATCTAAAAGCAAAAAACTCTTTAATTTTTTCATTAACAAGATTTTTACAGAGAAATTAGTTGTGCCATTTTCCTTCTCGTTTCACTTGTGCTATTTTTTACCTAAATTCACTTTTTGTGGTTATGATTCTTTTGTAAAGTTTAAGCTTAATTCACATTATCTAATAAACTGAGCATTTACTTTGTGGCCATCTTTATGCTCAAGGTTCAAGGTACCAACAAATAGACATGAATAGATTGATATGAATTCAATAGATAAATTTAACATGAATAAACTGATGTCAGATAAAAACAGTGAAATAATTATAGATAAAATACTAAAGCTCTCTCACTGTAAGTAAGAGAAAGAAAAGCTGATTATTTTTATTTATTAATTTTATTTACAGACATACACACATGTAAGCAAAGCAACAGTTTGACAAATATGAAGCTGTTGACCTGATACATAACACTATTATATACATTTTATATGTACATGCAAAGTTACATGCAGATGGTGTCATGGACTGAGAATCGGCTCTTTATGATATAGATTTGCTTTATGAATTCAACTTGTATTATCGAATATGAGGCTACAAGTCAATTGACTAGCTTTTCAGAGTGGAATTTATTTATGTAGGGCATTCTTTCTACTGCATTGGCTGGTGTGAGGAGTGGTTATTTCCTTGAGTTGGTATTGTTCTTATATTTGTGAAATCATATGACAGATCACTTCTTGCTGCTAATATTTGCTTCAGGGAATGTATTGCTGCTTAATATCATAATAAAATAATTTTATTAAATGTTAACTGATACTGATTTTTTAATATTTCTTGTCCTGATTGAAATCAGGGGATGTCACAAAATGACACAATCCATGATGGATATTCACACAGAGTGGCAGCAGCTAGTAAAAGTATTTATTAGGGAAAAGGAGAAGAGAGAACATTAAACCTCTTATCCTAAGCATTTTGAATGGCACAAACCAAAAACATGACACTGGTTTGAAATTTGCAGAGTGTTGTGCAGAAAGACTGACTAACCTTCTCTATACTTATTATTGAAGCAGACTTGTCTATCCACTATGAGTAGAATGTCTGCTCATGGAACAGGGGCAAAAAGTAGGTTGCAAAGGCATAGCTCTTTCCAGTCATATGCGTGTCACACAGAACTACTGTATTTTCAATCCATGTTCTCATGTGATTAAACCCTTCTTCACTCAACCTTTTGTTTCCAGTGTTTCGCTTAAAGTCTTATTAACCAGCAACTATGAGCATTATATGAACTTTATAACAGTGGCAATGAATATTCATAACTAATGTTTGAAGAAAAAAAAAATTCTGACATCTTGAACTCAAGTTACAATATGGAGAACTTAGAAATAGTGGCAAAAACAACAATAAATGCTACATCTATTGAAACTTCACATGAGGATGTTTGAAGAAATATCACAGAAATCAAATGAAACTAGTACTACAGTTTCATTCATGCCAGATGCAGTTGCAAACTCTATTGGTGAATTTTTATATAATCCTGAAGGTGTTACATTTTGTTGTATTACAGAAGGTGCAAATAAATTTTCAAAAAAGATTGTCAAGGCTGGCCAGATGGAAAGAAGGCATGTTTTTTTTTTTTAAGAAAATTGTATCTATCAAAGCATGATTACATTTTACCTGAAAATCCATGAAAATTTACATTTGATAAAACTGTTAATTTTGTCTAAAACTTTCAATGAAAGAAGCTCCCTATTTCATACATATTGGCAATATTTAAATATCACAAAAAAGATGACAAAGATTTTGTTACTAATGTGAAAAATTTAAACTGAACGAACTATTTCCAGACATGTTTAAATTTTTTTTATTTTTGAGCAAGAATTAACTTTGATTAAAGATACAGAAATTCATTCTACAATTCTAGCAAACCTTGAGCAGGACCCAAAATGAATCTTATAGACAGTGACAGAACAATCGCCCAAAAGACATGATACTGCAAAAATTAAAGAAAGGGATATTGTACAAGTGCAGTCTGACTAAAGAGAAAAACGGAAGAAAAAATGACTGCACCAAACTTATGTTATGGTTGCAAAGGAGTTCATTTTAAGGCAGATTGCCCATTCAAGACTGGGTTATAGTCATTGCAAATATATGAAAGACAATTTAATTAAGTAATAGTATTGAAAACTGAAAATCTGTTAAAATGAATAACATTAAGTAAAACTTCAATTGGACACAGGCAGCAACATTACTATAATTAAAGAAAAATATAAGTGAACCTACATTAATGAAAACCAAAAAAGTTGCATGTGGCATCTCAGGGAAAAAATTATGTTTTTGAGATGAAATTATATGTAATGTATCGTGTGCTTGTAAAACTTTAAAAACTAAGGCATTTGTATTAACAAATAATATGTTGAACTTATTGGGCACAGATTGGATGGAACAGTTCAATTAGTGGAGTGTGCCCATAAATTCATTCTGTAAAAAAATGAATTGCTCCTCCAAACCAAATATGGCAACTGAAAGTTTTTAAAGGAGTTAAAAAAGAATTTTACGACAGTGTTCTCTGAAGGTCTTGGAAAATGTACTAAGGCGAAAGCAGTTTTTAACTTGAAGGAAAATGTAGTTCCTATTTTTAAATCTGAACATAGTGTGTCTTTTGCAGTTGTGGAACCCTTTACCAAAGAACTTGACAGATTACAAACTAGGAATTATTTCACCCACAGATTTTTTTGAGTGGGCAGCTCCAACAGTGTATGTAAAAAAGAAAAAAAATAATAATATTTGTAATTATTTACATTGTCCGGACTGTTGTCCTCATCTTTGATGCCATATTCATGACATTTCGGCTGTTGTACACTCCAGCCTTCTTCAGATGATTGGAATGTCAAACAGGACCCCTTGTTTCATCCACTGAGGTAGATTATTCTAGTTCTACATGACATACCTTTTCCAGATGTTATCTCCCTTTAACTCAACAGGTATTGAACTCATAACTTTGGGTCAAGTCACTGCATCCAACCAACACTTTTATCCACTGGGCCACGTGCCCTTGAGGACATCAGTATATTAATTTTGGGGACTTATAAACTTAATGTCTAAGTAACCATTTTTACCAATGTTTTTTTTTTTTTTTTTTGCAATTTTTGTTATTATTGCTTTTCTCTAACACTTGATGTTACTGGTTCCCATATTGTATTCATTTCTATGCTTGGCCAGCTTAGGAGGTTTTTGTGGTCTATCATATTTGCTGATTCCACAGATCTTTTGTATTTTTTCCGATAATTCTTTCACATAGAAAACATCTTTGGTCTGCCTAGACTGAGTGTTATCTTCTTGTACTCTTCTATCCCAGTTTGTTGGAGCTGCTGCCATGTACCCAGGGTAGTTGTTACATTGTAGGGTACGTACTGCTTATACTGTTTTAATAAGCTATTGTTTGGGTCAAAGTGGTACATAGTATTTTCCAGCATGTAATGGATACAATACTGGTTTAGATTTTCCCATTGCATATTTGGACAACATACTCATAAAAAGCATAACTAGAGAGCAACATTCAGAACACACACAAGAAGTATTCCTGAGAATAAAGGATTATGGTTTCAAATTCAGTGAGAAGAAATGCCAATTTTTCAGAAGCAATATAAAATACTTGGGACAAATAATTGATACAAATGGATGTAGACCAGACACATCAAGGATGTGCACTATTTAAAATATGCCAGCCTCAACAAATGTTGCTACTTTACAATCATTTCTAGGGATCAGAAGCTATTACAATTTTTATGTACCAAACATGCATAAATTGAGAGTGCCTTTAAATAAATTATTGAAAAGAGGTGCAGTGTGGAATTGGTCTGATAAATGTCAAAAATCTTTTGAAGACAAAGATCACACTAATAATTATCATTAACACATTTCAGTCCTGATTTAGAAGTAATAGTAGCATCAGATGCTAGCGATTATGGTATTTGAGCAGTTATCTATCATAAATTCAAAGATAGAATAAAAGCAGTTTCCCCTGCATCTAGAACATTAATAATGGATGGAAAAAATTATAGTCAAACCAAAAAAGAAGCACTAGCTATTATTTTTGCAGTAAAAAAATTTCACAATGTTACACGGTAGGAAATTTATTCTGCAAACAGCGCACCACCCATTACTGACTATTTTTGGTTCTAAAAAAGGTATTCCAACATATATTGCCATCAGGTTGCAATGTTGGGGACGATTTTACTAAACTATAATTTGAAGATGGAGTATTAACCATCAAAGAAATTGGAACATGCATATGGGTTGTCCAGATTAATCCCCAAATTTAAGGAACCTTTTGAGGAGATGGTGATTGGTTCTTTAATTTCTGAAAATGAGATAAAAAGTGTTTTGTGTAACACAATAAGAGGGACTTTAGACAAAATTAAAATACAATCCAAGGAGGATGAATACATTTGAAAAATGATGAATGATGTAAAAGATGGAAAGAAAGAAAAAATAAACCAGGTGTTACTGAAAAAAATAATTCTTTTTCAGTCTGTGATGAAGTACTTATGTTCACTGAAAGAGTAGTAATTCCTGTTTCTTTACAAAAAAGAATTTTAAAATAGTTTCATGTTGGACATATGAGAACGTCAAGAATTAAATTCCTTATGAGGAGTTATGTTTATTGGCATATAAAATGAACCGGGATATTGAAAATTTGGTTAAGTCATGGAAAAATTGCCACAAATTATCAACCTTGGCCTAACACTGATAAACCTTGGTCTAGGTTGCATATTGATTACATGGGACCTTTGAATAGTTTGTATTACTTGATTGTTGTCGACAGTTTTTCAAAATGGCCTGAAATATTTAAGTGTAGCAGATCAACTTGTATTATAACTAAATTTTCTTCATGAACTGTTTTTGAGATTTGGAGTTCCAGACACTATAGTGACTGATAATGGTGCACAATTTACTTAGAGAGACTTTCAAAATTTTTGCAAATACTATGCAGTTGAACATATAACACTGCCATACCACCCAAGATCAAATGTTGGAATTCATTCCAACATTTTATGGGGATTTCTTTTACTAACACTCTAAAAGATGAAAATATATATTCAAGAGAATGCCAGGACCAGTGTAAGGGTCTTGTGCTCCTCTCCAATCTATGATATAGGTCTCCTTACACTATTACATCTCAATTTCCGTATAAAATACAAATTTTATTGTAATCTAATTATGTAAAATAATGACTCATGCAATATAGGTTAACAATACAACTATAAAAATTTTAAATAAGTACAATGTATCTGAATACAAATTAGAGACATGTCATAATAGATCATTATATTTTAAATAAATCAACAATATATTTTTTGGCAATTTTTTAACATAAACTTAAGATTTTTCTTTTTAAAAATTTGGATAATTTTAACATTCAACATTATGGGTAAAAAATAGTGAATTTTATATAGTGTTTTGTGAGACTTAGCATGTGCAAATGTATTCACAATTTCATCACAGTCATGGGATTGAGCACGTTCATTTTCAGTGGAAATTATTGCTAACACAGATAATCTTTTTCATCTCTTCTTGTAGATCACAGATGATTTTTTAAAAGGTTTTAGTTTGTTAAAACTTCTTTTGGCACTTGCAACTATCATTGGTATAATGAGCAAGGCAATGTACAAGTTTGGCTAAGTATCAACTAACTGAATGATTCCAAAAAATATAATCTAAAAAATCACAGGTAGTTTTTAGCTCACATTTTCTGTTCCTGATTTCCAATCCATGTTGTGGAATTAAGGCAAATCTCTTGATCTCATGGGGAAATTCTTCTAGTTCAACCTCACCCATTTTTTCATGAAATTGTTTGCATTGCTTGTTCAGCTTTTCACTGCATTCAAAAATGAGTCTGAATTCATACATTTCATTCCACTGAGAAAACTAACTATTAACTGAAGGTAAACCTTGGTTCACAAGAGAGATAAAAAAGGCAAGTACAAAGGTTTTTGGTCAAAGATAAAAAATTTTTAAAAACTAAAATATACTTAATTAAGTTTGGGGCATTTTTTCATCATGGTATGCTAATCTTTTAGTGAATCATTGTAGGTACCTATAGCAAAGTATTTTGCTTGTTGGAAATATTAAATTTTAATCTATTAGCTTGAAATTAAAACAAATAAAAGCTTCAAGATTTTTTCATTTTTAAAAATTCATTTTACTTTTTAAACATAGCGAATCTCTGGAGGTATTTTTTATTTTACAATTCAGAGCAGATTTTTTGTAACTGGAAGTCCTGTTTTACAAAAAATAAAATAATTGATGAGTTAAATTCTCCAAAGAGTTCTGCTTTTAACTAATATAATCATTAAGTGGGACAAAATTTCATGAAATGGTGGGTAACATGTAAAAAAATATTTTTGCCAAGATTTTCTAAAAAGCATTTCTAAAATAATTTAATTTTCTTGTGAATAAGTCCTGAAAGTTTCATTAAAATCCAACAATTATTTCATTTTTACAAAAATTTCCAAATTAATGTTTTCCAACATAAAACTGATACTAAAATTTACTTACTAATGCTATACTTTGGTCCCCCACTGAAGCAAGAACAAAATTTTTAACCAAAATTTTGAACGTTGTAAAAAGAATCAAAAATATAATTTAATAATAAAAAATACTTTGCTTTTTCCTCTTAATAATAAAGATTTTGATAATAAAACTATGTTTTTATTTAGTTTGGAGCATTTTTTAAAAATAGTATACTCTTTTTTAGTGAATCTGTGGAGGTACCTACTTTCTATATAAAGAATATTTTATTCAAATTTAAACTCTAGGTAGAAAAATAAATGCTGACAAGCATCCTAAAAAAGAAAAAGAAAAACACTTTATATGCTGAAGCATGTTAAAGGTTTTAAAGCAAAGGTTCTATGGCAGAGTTTTATTTCAGTTTGTCATTGAAATCTGGGAGAAGTCTTTTCTAAGACCATGAATTGAAAATGTGACAATTTCAATATCTAAGAATCTTTTTTTTTTACTACTCTTTGATTGTATCTCTTCACCCTTTCTTTCACTATCAGCTCTGTCTTTTTCTAACTGCTATGTAAAAAAAAACAAAAACACAGACATGAAAAATCAAAGGACTGGTGCCAAAGTATCACATTTCTGTGAAATTATCTGGATTATTTTTACTTATTTAGGAGGATTAATGAACATTTCTTTAAGAAATTATATCAGTTTTAATAAAAAGTAAATATCAGTTTGAAAGTTATTGTAGTTCTTGGGAGAGCAATTGGTTAGGTGTTTCCCCCAACCTCAACACACACATGACATATTTTATAACAAGCTATTTCGGCACTCATGGCAGATGGCAAATTCAACCTGAGGCTAATCTTTGAATTTGATGGTTCAGACTGGGGTCTCTCTATTGCTGAATGGTTTGAAAAGGCTGAACTCATCTGTACAGCATGAAGAACTTTTCTAGCATTTTTCCACAAAGATTGAGGGGAGGCACATTTGCTGTGTTCTAACAACTCAGCAAAGAAGAAAAGATGTAGGCTGTAACAGGGATGCCCTGTACATTGCTTTTGCCACAAATCTATTCATAGCATATGACAAGTTTGTAGGTAGGCACTTCAATTCAAATGGATCTGTGGATATTTACCTGGTAGACATCCACAGACTGTCAACCTTGTATGGTGAGATGTCAACCAGT
Organism: Acanthosepion esculentum; assembly: GCA_964036315.1. Lineage (NCBI taxonomy): Eukaryota > Metazoa > Mollusca > Cephalopoda > Sepiida > Sepiidae > Acanthosepion > Acanthosepion esculentum. The sequence goes on along the minus strand of OZ038496.1, from coordinate 43,387,270 downwards.
TGCTAGAGTGGGCTAGAGCCATACTGAAGGATGATACACTGGTGGCAGATGTAACTGTGGCAGCTGTGAAGCTTGAGCAACTGGGTACAGACTCAACTTCTGCCAATGATCTGCAGAATGATATTGTCTGCTATAAATGTGGTGGTGCTAATGACTTCACTAGATATTGTTTGAGTCAACAAGCTGGGCAAAGTGGAAGCTGGCAAGGAGACAATGCCATGACAAACTGAGCCATATATTGTGGAAATGTCCGGGGATTCAGATCTGTGTGGAGTGCACAACAATAGATCCCAGACCAGTCTATTTGTAAAAGGGCAGACTGGGACTGAACAGTACTTGGCACCAGCTGGGCATGGATATTATGGACTACCATGGCAACCATTACATGACACTAACGGATTGTGGAATATCACTTTTTTCTGTGTGGCAGCTGTTACTCCACCAAGAGTCATTGTCAGCTGGAGTCAGTGTTCTGTGAGAGGTGACCACCTCATGAGCTACCCACAGACAATGACACCATGTTTCACAACAGGGAGTTCTGGTTCTTTGCTGATGGAGGGGGTGCATTTGTCACAGAAGTGTCCAGAGGATTGTGGCCATGATGTACTGTTAAAGAAGCCACCTAGTGGTACAATGTCAAGTTTTTTGCAGCAGCATCTTGATTCAGTGTGCCCCTTTTTGGTCCTATGGACCAAAACTGACTCATAAACCAATCCTTAGGGAGCCTATACTTTATAGTATAGAGTCACCATCCAATCAAAGCACATCCGTTTTCAATTCAAATTTGGCTGGTTTCTGTAAAACTTTTACCACAGTAAGTTTAAACTGTCTGGCCTCATTTTGGCAGGGTTTTTATGACATCAATTTAGATACTATTTTTTTTTTTTTCAAATCTTTACACATCAATTTTTGTTCATGGTTTTTTTTATATCAAGCATTTGGATTCATTTAGGCATTTTTTTTTCAAAGAAACAGCGTTAGTAAATTTTTAATTTTCTTAATTAGTGTTTAATACAATTTAATATTGTTTTTTATTAAAAATAGTTTGTGTATTAATTTTTACACAATTCCAATATTTTAATTATTTTTTCCTCATACAATTTTAATATTACTGTTTTTATTAAAATAATTTTTATACTAGCCAAGTTCAGATTCTGATTTAGTCTCTTGCATTCAACTTTATGCTAATGCTCTTGGGAAAGACATGAATTTATCTCTTCTCTTGCAACTATAGGTTAAATAGCAGAGTAGCTGGGACTCTCTAGTCTTGGAGGACACCCACTCTCTAGGGAAGAAAAACCATCAATTCCAAACCATGAAGAAGGTAGTGGAGAAGCACTCTACTATTTTTCCCAATAATTCATGGCAATTCACAGATAGTAAAGAAAAGGAATTTGTGGAGAGTCATGATTGCCTAAATCCTGAAAGGAAATAGAATTTTTAAAATGTGTTTGATGCAGCAACCAAAACTGATAACTTGTAATTGAAGTATTAATTGTTGTGAATACAGTCTCTTTGGTTCCATGAGACACAGATTTGTAGATCTGGATATTGATAAAGGCTGGAAAGCAATTCATCTATCTGTGGTATTTTTTTTTTTTTTTCTGGTCATTATCATCTTAGCACTAGGATGACCAATGTGTCTTTAAGTAATCTGTCTCAGCACATTTACAGTTTGTGTAAAGCAAATGTTTTAACAACAAAGGAATTTTAACAATACTCTTTTAGAGCTACAGTTCATATAAATCAATTTCTGAGCAACAAAAAAATTTGCTTACCTGGAAAAGTTCACCAGTTCAGATGTTAAAAGGTGAAATTTGAGCAAGAAAATTTAATTTCAAAGCAGAGTGAGAAAAGGTTGACCTACCTTGGTGAAGCTGCTTTTCTGGGGTCCTTTGATAAATATTCTGATTTTTGGAATGGCCAACTTCAAGTGTGAGATAAACATTCACAGATTTATGAAAGTCATGAGAATTTAGAAGATTCTTCAATTTTCTTCATCAACAGTGACATTGGTAATTTAAGAAATTCAGTTATCTCGGTTTTTATATTAAAACCCAAATGTCTGAATTCTAAACAGTAAATATGGTGTAGCAAAAAAAACTTAAAACTTATTGTCACAATCAATGCCTACAATCAATTTCTTCTCTTGTCCATGACACGTGTAGCCAGTTCAACAGCAGTCAATCGTTTTTTTTCCTCACAATATTTATTGTACAAAAGTACAAATGTGGCACATGGCCTGAAATCGGGATGGGGAGGGCTGGTCTTCATCTGTCTTAAACTTAGCTAGTCACAATCACTGACCCAAACATGCTGCAATAATCCTTGCACCAAAACACCACATTCTTCTATACCATTCTTACTGCATCCACCATAATACCACATTGACTCTATGAAGTCATAACTAGTCTCCATATGTACAATTTGTCGGTGGGGGGATAAAATAACAACTTTAAAAATTTTTTTTTTAACCCTGATGGATATTTACAATGAAAACAAATTTATATACAGAAACAAAACAAAATAGTGTTAGTAATAGACACCCCCACAATGCTTAAATGTGACAGAGACATCAGTTAACTGGACAAAATTAATGCAGGACTTGAGAAAATATGATCAACCAACCACTCACACAAACATGCACTCATCCAAGCACAACAACAAAAATGAAAAAACACACCTGAAAGTTGAAAGATGTCCAGCATCCACCAGAGAACTGACATCTCTGATCACCTAATGGAGGAGGGCAGGGAAATTTAAACTAAAGAAAGAGGGGAAAAAATAGAGGGGCCTGTAATGAAAACAGGACAAGAGATTCAGTCTAGTAATCTTTTATTCAATTAAGAATCTTATTACTCATCTACTTGACAAGCGGAAATGTACAGCTTTTATAGCTTGGATTACCAAAGGGGAGATAATCCATATTCACAACAGTCTTCCCCACCAAATTTCTCAATGATAGGGAAAAAAGTCACTTAAATGTCCAGGCTCCCTACGAGCTCGCAGTGGCCGCTTCGGCAGTCCATGATTCGTGGTCGGAGTACTCGAACAGGGAGGCTCTTCAGTGCGAGCCTGTCTGTGGGCTCTAAAATACCTTGCTCCGAAATGTTTCCTTCTCAGAGGAGCAGGCCGTTCCGCGTCAGAGTCTGGATGAACACGTTTTTCCGGTGCTAGTCCTTCATCTGTCAGGGATTCAGGTGTTGGCCCATCCGAAATGTCTGATGGGGCCTCAACGGAGACAGCGCATGATCTTCCGGAGGGGCTTCAGTGTCAGGGGGAGTTGGTCTCTCCTCAGGGGCCATCCATGGTCCTGGTATGTCTCCGGCCGGTGCTAGGTCCCTGAGAGACACATTAGACTCTCTACCATCTGCATGTCGTACTAGAGCATACTGGGGGTTCGCCTCTATAAGCTCTACCTCATCCACCAAGGGATCGTTCTTGGTGTAACGTGCATGTCATCTCAGAAACACAGTACCGGGTCGAGAGAGCCAAGATGGAAGCGAAGCTGTCGCCGAACTCCGTCGCTGAAAAGGTAAAAACCTTTCGTGTGGGGTGGCATTCGTGGTGGTACACAATAGGGATCGAATGGCGTATAATGCGACAGGAAGGAGATCTTCCCAATTATCAATCGAACACCCGTTATTTGAGGCAGCCAATTGAACGGTCTTCCAAATAATGCCGTTATATCTTTCGCATTGGCTGTTACCCTTAGGGTTGTAGGTAGTTGTCCGGCTTATAGCTACTCTTTGTTCCTGTATAAATTGTCGAACCTGTTCTGACATGAAAGAAGCCCCTCGGTCCGAATGTATATAGGCAGGGGCCCCAAAGATGGCGAATAGTGAGCAGAGGCATTGTATAATTGCAGCAGCCAATATGTCTGAGCAAGGGAAGGCAAAAGGAAACCGTGAATATTTGTTGACAACCGTTAATATATATCGGTTCCTTGTTTTGCTTGGTAGCGGTCCTTTAAAATCAAGATTGAGTCTTTCAAACGGTTGTGTTGCTTTTATTAAAACGCCAGTTTTGGGTTTATAAAACTGAGGCTTTATTTCAGCACACGTTCGACAGGAATTTGTAATTCTTTTTACCTCCTCCACTGAGAAAGGCAAGTTTCTACACCTCACAGCATGAACCATTTGAGTAATGCCCGGGTGACAGAGATTGTTAAGTAGCATTCGGAGTTCATCCCCGCTTGATGCCGTACAGCATACTCTTGACAGTGTATCAGCTGTTAAGTTCTCTTTGCAAGGTCGGTAGCTGACGTCAAAGGAGAAACAAGATAGTTCAATTCTCCACCTCACTATTTTTTCATTCTTTATTTTACTTGTAGTCTTAGAATTGAACATAAAAGCAACTGATTTCTGGTCAGTTTAAAGTGGCGTCCGATCAGGTAGTGTTGCCATTTTCTTAATGCCTCGACTATGGTGTAGGCTTCCTTTTCAATTGCGGGGTGTCGTCGTTCAGCCTGTGAGAGGGTCCTTGAAAAAAAGGCTACAGGACGATCAGCTCGTCTCAAAGAAGCAGCAATAGAACAGTCTGACGCATCCATTTCAACAACCAGAGGAATATTTTGGTCTATTGTTGTAATTGCAGATTTCGCAATATCCTTTTTCAGTCCCTCGAATGCCTCAACGGCTTGACGGGACAGAGGAAACGTCTCTACTTGTGTTAATGGATGTATCTTTTCTAAGAACGAAGCAATCCATTGGGAGTAGTGAGCAAACATGCCCATAGCACGTCGAAGGGAAGGCTGGTTGTGAGGGACAGGCATCTGGAGTAAAGGTTTCAATTGATCTGCGTCCGGTGCCATAAAACCTTTGCTTATGGTATACCCCAGTAGGTTTATTTTATCCAGTCCAAATGAGCATTTGTCGTCGTTTAGGGTAAGGTTGTATTTGTCAACGGCGGACATGAACCGTCTGAGATTTTCGTCATGTTCCTTTCTATTATGGCCACATACTGTGATGTTGTCGATGTACGCAAATGTGCCTTCCAGTTTCTCATCCATTATGATTTGGTCGACTATCCTTTGGAAGCTGGCTACCCCATTCGTAACGCCAAAAGGAATCCTGCGAAATTGATATAGTCGACCATTCGTCTCAAAAGCAGTGTATAGCTTGTCTCTAGGTCTAATGGCGATCTGATGGTACGCGCTTTTCAAGTCCAGAGTGCTAAACATACGATATTTGGCTATTTCGCCTATCATTTCATCCATCCTGGGTAGTGGGAAGGCGTCCAAAAGAGTAAATCTATTTATGATTTGGGAGTAATCTATAACCATTCTCTTTTTATGGTTTTTAGAAGTGGTTATAAGTACCTGAGCCCTCCAGGGTGATTTACTAGGCTCAATTATACCCTCCTCGAGTAGTCTTTTTATCTCAGAGTCAATGAATTTTTTATTATTATAAGAAAAACGTCTGCTTCTCACTGCTATGGGTTTGCAGTTTTCAGTTAGGTTTTCGAAAAGTGACAGGTACTGGATTTTTGCTGTCACCAATCCACAAATTTTCAATGCGGGCATTGAACAACCAAACGGATTTTCAATCTGTGAGTGTTGCTGCAAAAAATTGTGTCCCAGTATTATTTCGCAACAAAGGTTTTTCATTATGGATAATTTAGTGGTTTTATAGGAGACGTCATTAAATAGTAAGTCCACCAAACAATAACCACTTACTTGCGCAGACAATGACGTGTTTGCCATTGTTACTCTGCTGAGGGAGGGGACAAAATACAATTTGTTGGTTTTTACCAAGTTTTCTTTGATAAAATTTTCTGAGCTCCCAGTATCAAGCAGAGCATTCGTAGACCTCCCGTTAATTTTCACTTTTACAATAGTTTTTGAAAGGCAGTCGGGGGAGGCGGCTAAAGTTGCAGATGTATTTTGACGAGTGGCTTTGTATAGAGTTTTAGAAGACTTGCATACCTTTGAAAAATGACCAAGTTTTCCACATTTATGACAAGTATCTCTGGCAGGGCATGAAACTCGTAGGTGTTTAGATAAGCCGCAAAAATAGCAGGTGTCCCTTTTTAAAGCGGCAGTGACCGATTGTTCTTGAAGCTTCGTCGGACTATCGTCATGAAGTGGGGTAGTAGGAACAGGTGGGTTTAACGCGGCGCCCACGGTGTCTGGCTGTAAATAAGAACTAGACTGCTGTATAGCACTTTCGAAGATATAGGCTTGCTCGTAAGCTGTTCTAAGTGTAAGGGTCTTATTCTCAAGAAGACGTTGTCTTATCTGAGTATTACGTAAGCCATTAATGAAGGTGTCCAAAATGTGTTGCTCTTGGGCCTCTAAAGCCGTCATTGGGCAGAAGTGGCAATCTTTGCCCAGTGTCCGAAGACTCTTAAGGAAATGGTCCAATGTTTCGCCTGATTCTTGTCGGCGAGTCGCAAGTAAGTGTCTAGAAAATATCTCATTTTTGGGCTTTATGTATGTAGCGTTCAGTACATCGATTGCTTCTTCGTAGGTAATGCAATCCAAGATAATTTCGTTGACTGTGTGAGACAGGTAGTTGGTTAGGAGCGCACGCTTATTGATGGGACATCCCGGTTTTTCTGAATGTAGAACCTCGATGAAATTTGTAAATGTCTCCCGCCAATGTTTCCAGCACTTGTCAGCTGAATCGCTTTCTGGATCTGTGGTAAATCGCTCCGGTCGCATAAATTGTTCCATTCTTAATTGAATGAATTGTAATGAAAACAGGACAAGAGATTCAGTCTAGTAATCTTTTATTCAATTAAGAATCTTACTACTCGTCTACTTGACAAGCGGCTATGTACAGCTTTTATAGCTTGGATTATCAAAGGGGAGATAATCCATATTCACAACAGGGCCAATGAGCACACATCCCCTAGCTAAGTTAACTTGGCAGAAAAATAAAATAAAAACAAGCCTAAACTAGTCTATTTTGGGCAGGGCTACCAATATTCAAACTAGAATTTCCAATATTCTTAAAAACCAAACCGGCATCAAAATGCCACTCCAAGTCAGCACCTTTTACTCAGCACATACACACAAGACTCACCCAACTTTCGCCAAATTCTGATGGATGAAGTCATTTCCTTTCTCTTCTAATCTTGATTTTAAGCTGATGCCTAAAGAACAGGATTAGTTGGGAAAAGTTAAACTTTCATAGAATTCCTTCTGCTTCATTGTCCATATCACGACTCGCATAACACCTAGTAAGTAAAAGAACACATAGTGTTCAGCCTTAGACAACAGCAGTACAACATTACTACAAATGGAACTGGTCTTGAGGACAAAGAACCTTCCATGTAGCATGCAAACCATGATGTCCACAACAAACTTGCACAACGGGCATACAATCCTGCAGTGGAAGAAGGCGTGATCCAGAGTCTCCACTGACTCACCACAGTGAACACAGTTTGGAGATTTTTCCAAGCTCACCAAACAAAGTCTCTTGCTGACTCACAGGGCCCTTCAAATCACCAGCTAGCTGAGTGATGCCTCATCATTAGTAAGGCATTTCAACCCAGGTGCCCGAGGCTATATATAGTGAGCTTCCTGCTTTGTCAGACTGAGCTCACCTATCAGATCAGCCTGAACAGGCCCTCTAACTAGCACTTTATATGCCTTATGAGACAACACCTGGATGTCGGAGAGGCTATCTGTCACCCATAAGAGGAACTTGAGAACAAGTCAATATTCACAAGACAAGAAGGAGCACTCACCTTGAGGTGAATGGCAGGCCTCCTGCTTGGATGAGTGCACACTTCTCAGGGATTGAAAGTTCTTATGGATGTCTTCCTTTCAGAATACACTGTTCTCATCCAATTGCAAATACATCAGATCTAGGAAAGAAATGTGAAGTTCATGTTGATGAATCTCAGCGCTAGGCACACCCAGACTGCCTTCAGATGGGTGGAGGTAACAGATCTCCCAACATACCTTGGGGAACCTGCCTTCCCACAAAAAAGAAAACAAGACCCTTACTAATGTCATGAGTATGGTACACGGAAGTGAAAATACAGAATTGGGTAGATGTGCAAGGCACATACTTCCGCCCTCCTATTTAAGGAACAATCCCTTCGCCACCACAGACAAACTGCATCCTCGGCCTTCTCTTGCATGTCTGACCAATTCATTTCCAACAAGAGATCGGAATCAAACCAGATACAAAGTATCTTGATCGGCCCATCTGTCCAGAGGAAAGGTCCAGGAAGAGAAACTACCTTCCACACACCCAAATGCAACCCAACAGACTTATCGTAGTTGATCTTGGCCCCTGTCACTATCTCTAATTTCTTTGCTGACTTTGTCAATCTTGGTTCTGCTTGACAAGTTTAAACAAAACACAAAATAGGGAAAAAAATATAAGTTAAAGGAGAGGCTACAAAGAAAAAATTAAAAAGTTGAAACTTAAGACAAACAGGATTTAGTCTTAATACAAAATTAGATGCAAAATTAAATAAGAATGAAATAAAACAATGAACAGAGGTTTAGTTAACTTTGTAAAGGAAATAAAAATAAAAATGCAAATGGCTGCCAGTAATTGAAATAAACATGGACAGAAAAGAAAGAGCCAAATTTTAAATTCAAACAAGAAAGTATAAAAGAATAAAAATAAAATCAAATAAACTTATCAGAATGTTTTAAGCCAAAGTCAAATTCTTGTAATTGTTGAATAAAAAATGGAACAAATAACAGCAAAAAGGTATCCAAAAATGTCAATGGTACTGGTCAAACAACACATGATCAAAAAATCGTCAGGCAGCAAGTAAATGTAAAAGTTGCTAATAAGTCTGTTCTGACTACTCTCCAAGTGAAGGACACTCCCATCTTTTTTCCTTACTGCCTTGTCACCTCATTCTTCCCATTTTTATGTATCATTGACAGCCAAAATTTGTATGTGTAAAGATAATCTTGCGGGAGAGTTTCTTACTCCGAGATCTAGCTATTTTAAATATGTAACCTGCGAAGTCGCCATTTCCTTCTCCCTTGGAGAGTTTACACCGTGAGGCACATTTAAATGTTTGCTTGTGCTGGAGGTAAGTTATTTTATTCTAGCATTGTAAAATATACTTGCGACCGTTGGCTTTTTTGCCCTCTGTGGTAGTTCATTAGACATGGGTATGCCTGTTGTCATCTGGAGAAAAAAATCATATGTATTTACAAACATATATACATGAATTCAAAAAAGTTAAAAAGTATTAAAAATAGTCTTTAATTGAGATAGTCTTTGCATAGTTGTTACACTGAAAAGGCAATAGTTTAGAAAATAGTTGGTCCACAGAAAAAAGCCATGGTTGAAAAAAGGCTTTTAGCATAAGCTAATATTCATTGACTGTCTTTGTTGATGTTGGAGATGATTTGTTTCAAGTTGCCAACTGGCCGTCCATGTTGTTAGTGATAATTTGTTTGAAGTCACCAACACATTTCTTTCAGCATATGGCAGACAGGAAAGAAAGCTATTAACCTATGCCATCTCTTGTATCTGAATGGACCAGAGACAGTTGCATTTCTGCTCTTTGAAAGTTGATATCTATTTGTTTTTAGAAGAAATTTTTCCCAAAAGTAGGCTTAAGAAAAATAGGGTTTTAATTTAGGTCCCTACATTTGTATAGGAACACCAGGTTTTGTTTGACAATTTTTGATGGAGTTTTTTCAAGCACTTTCATTAGTGTATAACATTGGGTCTGTACAAATTCAGTAATTCAGATATGCTGTCAACAGAACATTGGGTCAATATTCAGAAGCAGTTTGATATTATAGAGAAATCTCTGCTGAGTCAAGCCTTAGACAAAAAAGAACCAGACCAAGAACTGTGTGCTTTCCATATCTTGCAGTTGTGGCAAAGAATACAAAGGTGAAATCAATTGTCCCCTAAAAGTAAGGCTGAAGGAACACTATAACTGAGTGATACAATGAAATCAGGCATAGCTGATCATGTGTGGAGGGACAAATCCTTGTGGAATGAAGCAAACTACTAGACAGAGAAGAACACTGAAGAGTCAGACATCTGAAGGAATCAGCATATAGGCTAGAAATGTTGTGATAATAAATAAAAAAAGGTGAGGACAATAGTCTAAATGTAAATGACTTCCATTTTCTTTTGCTTTTTATAGCTGAAGTTAAATCACAGAAGCAATGATTTTTCACTGCCTGAAAAAACTATTGTCACATGCAAGTTCTATAAATATGTATATAAAACATATATACATGTCTTTGTCTATTTTCATCCTTAAACAAAGTGTTATCATATCACAGGCATAGTAAAGTTTATATTGGAATGATTAGGCAAATTTTTCTTCACTAGCCCTTCTAATAGCAGTTTATTCACTCTCATTCAACAACACATGAAATATATTACTTGGGGACATAATGTTTAAATTTGCTAAAACTTCCATTTAATATCATTACTTTCAACCAGCACTAAATTTAATACCAAATTAATTAGTGATTTTTTAATTCATTTACTTTAAACAAAGATTAAATCTGATACAAAAATCATTTATTAGAGAAGAAATGATACTAATCATATGCAATAATTTAATTTTATTAAATGTACTATCCTGGTTTGCTGAATACACATTGTATATTAATGCAAAAGTCACATCTAAAAATCTATTCTACAAAGAATTTTTATTTCCTTAACAAAAGCTAATTTCAATCAATGTGTAATATATTTTCTTTTTCATTTATTAAAGTAGAGATGAGGAGATATTTCTATTTGAGTCTCATCTAATCATAGAGAAGCTCCCAACAAGTTTATAAGATGTGATGAATAATGTTTGAACAATTTTTAAGCCTTTAATAGTAATAAACAGGATGTTGTCAAAACACATTAAAGCAGAGAATTGATGCTCAAAAGCACTAAAGTTATAGCTAAGGTATGAGATTGATAGATATTATCAAGAAAAAAAGTAGGTAGTAATACTATTATTTATTTCAGAATAGATATACCATTTAAAAAAACATGGGAAATTGTATGAATTAAAAATAAAACAAATTTCTTCCCTGGTACAAATTTCATAGTAGAAGATTGTGGCAGGTACAAAGATTACTTAATGACTCCTCTATTTCAACTCAGACTGTTACTTGATACACTGTCCTTTTATTTATACCTCATGCACAGATGTAGTAGTGAACACAAGAATATGTACAAATATTTAACAGGAGAAAAGGCTTCGCTTTATTTGAATGTGTATTACTTAAAAAGTGTAATAACTATACATGTTTTAAAACTGAAATGTTGCAGATTAATAATTTGTTTAAAAATTTTAATGGATAGAAATATTTGAATAATTGACCTGTTTTTAAACAGTATCAGTTATGTCTACCAGTCATTGCATTTGAGAGACTTAATGAAGAAAATGTGTTCTCTGGTAGGATTGAAACCTGCACTACAGTCTCTCAAATGTGCAGGCCAACAGACATAATTCACATTGTTTAAAGAAACAGGGCATTTACTCAAACATGTGTATCTATTAAAAATAATGTTTAGAGTAATTAGAAATAATGTTGGATTAAAAATTCTTTAATTGCTGTGTAATTTGTTTCTTTCTCTATAAATTATAAGTTAATTAAATTTTAAGTTAGTATCCACTCAGTATTGTATATTAATATTTTTCCTTAAAAGCTATTTTTATTTTGCCTGAAACTAACAGAATATATTCTAATAATGTGTCCACTATAATTTGAATCTTTATAATTTATTCATTTTACCAAATCTTAATTTATATAATTTTTTTCTTTACAAACACTACAAACTAATGATTAACACCAAAACTTTAATGTAAAATTCTGTCACTTGACGATTATTTGAGAATTGTTTTAGAATGAACAAAATATAGAACCCCCAAAACTGCAGATATTATTTTTTAACAGTATATTTCCAGTAATGGCAAATAAATAAACAATGTAAATTTGAGCTTGTTAAAATTCTCGTTGGAAATTAAACATCTTTTATGAATATTGTCATAATATTAAACTTATCAAATGTAATATGATGACATCATATACATCTCTTCACCTATCAACAATGCTCACTATTTTTAACTACATAGGAGAGATTAATTAGTGTAAAAAGAATAGACATAGAAAATGTTATTAAAAAGTGTCTGTTAGACTAAAAAGCAGCTGTCACCAAATTATCAAATTTGTTATTTTTACTTTATTTTGTGATATTGCAACAATATCTGTACATGCTTCTTTAATTATTCCCTGATGTTGTTATTTGGTTTGTCAATCATTAATAATTTAACTTTAATATGAAGGTGTAGCGGACCGTGGGGGTGAAGATGTGAAGAGATATCTCTGGGTTAAGATTTCCTGCTAGCCGGTCCAGCTACATGAGAATGTCGGACATTAATTAAGTCCAAAGAAGACAAAGAAAACAAACAAGACTGATATACATGGGTAAACAAATATATATTAATAGCAAAACAAGTTAAACAAAGACATGAACAGTTTACATATTGTTTGTATGGAGAAGTTATGTGTGTGCGTTGTGTTGAGTGTCCGTATGTACGTGTATTGTCCTTAGCGTGTTCCCAGAATATGGGAAACGCTGTATCTGTGAGATGTCACATATTGGCCTAAGTGAAAAAGAGAAAGTTTTATACCTCGCCTCCGCACGAGGTTGTGGCCCAAGGCCTGAGTCGAAAAAGAGATTTTACCTCATCTCCACACGAGATGGCCGCCCGAGGCCTAAGTCGGAAAAGAGGAAGAGGCGAAAGGTCAGCCAGTATTTATACTCATAGGAGAGAGACCCCTGTTGAAGGATTAAGGAAATGAGGAGGAGCTAACTCTGACAAAGGTAACTATTTCAGGATCAGTGGAGAAACAAGTGAACATGCTGACCAGTGACCATATTATAATTTTTGGCACAGTACCACAAGCATGAGTAACTCAGTGAGAATCAAAAGTGACCTGAAAAAAATAAGATAAAAATCATAACTTTGACTTGTGGGTAGGAAAAATATTCATAAAGAAAATAAGTAATATTTTCATTTAAAATATGTAATATTTAAAATATTTCTGAGCTGTGAATTATCATGAGTAAAAGTTAAATAATATAAAAAAAAAAAATTTATTAGAAAGTAATATAAATAATTAAAAATAATGATACATTTCATTCGTTTATTGGCACAGTTCGTTTATTGCTCTTTCACTTGAGAGGAGAGTGTAAGAGTTTATATAAAAAAAATGTAAATTAAATAAATGATTAATAAAAAGTGTTGATAAAAAATAAATAATATGATAATAGTCTAGGTTTGTCCTTTACACTTACTTTTGGAGAAGTGTATTTAAAAGAAAGCCAGATGGTTATTAAAAAAAATTTGATGTGAAACATTTGTTCATTAAAGTTTCTAAAACTAGAATTGGCTCAAAAAGAACTGCCAAAAATAATTTGGTTAAGGCAGATGATTTGTGATTTCTTTTCAAATTTGAAAAAAATATACACCTTTGTATTTTTCCTTCAATCAGATGGGACTTCCACCCACAAAAATTTAAATGTGGAGATCAGTCTGGAGCCTCTTCCAAAGATATATAAGAAGACTGGTTAGTGGATAATTTCAGGTGGGAAAATTTTGAAGAAGAAAAGTGTAAAAATTTCGAAGAGACCAGAAGGCATAAATATAAGGTTCCAGAAGGAAAAGCCATTTTGGTTGTCACCTGTGGATGAGCTGGGCTGTTTTTTACAGAAGCAAATGAAAAAAAAATCAGAACGAAAGTGGAGTGAATTGAACTGTGTTCTAGAAAAAGAAAAAAGCCCTTTTCTGTTTTTTCTTCTTTCAATTATGTGGGTGCATCTTTTTTAAAGTGTGTGTTGTCTCACTGATATACAGAGACAATAAAAAAAACAACTCTTTTTCTTCTTTCCTCCCCTTCCTTTCCTTTCCTGTCCATTCACTCACTGAAACTCAGATGCAAAGACAAAAGATCCTCACCCATCATTCTTTTGAGTTTTTATGCAACCACCACTCACCCATAATGCATTGGTACTTCCTTATGTAAGTGTTACTTCCACTTTTCTAGCTTCTGACGCCAGTAAGTTTTCACTTCTTTTCTCTCATCTTTTTACCACACGTCCCCTTAATCTCAACAAGATCATTCTCATACCATGTCATCACGTGCCCAATAAGGTGGTCGCTCCTCACTTCCTGACCTACGTGCTGGATCATCTGTATCACTATCACCTTGCCTCGCTGTACTATCACTGTTATCAAGTGAGTCATTCACTTGTCGTATATCCAGGATGTGCCAAGTGGTTCCATCTACAGAAACATTATTCTGTGACTGTACTCCAGTCACTATTCCCCGCCCCTATTGTGTGGTGCAGCGAGCACCAGGCGACTTTATCCATACCTCCTCTCCAACTTGAATTGAACCAGGTTTCCTCACTGTTGCTTCAGGGATGACTAGTGGATGTCTCCACTAGTACTGAAATATTATGCGCTGCAGTACAAAATCCTCCTCCCAGCCTGATCGAGGGGATATGTTATACCAGTAGACTGCCTCAATTGGTGATATTTGACCCCTCACAGCTATTGCCTTCACAGTCCTGTGGTGCCTCTCTACAATGCCGTTTCCACTAAGCCTGTATGCAGCCCTGTAATATGCTCACACATTCCACCTATCCAGTACTGCCTTGACTGGCGCTGACTTGAAAGCTGTGTCATTATCCATTAGGACCTCTTCCACTGGGCCTCTCTTTAGGAATAGCTCATTTAGTGTAGATGCAACCGCTGTCCCTGTTTCTCCCCTTAAACTCCCGCCATATGGCTATTCTGCTGGGCCCACAATTGACCATCGACAGATATGACCCATTTTGGTAATGCATGATGTCAATTGCTAGTCTTGTCCAATTGTTTGAGACATGAATTTCACCAGCCTTATGCATATTTGGTGCAGGATCAATTGATTGGTATCGTTGACATGTTCGCACTACTCTACACACAACTCCGCTAGAGACAGTCGGGTCTACCTTCCTGGCTAAATACAGCATCCTCTCAACACCCATGTGGTGCATCTCGTGTAATTTTTTGATGTCATCAAGGGGCATTTTCATCCAAGCTTTCCTCACCCTTGTGAGCACATCGGCCTTATTAGCCTCCAAGGATACACGGCTGACTCCTTCTGGGCTTCTCCATGTCCATAATCATCTTAGATGTTTTTGGAACCAGGTGTTGGCTATTACCTAGTCATTTTCCTGCATTGTGGGTTCCTAGTCTGAATTTGTCAGTTATTTCACGATCACTTTCCTTGCTTACTTTGGCATTCAAGTCTCTCATGATAATTATAATTTCTTGTGATTTACACTGTCTAGCATGGAGTAGAAAGATTCAATTTCTTCTTCCATACTTTGTATTGTTGGTACATACACAATTATAATAGATATGTTGAAAGGCTTTCCTTTCAGTTTAACTACAAGAATACTTTCAGATAACTGACAGTATCCTAAAACACATTTCTTCATGTTTTGATCTATTATCACTCTAACTACTTTTTCATTTTTCTCTCCACCTATATATATAATCCTGTAGTAGTCACTGAAAAAAATCTCCATTGCTTGGCTACCTAGTTTCATATACTCCTAAAATGTCGACATTTAACCTATTTATCTCATGTTTTAGATTTTCCAACTGGCTACAGTTGGTTAATGTTTTAATGTTCCATGTCCTGAGAGTTATTTTTTGTTTGATGCAAACAGTCCATGGATGACGGTCAAGTGACACCTGTTGCAAATGTCGTTCCTTACTGGGGCAAGAAGTTAATTCCCATAGACTTAACCCCCTTCATGCCGGCTGCATTTAGCAAAATTGAACAGAAACAAAGTGACAGGGTCAGAAGGAATTGTAATAGAGACACTGGCAGCCTTAGACAACTTCAGCATAAAAAAGAGCACAGAAATAATAAATTAAATCTAAAAAAGTAGGGATATACTGGAAGGCCTAAGCAGATCTACTTTCATAGCACTACCTAAGAAACCAGGCACAAACAAATGTGAATTCCAGTGGACAATAAGCCAAATGAGCCACATAACAAAACACATCATCCAAATTCTGATGAATAGAGTGCGCGATAGAATCAGGCTAGAGATAGGACGAAAACAGTGTGACGCCATCAAAGACATTGGGAAAAGAAATGCGATATTCATGCTCAAAATGTTATCAGAAAGAGCAATTACAGAAGGATCTGTACCTGTGTTTTATAGACTATGCAAAGGTGTTCGTCAAAGTATGTCACAAAGATCTGTTAGAGCTGCTCAGCAACCCTGACATATTTGGGAAAGACATTCAAATAATCAAGAATATACACTGGCAGCAAACTGCCTGCATATGAACAGAAAATGAGTTCAGCAGATATACAAAAATGGAAAGAGGTGTAAAACAAGGATGTGTCTTCTCACCAGATTTATTCAACCTATACAGAAGGTAATTCTGAGAGAATTAGAAGTCCTACCAGGATTCATTATTGGTGGCCACAATCTTAACAATATAAGATATTCAGATGACATAGTGCTGATAGCAGACACAGAAAGGAAACTACAAAAGCTCCTACAGAAGGTAGTGACGGAAAGCAACAAGAAAGGACTAATCTGGAGTTATAATACTCGGAGACAGGTGTCCCAGCGACAGCATGTCTAATTGTGCTCTCACATGCTCTAACAACACCGTTAAAGAGTGACTTGTTTGACGTACCTTACTCATAATTGAAAATATCTTTGCAAAAACCCTCTAATTTCTGTAATTCAGTTGTTACAGACGTGGTTACATTTATCACTTCTTTTCTAAAAACCTGTAGGTGAGAAATCAACCAATTGATACTCCCTCTATTCTTAGCCAATTCCAGCCTAGTAACATTGAGTATGGATACGCTCTCTCTAACCGACTGAGCCATTGCTTGTTGTCTCTGTTCTACCACCTTTAATTTCCTCTTAATTACTCTCACTTCGCCTTCGAAGACTGTACCAAACAACACGCTTAATGCCTTTCCCACTATAGGTAATACTGCTGTCTTTTGCCTGGTCTGTAACAACTTTATTCCTTTCAAATAGTAACTCATATCCTTCCATTGTCTCTCAAGTATTAGGGATTCCTGAGCTAAGAGGTATAATATACGGTGGTATTCCGGAGTCTGTAAATATTCTCCGGCGACTTGTGACCTGGCTGTATCTAGTTTGTCCACTTCGGTCTTCAACTGACCCAGTAACTTCTCATACAGCTGCAGGTCTATCACCAAAGTTATCAACCACTTCGATCTAGTTATAATCACTTCACTAGTCTTCTTAAATACAGTATTCTCACTGTGTTCCCAGGTATTAGCTACCACAACTAGCATCGTCAGTACCACAAGCTTTCTGTCGTCCATGTCTGCAAGGAGATGGAGAGAATAATTTGTCTTACTCAATCATTCTCTTATTGTTTTTATCGGGTGGTTACATCTTAGAGCGATACCTCAAGCACTGACCCACACCACCATCAGCGCTGTGCAAGCATGGGGCCTGTCCACACAGTTTACCAGCACCGATGCACAGTTAGTCCCAGACCATCACTCATTCCCCACAGCCACTGTTGTGGTTTCACTTAATCTTTGGGCTCGGGCTGCACCGCACCCTTCAATTGCTGTTTTAGTGGTAATCCCTCATTAACACTAGGTGCTTTTTCAGCCTGCAATTTACTCTGCAATTGAGCTAATGGAATTTCATCCTCTTCTTCCCATTCACTCAATTCTTCTTCCTCCCTAAGGTTAGGTTCAATCCCTGCTTCCTCAGAATGTCCCGCTGGGGTCCGATTTGCCTCCCTCAGCCTTTGAAGAGTAGGTGGGCTAATTTCAATCTCCTCACTCCCTTCACTTTCACTCTCAGTCTCTAACCCTTTAGGTGCTACCAACGTAGTTTTCCTCAGCCTTTTCTGTTGAGTTTTTGTTTTGACTCCTTTCCATTCTCCTATTTCAGCTAGCTTTATATCATTCGCATGCACTCTCTTTACCTTGTCTGGTCAATTGGTCCAAGATCACAAAGGAAACCAGACCCGTCTGCTCCATGATCCTATAGTATGGACTCCATCTCTGGTCCAATTTACCTTCTCTCAGGTGTATTTTATAATACACTGAATCACCTATCTGGAAGGAAACTTTTCTATTTTTATTTACTCTATCGTTATGCCTTTTCTGGGCTCTTTGAATCCTCCTCCTCACCTGCATAAAAATTTTATGCTGTTGTTCTAAAACTATTTGGTGATGATCCTCTCTTAAATAGTTCCTCCTAGGTTGTAACAGATTGTCTATAGGTAAAACTACATCCCTGCCATATATCAAGTAATAAGGGGAAAATTTTGTCATCTCGTTTATCGAGAATCTCACAGCTGCTAACGCTTGGGTTACGAATAAATCCCAATTTTCCCTCTTATCCTCTGTTAGTTTAGCTAACACATCAGCAAGGTTTTTATGAAATCTCTCTACCTTAGTGTTACTTTGGGGATGATATGGAGAGGTGGTTATGTGCTGTATGCTTAATTCTCCCAACGTCTCTCTCATAATCTGATTCACATTCTCCAATCCATTATCGGTAACCAACTGTCCGGGGCCCCATACCTAGGGAATATTTCGTTCAGTATTATATCTGACACCGTTCGTGCTTTCTTATCCGGTATGGCAAATGCCTCAGGCCAATTCGTCAGCCAGTCCACAAAACTCACTATGTAAAGATTACCTCAATGTGTTTCTCCATAGGGCCCGGAAATATCCATGCTTACTTTCTGAAATGGATAATTCGGAACATCCGTTTCTAATACTGGGCCAACCCTACTCCTTTGACTCTGTACTTGGCATGTTACACAATTTTTTACATGGTTCACAACATCATTAAACAACTTAGGCCAGTAGTAATTTCTCATTATTAATCCATACGTCTTATCAATTCCCAGGTGTTCTAACCTCCTATGGCATTGGTCTAGAATTTCAGCTCTCAACTTCTCAGGTATTACCATTTTTAAACTTACTTCCTCATCTCTTCCTGAAAGGTAATACAACACTCCATCATACACCATATATTTGGAGGTATGCCCTGCCTCTATCCTGGACCTGATAGTTGCTATCTTGCTATCCTCTTGGTTTTGCCTAATAATATCTCTCCAGTGGGGGTCAGAAACAATCTCCGTTTCACTCGTTTCCTGATCTTCCCAAGTCTCTCCTTCAATACCTGTGAATTGATCACATTAATTTGGAATGCTTTACCATCCACACCCAGCTCCAACCTGACAGATTTGGTCTCTAATTGCCTCGGAATCCTTGATAACAGGTCAGCACAGGTATTATCCTTCCCAGCCAAATATTCCATTCTGCAGTTATACCCACTTAACTTCAATACCCACTGTTGTATCTTCTTATTCGTCCACTCCGCCTCTAATAAATATTTGAGGGGTTTGTAGTCTGTTTTAATGGTAAACACAGCCCCACTCAAATAATAATCTAGTTTCTGCACAGCATACAGAATGGTGAATGCCTCTTTTTCTATTACTGGCCACATTTGTTGCGTCTCGGAGAGCTGATGAGACAGAAAATAGATCGGCACTTACTCAGGCACACCCAGTACTGGTCCATCCTTATCAGGACATGGTTATGTAAGAACCGCCCCGATACACTTATTGCTAGCATCGGTGTACAGCACCATGGGCTTACTCAGGTCTGGGTAGGCCAACAGGGGTACAGCTGTCAGCTGGTCCTTTAGAGCCTTGAATGCACGCTGACAATCCTCGGTCCACTTAAACCTAGCATGCTTCTTAGAGCTATTAGAGATCCTGCTAGCCAACTAAATGCTGGTATGAACCTCCGATAATATCCGATGGCTCCAATAAATCCCCTAATCTCTCTTATGGTCTTCGGTGCGGGCATGGCTCTTATAACCTCTACTTTGTTTAAATCCGTTTTTATTCCTTCTTTGTTTATGATAAACCCTAAGTACTTTGTCTCTTCTTTCATAAACTGACACTTTGATAATTTTAACTTTAATCCATGTTCTCTTAACCTATTGAACACCTTCTGCAGATGTTCAAAATGTTCCTCCGGTGATTTTGAAAACCCCATGATGTCAACTAGATACACCATGGCAAATGCTTCCGATGGACATTAACTGACTCAATACACCCGGGGCATTTGCCAACCCAAATAGCATAACTCTAAAATTGACTCATGTGGCAGGTAAAAGTGGTCTTTTCCTGATCCTTTTTGCTAAGTGCTACCTCCCAATATCCCGACCTCAAATCCAAAGTGGAAAAACATTTAGACTTTCCTAAAAGAGCTAGAATATCATCAATCAAGGGGAGGGGCACTGCCAGCAGTTTCGTAATGGCATTTAATTGACGAAAATCCACACAAAACCTATGCCCTCCATCTTTCTTTTCAACAATCACTATTGGAAAACTCCAGGGAGATTTGGATCTTTCGATTATCCCTGATTCCATCATTTCATTCACTGCGTCCTCTACTAATTTTCTATTGTGGATTGGGGTCCTATACGTTCTTAACTTAATAGGTGGGTGATTACCCGTGTCTATCTTCATTTCAACTGTCTCCGTCTGTCCCAGTTCCTTATCAATAATGGCTATTACCTCCCAATTACCGTTCAGCAACCCTCTCAATTTCCTCCTATAACGCTCAGGGGCTGTTATATCTTCATCCCTTATCTCATCGCTACCTGTCTTATTCCCAGGCTTATTCTCATTCCATACTCACACCTGTTCGACTTCTCTCACTGGGCACGCCTGCGCCAGCTCCTCTCCCTGCTTTATTTTAATAGTTTTATTGGCAGTATTGGTTAACAGTAAGGGAACGGTCCCCGACCTCTTCACCAACGAATCACACATGGTTACTTCCCCTTCATTATTATCATGCCCATCAGTAGGGACCACTTGGTACAGGTTACTGTTCAACACTCCCGTTATAATCTTGCCCTTCCCAGATACAGTAGTCCTAGAGGGAAGCTTGATATCTGTCTGGGCCACCACTGGTAATTGTTCATAATTATCCTCTCCCAACAGTATCCCTACTCCGTCCAATGTGAGGGTGGCGGGGTCGAAACGGATCTTTGCCTTATTCTGCCTAAGCCAGTCATTCCCCCAAATTAGCTCACCACACAAGTCAGGTGCCACATAAACCTTAAGTTTACCTCTGGTTCTTGCCAACTGGAAAGGTAGCCACATCATACCCTCTATCCTTATCCTGCTACTATCAGCCTGACTTATTAGTAGATTGACGGGACTAAGCTTCGTTTTCAGTCCCACCTGTCTAAAAACCTTGGAGCTAACCAGTGATACAGAAGCTCCAGTATCGACAAGGGCCTTCACCTTCTTATCTCCCAGCAACACATTACAGGTGAAGTCTGGCCCTTCCTTCAGCAAATGGTATACCTGTGCCTTTCTCCTTCCCATATGTTCTTTCCCTTCCTCTCGCTTTCTCTACAACTGAGACGTGGGAGTCGGTGAGAGGAGTTCAAGTTTTTCTAGAGGCTCCAATTTCTGTTTAGGGGCCCTTCTGGGTGGGGTAGAACTCAGATGACTCTCTTTTCTCGGACTAGCAACCCACTTCTCCCCTCTATTCGAGTTAGGGTTGTTCCGTTTGGTGTGGTCCATCTTTCTCCTGCGAGGACAGGTTTGTCACAGGTGACCTGCTCCTCCACAGTGCCAACACCTTCGCTCCTTACAACTTGCCGAAAAGTGCCGGACCACACCACATGTCCAGCATCTCAGAGGTCTTACATGCACTGGGGCCACCCTGCCTCTTACTTTTTCACGGGTGACTCATCGATGTTTCCCCGAACCCTTTTCCTTCTTGGTAGGGGGCACCAGCGTATTAACTTGCTTTATCCCCAGTTTACGGTCTCCCTCTGCCGTACACCACTGAGCCTTATGCCCGAACTCGCCACAAGTTGTGTAGTCCGGCCCCAAAGACCTTGGGTCGCCTCCATAGTTTGTCGGACAGTCGCGGGCCCGATGCCCACCATACTTGCAAGTCCAGCACACCAGCCCATACCAGTCTAGTGTGGGCTTGTGAAACCCATAGCACAGATCCTAGGCTCTCCTATTGGGAACTGCCTCAGCCTCCCAGTGCTCTTCCACCTCTTCTTTCAGGTCTTGTATCTGGATCTGCTCACAGTCCTCCTTTTTCATCACTACTTTGGCCCACCCAGGGTTCCTACCTACACCCCCTCTTATTCTATCCCAGAGTTGTTTGCTGGTCCAAGCTGCCTCTATGGCTGCGGCCAAGCTGACCGGTCCCCCCTTCAGAACATCGACACTCGTCCCTGTCACTCAGCACGTCCACATACACATCGTCCAACAAGGCCCGAATTGGACCACTGTCCCGAGTTGCCAACTCTGGGAAAGCTCATGCCGCTAGCCCTGTGATTCTTTCCCCCAATTCCTCATTAGTCTCTCCTTGTTGCTGCAGCCGGAATAATTTCCTGACTGCCTCAATGGCCATATGCTCACTTGTGTATTGCTGCACCAGAGCAGATTTAAGCTCGGTTCACGTCAGGGCCAGCTTTTCTTTGTACCACCACGCTATGAACTTGGACACCTACCTCGCTGCAGCGACGTAAGCTAGGAGCACCATTTCTTGGTCCGAGAGGCCATAGATCACCTGCTTCTTCTGAATGGACAGAATCCATTCATGCAGGTCTGCAGGGTTTCCTTTATAAGTAGGAAGCTTCATGCTACCTATCAGCCTCCTGAAACCCATCAATATTTCAGGGACTCCCATGTCCCCACGGTCATCTGTGGTGTCTGATCCTGCTACGCTTATCCTAGTGTCTCGTCAACTACCACTTTCCCACGAGAAGAGAGACCAACGGCAGAAGGAAAAAAAAAATACTTAACACAGTGGTGGCACGTACAAAGTCGACAAAGTCAAAACAAGATCAACAATATTACTGGCAGATCTAAGTACAATGAGCGAACAAAGGAAACCAAAAAGTGACTTAGCTGAGTTCTGCTGCTTCGTGTTTTGTTTCTTTTTCCTCCTTCTTTTGCTTCCTTCTCTTTTCCTCCTTATGTCACTTTTAGACCAATATAGTCCGAGGACTTGAGTCCTTTCTGGTCTTACTTGGTCCCAACTGGACAAAACAAATGCAACATTCTCTCCTCTTTCAGACGGCCGTGGTAATTCCCACAGGTCTATCCTGGTCACGGCCACCAGTCTAACACTTTCGCCCCAGCCTCTCAACCTCCGACGTCTTACTCTTTGGGTTGAGGTGCCTACTCGGTCCTAACTGAACTTAAGGGAGTGGCCGTAGATCCCCTGAGCATCCATAGATTATTTGACTGGTCCACTGGTTTAATCCTACTTCCTGCCCACATTGTGATTTGTTTGATCCAGAAAGCAGAAGTGATGTTCATCTATTCACGGTCGACTGAAGATGTAGACACGGCTGGAGAGTCTGTGCTAATAAATTTAGAATGCAGCAAAAAAAGAATTAATATCTGCAGAAAATCGGACAAACAACTATTCAATGGTTGAATTGTTAATGTCTTTTATATAGCAGAAAAGAATAGTATAGAAAAGAAACAGGTTACAGAAAAGAAAAGTATTTGACATAAAAACTCATACACTGGATTCTAGACAGAGAGAGAGTGTATTGTGATTAACTTGTTAAATCGTGTCAGAACGATATACGACTCTTGTGATAGTGGGATAAGATTTCTGTGCGGGGCTTAAAGTTGATAGTGGCATTCCTCCTCAGCAGCAGTAACAGTAACAGTAATATTAATATTCGTGGTAGCAGAAGCAGCGGTACTTATATCAACAGTACATGTTAGCAGACGCTTCATTCCAATCTCTGACGTCACTTTCTCTCCTCCTTGAGTTTCCAACTCGACTCTCCACTGTCTCTAGCCCAAGTCTTGCCAAGAATTTTCTCTCATCTCTCACTTTCTCAGCATAACTACGTGTTTATATAGAAAAACCCGGCTGGTCATAACCGACACTTGGCCCCACTACTTCGCACGTGATTATCACAGGGTTCTGGCTGCTTGAACCAAAATCATATGAATTCCCAAGTTCCTTATAGCTTACTAAGCTCTATTTCTATCCTCAAGAACACATGGCACAGTGGATAAAGGCGTTGGTTAGATCTAGTGACAGGACCCAAAGAGTGTGAGTTCAATACCCGGTTAAGGCAGTGGAGAATTTTCAGAGGGAAATTAACAGGAGATAACTGATAACTGACATCCAATAAACATGGCACGTGGAACTAGAACAGTCTACCCCAGTGAGTGAAATAAAGGATTCAGTTCGACATTCCAACCACCTGAAGAAGGCCGGAGCGTACAACGGCCGAAACGTTGTGATAAACATGGTGACAAAGATGAGGACAATAGTCCAAATAACGTAAATAATGTACAACTGAGATGTGATTCTACAAATGAATGTTTGCATTGTGTAGAATCACATACCATGGACAGAACAGAGAACTACGAAGAAACTGCTCATAACAATTTAGACAGAAGTAGCTGAAAATGAAAAAAGAATGCTTGGAGAATTTAACACTCATGAGACAAAAATTGAAGGTAAGAGAAGTAGCGGCGAGTGACATACTTGATAAGTTTGAGCAAATATGAAGTACTTTAAAGGAGAAAACGTTAAAAATATACTTTGAGCAACAAAAACAGGAAGCTGCAGTGAAGCATAATCTCCAACTTAGACTTAAAGCGACGAGACAGCACAAGAAAACGGGAATATATTTTCATTATGACCTGTATCGCCAATATTAAAAAAATACTACTGAACTTACGTATTTCTAACTAGTAAATTAAGTTAAGTATGACTTTTAAGATAAATAAAAAAAAAACTACTTATTTTATCAAAACATTAACTATTTTAAATGAAAATTTTATTTACGACTTTTTCCTACTCACAAGTCGAAATTTGACTTTCTTTTTCTCTACAACTTGATAGAACTCACTACTCAACTCCCTGTCGCGTTATCGTTTGGTAGATTAATGTCAAGAATATAAAACTGATCAATGGTCACTTCATTTGAATATCACCTGACTTTCCCTTCCTTTTTTTAAAACTTAAGTCGGAGATAAATTATTACTTTTTGTTTGGATGGATCTGACAGATGTCACTGTTTGTAATGTAGAGTGGCTTTTTATCTAGCATTCACGGATTCAAAAGAAAATGAATATGCCAATAGGTAACTAAGCAAAGATTGAGTAAAAAAACTTACTTTTTTAACGTTACTTGCTCTCAGAGATTTGGTTATATAACCTTTGTTTATCCAGTTTCTCTATCTTTTTTATTAAACAGTCGCTTAACTAACTGGAGTAGGGAATAAAAAACGAAACAAACAAAAACATCCTTCGGCTTATTAAAAGTTTATAGAAAGAAAACCGTTAAAGCTCGCCATTTAGGTAAAGAAGGAGATAAAAAATAAATGAATATCAGATCGACTTTTCTATATTGTTTTGTTTGTTTGTCACTTAGTTTTAACCGCGAAACATTTTTACTTCGCTTAGTTTTGAATTTTTCTTCGGAGAAAAAAATTTAATTTGTTAGTTACTGTATTACACGAGACATTTGTTTCATTAGTTTTCCTTGTAAAATATTTTTTTAATTTCTATTTCGCTACACACTTCAATTATCGGCGACAAAACATTTTTACACTAGTGTAAAAATAAATTTTTATGCTATAAATAGCATAAAAATAAAAATTGTTCGGTAATTCGAATTTTCAGTTTTCTTCACTATTTATTACAAGTCCACCTTTAGTAAATGTAATGATAACAATTAATTAGAATGCAATGTCCGGAACGGTGCATCACTGCTTTAAAAATTAAGTTAGTGGGGAAGGGTGAATCCAGAAAAATAACTGACAATTTGTAGTTGGTTGAACATAGACTTATAAAAAAACTTATTTCAAATCCACGGTCGAAAAGTATGTGGTTAATAATACAATCAGCTGCATTATTCATATTATGTTATTAAAAAAAATAAAAATAGTCACATAACACAAACCCATATTCACAAATAACGTCTGATTTGAAACGGTGACATTTTTTTAAATTTTAACTTATTAAGTTTCTACTCTCATTTTATTTTAATAATAACCATAAGATGTTAATTATTGCTAATAATACTAGTTTCATTTACGTTTTCTTTTTTTTTTTTCCTCTACAAGCTAGCTTTCATAAAAGACTAAGTAAGAGGACAGTGGTGATTTATATATCGGATGTGCTTTTATTAATCATTCATTAAGTAGATCGGATTGAATTTGTAGTCCGACTGATTTGCTCGATTGCATTTTTTTTTTTTTTTTTGTGACATTAAGCTGTCTCTGCGCCTTCTACCTTCACTTGACGAAAATTATATTGTTTAAAACTAAAAGGCACCAGCTGTTTGGATTTCTCTGACGACAAGTCGAAATCAACCCCAATAAATATGGGGTTCCTTCATCAACTCCGCTTGTTGTTATGGAAGAATTTTACCTTAAAGAAGCGATCACCGGTAAGTAAACAAAATCTTTTTCATTAAGCTAAAGAAAATTCGAGAAAACTTTAAAAAAAATAAAACACAAAACAAAACGAACTATTAAAATTTAAGGACAAAAACAATATCGCGCTACTTGTTGCAAACATTAAAAGTGGTTAGTTTTTTTTTTAATTGTTTTACAATCTGAAGCTGTCAAACAAAATCCAGTTTTTTTTTACACCAATTCAAGTATTGCTATCAAATTTAAAGGTAATTTTTAGTTATAAAACATAATTGTCTTTTAAAGATCTGCAAGCAAGTTGTCTATACTTAGAGAAAAAGATATCGGTGAAAAAAATTAACGTACCGTACACTTTTCTTTTCTCGGAAATATTCTTGAATCAAATAAATTCCGTATAACATAATTTTATGATCAAAGGAGAAATAATACATTTAGAGATATTATTCAGATTCTGTTCCCTTGTTAAAATTTTAACTATTTACTTTGAAGACTATCAGAATCAGAAATTGGGAGTGTTTCTTCATAAACAAATTAAAAATGAGTTTTCTCTTTTTGCAACCGGAAATAAAAATGAAGCCTCTCCATGCTTTCATTCAATTGAGATTTTTAGAACTAAAAACATTATGGAAAAGGACAAACTTGATAAATGAAGTAAACACAAAGGAATCTAAAATGATCAATTCGATGTTATCCAAAGTAAAGTTAGATTTAAAAAATGAATACTTTTTAAATAATGTAAGCCGCGAAAAATGCCAATAAAATCAACTACAAAAATGCCATTGGCATTAACTTTTTTAAGTTTGTTTTTCTTTTTAGTTTTTGTGTATTTTTTCTTTGATAAAGAACTTTTTAAAAGTTTCGTTTTTAATGTGATAATAACTAAGAATAATTTTAAAAAGTAAGAATACTTTTCTTCGGCGTCCATTTATTTCATAATGAAATAAAACCTAAAATTTAGCGATAACTAATCGTTTATGAAAATTAAATGAAATCGAATACGTACATGTTGAAAATAATGCATAATTCTATCGGCAGCATTTTTATTTCATTTCATAATTGTATGAATGAAAAATAAAACTTATGTAGATAAATAGATTGAACAAGTTATTTTAAAATTTACTATTATTTGTTATCTATGACTTTCTTTTTCTTACCTTGACATTTTTTTCCTATGACTTCCCACAACCGATCATTTTGAAAAAAAAACAATTTCAACATTTTGTTCTCACTAATGAAAAAATACTGATTCATTAAATTTAAAAAAATATTTTAACGCTATCTTTGAAATCTTTTACTTTTAGTATTTTTTAGTCTAGGAAAGCCATATCGTATCTTAAGAGAAAATTGGTTTTCCTTTGCAATTTGAAAATTTTATTTTAATAGTTGAATCTTTTTGTTTGTCTAAGAAACTAAGTCAATTTTATTTTTATTATTATAATTTGATACATTTTAAATTTAAAAAAATGTTTACATTTTCAAATAAATAAATGTTTTTCTTAAGATTTAAAAAAATTGTTACAACTTCTCTTTTATTATCGTAAAGAAAAAAAAGAAAAAACTATTTCTTTCTTCTAGTGTCCAATGAAGTCTTTTAATCATGAATTGTGTGAACGATTAATAAGAAAAAGTAATTCGAAAAAGTAGTGTTTATGTCAGCAGTCAGCTCACTTATTTTTGAAAAATAAGTGAGCTGACTGACATAACACTGCTTTTTAGATTTTTTTTTTCAAACAAAATACATGTCAGTGACGTTTTCTTTCTTTCTTTCTTTCTTTCTTTTTTTGACCGAACTGAGGAAAATTTATCTGGTTTTAGTTGTTTTTTTTAGGTCTCACTGCTTTCAGTGATCAGGTGTTTGCTCAGTCAAATAATGAAATTTCAAATTATTTTACATTTACGATACATATGCTGAAACGAAAGTCCTAAACTTATTCTACTTTAGAATTTGTAGATTTTACAAATAAATGAATTTATCACAGTGCAGTAACTAGTTGTACATTTATTTAGTTTTTGTAATTTAAAGAGACACTTACTACTTCCACGAACTTTAAACCCGAAAAACGCATTTTAATTAATTTATTCTTTGAAATTAAATTGTTTTTATTTGAAAGATTATTGGTAAATTTGCTTTTTAACCCCCAAACGCCCGCGCGCTAAATATCTTAAAATTTCCCCAAATCGTCATAATTCCGTGTAAATGTTCATGCTGAACTTGAATTAACAATTAAATTATGAAGAAACCTACCGTTTTTGGAGTTATCGACAAGAAAAAATCGAACTTCTTGTTCATCCCCCATTACTGCCATAATGCTCACTAATTCAGTGCGAAGTACATCCAGTGGCGCAAACTTAAATTTTGGCCTATTTACTTCCTTTAAGTTCGTTTCCGAAATCAATACGCACAACCGTAAAACAATGTAAAGGAATTTTTTTTTTTGAAAATAAAATTGACAAATTGAAAATAAAACAAAATTGACAAATTAAAAAAATAACCGTAAAGCAGTGTAATTTTTTTTTTCTGGATAAGGCTAGAAAGGAATTTTATTTGAAAATATTGACAAATTAAAAAATAACAAAAAGAACAAATTAAGTAGTACAGCAAAGCATTTTTTAGTTTTTAAAATTGAAAATAAAACAAAGTTTGTAAAGAGAGCGAGGTAAAAGTTTCAAATATATGAAAATAATGACAAATTAAAAAATGCGCAAACTTTGTGAAGAGACAGTTAATTTCGAAAATAAAATTACAATTTAAAAAATGCTAGAAACAAGATACTATGGATAAAAAAAAGGTAAATTTTGATTTTATTTTCCGAGCGCATTATCATAAAGCATTTTCTTTTGATAAGTGTATATTTATTTATAACAGAAAAATTTAAACAAAAACAAATTAAATAATAAAAAGCTTTTTCCGTTTCGAATAGCAATGACTAATTAAAAAGAACAAATTAAATAATACAATAAACAAAGCATTTTTATATTTTAAAATTGTGTAAATGCTGGTTGTGTTGAAAAGATTGATGTGGCTGTGTGTTGAATAGCATTTAACAATTATACATTTTTAAATTAAGGAAAAACAATGGAAAACCGATTTTTGTTTCAACGATAAAATATATATTAAAATCAACAAATACAAAACATTTTTTTGTAATGTGTGAAACGATAAGAAAGAAGTAGTTTCCCTTTATCTGTTAGCTGAAAGATTAAATGTAATAAAACAAGTTTTCTGAATAAGAATGTTCAAAGTTCTGTATTAGATAGGATGATGTTTTCAGAAGAACATGTAGTAATTCAGTTATGGATTATATATAACTGACAGAGCTGTTGCAACTTGGCTTGTTTCATGGAACTGATGGTGAATGATATTTAAGTTCTGTTTGTGTGTGTGTGTGTGTGCGCAGTGAGTAGAGTGAATAGTCTGTCTAGACGCATGTGAGTTGCTGAGTTCTACTGAGTTCTGCTTCTACTGTCTATTTTTGGACCGACCGAATCCTGGTTTATATTACTATCGGTAGGCTCGCAGGACAATGGCAGGAGAAATTTCAAGAGAACACAAAAAATATCTGATTGGATGAAAAATTACCCAATCAGTGATTTTATAACAAAAGCATGTTTGTGAATTAACAGTAGGAAAAATTCAGTGTGGTGAATGCGATCAGTAAATTGTCCTGTGATAGTTAGTATTTATTATTTGACCAATCACAGTTGAGAAAAATGTAGGCGTGGCAAACATAGTAGTAATCACTACAATCACTACAATCACCCACCCACTTCGATTGGAAAAAGTTGATGAAAACAGTTTTTTTTTTCAATATGTCATGTAACTTTTGAATTTTCGAGGCCAATGGACCTATCTTCCTTTCTTTGTATATTGGTGTGCAGGTGTTTCGGGTTGCTGTTGTATATTGCTCGGTGATGTCGGTGATTGCAATGTTTGGTTGGGTTCAGTACTCCATTCTATGTAAGCTGGCTTAAGGCGATCAATTGAAATGTTGGATCGTCCACTAGGAAGTTGAACGGTATAGAATTTATTATGCCGAGCAAGGACGCGAAACGAACCTGAGTAACTCGGGGTGAGTGGCTTTCTAACTGCATCTTGTCGGATAAAGACAGTCGCACTTGTTCAAAAAGGTAAGAACGAAGATATCCTTAGTTTGAAACCGAGTAGGCATAAAGGCTAAAGTAGACATCCTACTCTGTAGATATTGGATAAAAGATGAAGAAGGGTCTGAGGCTATCAGACAGAAATTGTCCTGGCAAAACCAATGGTTGTCCAAAAACAAGGTCAGCTAGTGAACATTGAAGGTCTTCCTTAACTTGTGACCGGAGTGAAAGCATTACCAGGGGTAAATTGTCCATCCAGGATAATTGGTTATTAGCAATGGAACTAGTTAATGCGGCCTTTAGCTGGCGGTGAAAACGTTCAACAAAGCCATTAGCACAAGGGTGATATGCTGTGGTAGATATGTCTTGCTCCAAGAAGATTTATGAATCCTTAAAAAGTGTTGACTGAAATTGTGGGCCGCGATCTGTTGTTATCACTGATGGGCATCCAAAAAACGAGATCCAGTTTTTCAGTGTAGCCTTGGCAACAAATTCAGTCGTCGTAGATTGGAGAGAAATTGCAACTGGACATCTAGAAAATCTGTCGATTATAGTGAGAATGTATTGATGTCCGTGGGCTTCCAGTAATGGACCCACCAAGTCGACGTGTAGATGACGGAAACAGTCGTCTGGCGTGGTGAAATTACCAGGCGGTGACTTGGTATGACGATGGATTTTAGTACGTTGGCAAGTAATACAACACTGAGTCCAGCTTTTAATGTCACTGTTCATGTTAGGCCAGACAAAGTGTTCGGAAATCATTTTTGTCGTAGCTTTGCGACCGGGTGTGAAAATGAGTGAAAATCTTCCTTCGCATGCTGACGGGTACCAAAGGTCTGGGATTGGAAGTGCTTGTGTCACAGGCAATCAACTTTGCACTGAAAGGCAAGGGTTTTTGTTCAATTTTCAATGACAAATCTTGCAATGTGTTAAATAGAGTCCCTTACTTGTTCATCTGCTAAAATTTCCATATCCAGCTTTTCTTCAGTGGTACTGTGTAAGGAAGCTCGCGATAGCGTATCGGCAACAATGTTGTCATTGCCTGCTATGTGCCGTATATCGGTAGTAAATTGCGATATGAAATCCAGCTGTCTATAATCGCGTGGATTATATCTATCTGATTTTGTATGGAGGGCGAAAACTAAAGGTTTGTGATCGGTGAAAACAGTGAAGTTCCGACTTTCCAAAATATGTCTAAAATGTTTTATAGAAAGATATATAGCAAGCAATTCGCGAGAAAAAGTACTATATTTCTTCTGGGTTGAAGTAAGCTTAACCATAAAAAAGAAATTGGTGTGGTTTGTTTCTCTCTGTGTTGATGTAAAACTGCTCCAATTGCCTCCGATGACACATCAGTAGTTAACGAAAGATTTGTTGTGTTGTCATCGCATAAGTAAGTTAGCTTCGTGAAGTTCGCTAAAGCATTGCGTGAATTAATGAAAGCAGTAAGAGCTTCGTCAGTTAGTGTTATTGTGATGATTTTTTTTTTCCTTGACCTCGAAGTAGGTTGGTTAGGGGTGCTAAAATTTGTGAACAATTCAGAATAAACTGGCGATAATAGTTTATTAAACTGAGGTATCAACAAAGTTGACGAAGTGTAGTCGGTTGCGGAAAGATTTTTACTGCTGTCACTTTTTCTGGAATCGGTGTGATTCCTGATTCATCAATTACGTATCCGAGAAAGTTAAGTTTGGAAACAACGAATAAACATTTATCTGGGTTTATTTTCAAACTGAAGTGCTTTAGACGCTCAAAACCTTGTGTCACATGACGCACGTGGTCGTCCATATCAGCGCTTGCCACTGAAACTCAAAGGCATTGTTATTGATGTTTTATGCACGTCTTCATCGGCTACTGGAATCTGATAGAACGCTTTTCTCAGATCAATTTTGGTGAACACTTTCGCATCTTGCAGAGAAATTGCGAAACCTACTAAGTTCGGCACAGGATATTTGTCAGGCACTGTTTGTGTGTTTAGTCTTCGATAATCTCCACAGGGTCTCCAAGCTCCCTCTTGCGCCTTAGGTACCATGTGGAGCGGTGACGGGCGAATTATTCCTAGGTCTAACATATGCTGGAATTCCGCGCGTTCTAGTTTGTACTTTTCGGGGCTTAACCTGTGCGGCTTGGAAGAAACTGGTGAGCCAGATGTTTGGATTTTATGTACGGTGTGGTGCTTCACCATTTCAGTATAAGTGAAAGGGCGGACAAGCGAAGGAAACTTATCCAACACACTCTTAAGAGGATTGTCCACTGGTAAGGCTACACACAATTTAGTGGAAGTGAGGGTGGAGGCAATTCTGTAATTTGTAAGTTTTGTGGTTTGGTCTAAGAGTGAGCATTTTGATATGTCCACAATAAGTTTGTAGTGTGCTAAGAAGTCTGCGCCTAGGATGGGGAACTTGACTTCTGCTACTGTGAATAACCATTGGAATGTTCTCCTCAGGCCTATGTCCAAAGTCATCGATACTTGACCGAAGGTCCGTATTTGCAAACCGTTAGAAGCACGTAAGGTGACTGAAGATCTTGTGTTGGGAAAACCAGGACTAGGTGGAATTACGCTAACTTGTGCACCTGTGTCCACGAGAAACAATTGGTCGGAATTTCTGTCTCTGGCGTAAAATAGACGGTTGGCATTTTCTACCCCAACAGCAGACGCCATCTTCATGCGCTGTTGGGACTGGCATTTCCCGCCTTCTGGTTCGATGTAGAATCCAATTGCTGTTTGAAACTGCACAGTTTGGTACATTTTCTAGCTGCTTGACCAAACTTGCGATGATACCAGCAATACATATCGTTTCTTCCCCGAGCGTTAGATCAGGAACGTTGTTGGGACTTGTATAATTTGTGAGCTGACGATGATTGCTCTCTGTACAAATGATCTATCTGTGCAGATAGCTTGTTAATCTGTTGCTGAAGCTTGTTGACTATGTCCTCAATTGGCATGTCGTGTGGCACTGGAATGTTGACGCTGCTGATAGTTGTAGCATCACTTATTTTGTCTGATATTTCCACAGTCTTTTCTAGGTCTAAGTCTTCAGGTAGTGTTGCTAGGATTTGGGTTGTGTGGGTTGGCAACTTATCCATCCACAGCTTGCGAAATAGTGAATCTGACATTGCGTTTTTGCCTAGCAAATTTCTCATTTTCCGCAGTAGTTGTGACGGCTTACTATCTCCCAATTGTAACGTGTTGAATAAATCATTCAATCTGCATTCCTGAGACTTTCCTGTCCTGTAGATTATTGCCTCTTTCAGTGTGTCGAAAGGGTTATGTGTCGGGACGCTGTCCAACAAATCCAAGACATTGGATGCAATTTCAGGTGGCCGTTTCTCCACAACATAGGCATAACGTGCCATCTGTGACTGTATCTTTTTTGCTTGAAAAATAGCCTCTAGCTGCACGAACTAAACATGCACGTTGGTCATGTCAAAAACTGGCAAGTTGAGCATTATGGTTGCCTCACTGGCGTTCTGTTCAGCCATGTCGGATAGATGTTTTCAACGCACATGGTGGACAAAAACTTTTCGCGTCAAGTTAAAGCTTTGTATGTCAATACTTTGCTGTCGCTGGCACAAAATAGGGTTTACTTCACTTCTTTTTGTGTTTTTATATTCCTTGAATTATGTCAGTCAACAACTGTATATTGTATTTTCCTTAAGGACGGGCTTGTCAATGTATTGGTGTTGATTCCGTTTTTCTTTGCCAATTTTTTTTTCTCTGTTCATGTGTCGAGGTTACCAATGTAAATGCTGGTTGTGTTGAAAAGATTGATGTGGCTGTGTGTTGAATTGCATTTAACAATTATACATTTTTAAATTAAGGAAAAACAATGGAAAACCGATTTTTGTTTCAATGATAAAATATATATTAAAATCAACAAATACAAAATAATTTTTGTAATGTGTGAAACAATAGGAAAGAAGAAGTAGTTTCCCTTTATCTGTTAGCTGAAAGATTAAATGTAATAAAACAAGTTTTCTGAATAAGAATGTTCAAAGTTCTGTATTAGATAGGATGAGGTTTTCAGAAGAACATGTAGTAATTCAGTTATGGATTATATATATAACTAACAGACCTGTTGCAACTTGGCTTGTTACATAGAACTGATGGTGAATGATATTTAAGTTCTGTGTGTGTGTGTGCATGCGCAGTGAGTAGAGTGAATAGTCTGTGTAGATGCGTGTGAGTTGCTGAGTTCTACTGAGTTCTGCTTCTACTGTCTATTTTTGGACCGACCGAATCCTGGTTTATATTACTATCGGTAGGCTCGCAGGACAATGGCAGGAGAAATTTCAAGAGAACACAAAAAATATCTGATTGGATGAAAAATTACCCAATCAGTGATTTTATAACAAAAGCATGTTTGTGAATTAACAGTAGGAAAAATTCAGTGTGGTGAATGCGATCAGTAAATTGTCCTGTGATAGTTAGTATTTATTATTTGACCAATCACAGTTGAGAAAAATATCGGTGTGGCAAACATAGTAGTAATCACTACAATTGAAAATAAAAAAATTAATGCACAAACTTGGTAAATTATTTAATGTTTTTTATTTTTTAATTTGTCCCTTTCTTCTGCATTTAATTAAGAAAACCCCACCCCTAACCTTAACACTTAACTCTAAAGATTAACTTTAGGGTTAGGTGTTAAGGTTAGGGTGGGGTTTTCTTTCTGTGTAGAAGGGGACAAATTAAAAAATAAAAAACATTAAATAATTTACCAAGTTTGTGCATTATTTTTTATTTATTTTCAATTATACAATATAAAAAATGCTTTATTTTTATTATTTGTTCTTTTAATTTGTCATTGCTATTCAAAACGGAAAAAGGTTCTATTGTATTATTTAATTTGTTTTTGTTATAAATAAAACTACACTTACCAAAAAAAAAAAAATTACATTTCTTTACGGTAGTGCATAGTGATTTTCTGCAAGGTAAGTCTGTAAAAGAAGTAAATAGGCCACAAAATCCACCAGATGTACTACGCAGCGAATGAGATTTCATGATGGCAGTAATGGGGGACGAATGACCAACAAGAAGTCCGATATTTTTTTTCTTGTCGATAACTCCAAAACAGTAAGGTTTCTTTATAATTGTTAATTTCACTTCAGCATGTACATCTTTTGGAATTATGACGATTTTTGAAAATTTCAAGGGATTTTTAGCGCTCGGGGAAATAAAACCAAAATTTACCAAAAAAAAATGCAAGAAATGAGATACTTGCACATTTTTTTTTTTTTGTGCCAATGTTCGTAATTGGCTATTGTATTTTAGATTTTTGTGGGGATTTGTTTCATGGTGCTGACTTTTTTATTTTGGGTTTTGCTTTCTTAGTGCTCATATCTGGTTGACATGTCTAATGAAATGTATTTATGAATCAGAAAGTGATCTTCATGAAAGTAGTTAGTATAGAAAACTTTACGCATGGTAGCCTGAGGGTTCAAAGGTTAAACACAAAAAATGGTATGACATCCTTGACTTAGAAGGTGCATGAAAAATAAAAATTAAAGAAATATTCAATTCCAGTGCAATAATCAAGAAAATGGTATTTATATTTAAAAATAAATTTCTTTAATCTTAATTTTTTACCCTATATGCTTTTTAGTAGAATGAATATTTTTTATACATTGGAAGTTTTTTTTGTTTTTTTTTGTTAAATGATAATGATTAGTTTAAATCCATTGCTTTTTATTTTATTATTATTTTCTTACATATTTCATGCCATAAAATATATATGATTTTTAAAACATAATTCTGAATTTAAGAAAATGTATTAAAATAAGAGAGTTGCTACTAACAAAAAATGGGCAAAATTGGTATATTGAATTGATAATGTTAATAATTGATTGCCTTCACTTTGAGTTCTTTCTTAATTATTCATTGACATCCAAAAGATGCCTTCATTTTTATTTTGTCTGTAAAATTATTATAAGCAATAGTTAATTAATAGTTAAGAATACAAGTGATTTTTTTTTTTTTTGCTTTTGTTTCGAAAAAAAAAATTCCAATTTGATGGTACCTAATGTATACAAACCTATAGTTTTAATTTTAACCATTTGTCATTTTAATCATTTAGTTTAAAATAAGTATGAAAAAGACTTTAATATGTATAAATAAAATAATGCTTTTTCTGGTGAATCTGTATAATTTGTCATCAAGTACTTCATTTTATAAACTTGTTTTTTATCTTGATAAAAGAATTTGTAGTGTTTAAGAAAACCTTTCAAAATCCTTGTAAATTAAGATTTGGTAAAATGAACAAATTCAATATTCAAATTATAGTGGCCACATTATTAGAATTAGTTTCAGGAAAAATAAAAAGACTTTTTAAGGAAAAATATTATCCCTACTGAGTGGATACCATCTTAAAATAGAATTTAATTAACTTATATATGTAGATACATAAAAATTACACAGCATTTAAAATATGTCAAATTATTAACCAGCAAAGTTTTAGCTTTTAAACGGCTATAGTTATTAGAAATGTTATTCTCTTCAAGTAAGACACATTAGAATTTAGCCAAGCATTTTTCTGTTAGTCATATGCAATTTGTGTTCATGCATGAGGCACAAATAAAAAGACAATGTATCAAGTAGTCAGTAAATCCAAGTAGTCCATATGAAAGAAAATTATTTACCACAACTATTTTTGGAATATAAAAAGTTAAATTAATATTTACCATATGAATATTTTTAATATTTATATGGTTGTGTTGAATTTATTAAAACTGTCTTAGAGTTTAAAAATGGTAATTATTATTTAGCTAATTATAAACAGTGTATGATTACCTTTCATGTTGATTTCTGTTTTTTGATTTTTATGAGATAGCATGTGCATGATTATAATTGTTGAAGTGATGAGGTTGTACTTACAACCTTATCTGTTTATTTGTCTATCTTTATATATGACGTCTACCCTGGGCTGCTCCATATTCAAGCTTGATCCCCTTGGCTGATCGTACAGTTGATCGCTTCAGCCCAAGTCTTATCATGACCCCACATTGTGTTAATTGATTGCAAGACTGGCTTGGTCTGAATGGTTGACTGGAATCAATGACTTGGTTTGGTCTAGTTAGAGTAAAGTTACACAAAAGAAAAAAAGCATTTATATACAATTCCTTGATAGTAAGTTGATAGTATAGTTATTGATGGCTTAAGCAGGCCTATATAACTATTGACCCTTCCTGCTTATTGTGACACATTGTTTGCTGTTACGGTTTTGAACAAGACTTCTGGAACAAGGCTTTAAGTCAGGCTTTTCTTCAGGGCAGCAAATCTCATCAGATCAGGCGAAGCAGTGGTTCTCATCACTCTGTTTAGTCTCGCCTGCAGTATCTACTTCCACATCTACTCGGTGTTCTGTTTTTATGGACCCCTGCACAAGGGCTGGGTGGGGCATGATGTGCTCTGGGAATGCCAGTGTTCCACAAGCAACCAATCAGAGCTCTCCCTTCAAATGTCCAAATGTGGGGGGAACCCCTCCCCTCTCTTTGGAATTCTATCTGGGCCTCCTCATTCTTTTGGTCACCTGATCAAACTCTACTCTTTCCTGCTTTTTGTGAGTGTCTCTCACCATCACTGCCTGAGGGGTGTGGAAAGTCCTCTGCCTTCCCTGAAATTCCACCTGGGCCTTTTCCTCTTTGGTCATCTGATCAAACCTGTCCCCCGATCAAACCTGTCCCCCAAGAACTAGGTGTGGTCTAGCCCAAATGGCCAAATTTTAATTATTGTTCAATTATCGTGCTTTTGTGTGATCGTTTTTGCATCCGGAATTTATCATTTTTTTATCCCCACATAAACCCATGTCAAGTGACAAAAAGGGGACAATCCCTTGATTTGGGAAATTGTATCGCATTTTGGCAGATGAAAAATTTGATTATCATTCTTTACCTATTTTCTTTTGGAAATCTGTCTACTTTTAAAAGTTAATCCTCATCAACAACTGAATTCGTGGCCAGAGGTTTGTCTTGTTCTTTGTCACCCATTGGTCATAAAAATATTATCTATTTCTTTTTGGGAGGTCTTTGGACCTCCAAGAATTTTGCATCATTTAATGTCAATCCTGACAAAAACCAGATGCTCTCTTTGTTTTACATCTACGGCATTTAATTAGCATTCTTTTACTATTTTCCTTCGTCTTGTCATCAGTATATCTTCAGTTTATTGAAAATTAGTGTTTTTTCTGTCTTCTATATTTTTTTTTTTTTTTTTTTACAATTTACTAGCTCCTTTCCAATAGTGTCACATATATACTCAATGAGATTGATATTATATCCTAATGTTCAAGCTGCTTTTAAAGCTTTGTGAAAATCCTTTTTTGGTGATCATTGGAATTTTACTTAATCTGTGCAGAGTTGAATATTACAGATTTTTTTTGATTTTTTTAGCTTTGGCTTGATTACACTTGACCAAATGGCTAAGCCATTTTTTGTGAATCATCATCATGGCTTGGCTTCACAAAACGAAGAAAAAGAGGGAGTCAAATGATGTGTACAGACTCCCTCTTGATCTTTGTTTTGTGAAGCCAAGCCATGATGATGATATATATCAACTGTACCTTTTTAATTTTATAAAGTTGTTGGTGAGTAGTTTGTATCCTTTAAGCTATGCCTTCTTGGGCATAGCTCTTAGTTATATTTTTTTTCACTTAGTCGTGATTGATTTACTTTCTCAATTTGTTTCCAGAGTAAGTCAATGTATCTGACTAGACTTGTTAGTGCTACTTTCTTAAAAATAATTTATGCAAGTTCAAGTATTTCTCAGCACTTCAAATATTTCTTTTTTTTTTATGTTGATGCTTTATACTTATAGTTGTTTAAGTTCATGTGTGTGTATATATCACACATACCATTTGAAAATGCTGCACTCTGAAGGATAAAAGATTCAGTCTTCAGCCATTTGTAACTTAGTAACACTCATACCAGTGTACCATGTCTGAACTTTAGACAGTAGAGTATACTGTGATAACATCCTTAATAGTAAACAAGTTCAGTGTAAGTAGGGTGTCATTCTATGGAGGTATGTACATACTCTTTTTATTCAATTGGGAGAGATGTTTTGATGTGAGATATTGGTGGTGATTTGATGTTGGCAGCAGTGGTCAGATGAACATTCTTACAACAATAGACCAGGTTTTGGACAGCCACATGGTATAGATGCTTGCCAAGATTGATTTAATCATAGGGACAACAGTAGCAGACTACACAGTGTCCACAGTACAGATCAGAGCGAAATTGTTCCCTGGAGTGTCAATTTACTTACAGCAAGATTTGTGCCTCAAGCCAGACTTCTGCATATGCCACAATGCCAGAAATCAAATGGTGTTCAGTAATGAGTACAGATTCTACTTTCATGCAAGTGATAGTCGTATGCATCATGTATGATGGAGACCTGGGTAGTGTGACGAGAATATCCATGGCAACCAAGAAAAAGAGTCTTAAAAACACTCATATCCATGGCAACAAAGAAAAAGTTTTAAAAATGCTTTGCTGAAAAAAAAATGGTTAGAAGAAAACACCTTCTACATTGAAATAACTGTCTGAGATATCGCTTTCTGTAACTTTCTTCCTTGTGTGAATATTAATTCACTTGGACATTAAAATAACTTGCTCTCTAACTATTCCTTATGTGAACATTAATTCGCTTGAACATTGAATTTAAAAGCATTTTATTTTATTCCGTCACACCTCAAAACTATCTCCACTCTTAAATCTATTTCCCTCAAGTTTCAAATTAAATTGTTTTGTTATTGTTACGTGTTAGACATGTTTAATGTAGTTTGAATGTAGAAATCTGACGTAGTAAGTAATTTGTTCAATGAAACAGCACCAATATCTAGTAGCAGCTATTCAGGAATTCTTAAGTTCTTCCATATCAGAGGTTGGCAGTGGATATTCGGAGAGAGTAGGAAAGCATAGTTCTTCAGGTCTTTCATCTGACAGGTTAGCAGTGCATATTCTGACAAGAAAAAAAACAAAATGGCCACCTTTATACACATCGGATTGAATATTCCACGTCTTCTGATTGGTTAACCTTCTATGGGTGGACTATAAAATGAGTCAGCTCATTTTGGTTTGCTTACTAGTACATAGGTACACAAAAAACTGTAACATTACGATCGTCTTATCTTAATCATTTATTTGGATAAATCGTTGCTACCTTTATTTTGCTGCTTTCTTTCTGTTAACCAAATTTTTTTCTGAATCCCTGTTTATACACGAACCACATCCCTGAGCCAACCTGGGTATAGAATATCCGACATAAATATAAATTTTTTATGACACAGCAGCCAGGGTCTTCAGAGAAAATTTGATTATACTTCGAAGCTTTGCCCCACTCATGAGAGTAGCATGTATTGTAGAGTGTATTTACCCATAGCCCTGGCATTATGCATGGGGTTGATAAGTTACAATTGTTCTCCT
Source organism: Acanthosepion esculentum (assembly GCA_964036315.1). NCBI lineage: Eukaryota > Metazoa > Mollusca > Cephalopoda > Sepiida > Sepiidae > Acanthosepion > Acanthosepion esculentum. The sequence continues at coordinate 43,346,288 of OZ038496.1, read as the reverse complement.
TTTGTGGCGGTAACATTGAACATATATATTCAGAACATTGTTTAACCTGTTTTGTTACTCCTGGAACAGGAAGTTGATGTGCTGTACCAGCTATATAATGCCTGCCTTATTCAACATGCATAAATATGTATGACAATTTTTCAGATGACATTAATTGCCAGATTTGAACTCTTCATGCATGGAACAACATTTGACATTAAATTAGCCCACGGACAAAAAGTGCAAAAGTGTGGAATGCCGTATAACAGGATGATATTCATCATTTACTTGATCGTATGCATGCAAGAATACAGGCCTGACTTAATACCCAAGGAGGAAACCCAATGTATTAATATGGGTGCTTTAGAACTATTGATACATCCCTTTTTTGAGACGTACCACTAACATCGTCTTTTGGAGAAATAGATCTATGACATGGGCAAAGATCTTTGATGTGGCGTGCTATTCCATTGACAAGGACCTATAGTGGGCTATAGATCACCATCACTTTCCATTTTTTAAATTGCATTGTGCATCGACTATATGAGGCCTTTATCTAGACTGCATCTTCTATTTTGTAGATTCCAGAATGATTATATTCAAGTAGTGGTGCCGCATCTACACACTTTATTTGGGTCTGGTAGTTGTATATAGAGTTAGCTGTTGCTGTCACGTCTGTTGCATCATCTTTTGGCATCACATTATACCAATATAACATCTCCATGATGGAACATTGTATTCTAGTGGCAATTCACTTGATGTTATGATGACATCTCCTTATGATACCATTCCCTGAGAGCACGTAGGCACACCAGAATCTCACTCTGATACCACACTCCTCTGCAAACCTTGTGAACATCTCTCTATAGAATGCTGCATCATTGGCAATGAGCAGCTCAGCAGGTGGCTCTCTTGCAGCAGAATAGTGACTCAAACTGCCAGATGATGCTGGTAGAGTCTTGATGCGGTAATGGTCACCAGATGGAAAATCGATATGGGCCACAGTCTGTCAGGGTCAGATAATGCTGGCCTCCATAATGGGTTATATCCATTCCCACACTGCTCTGACTGTCAAAAACACCCATATTTCCAACTTCCCAATGCACTGGCACTGGGTTGATGTACTGGCATTGCTCACAGTTTCTGACCACTACTCAAACTGCTGCTCTCGAGTAACTTCCGGACTGAGCCATTTCAAAAAATATAATGTGCGCTTCTTGCTAGGATGCCTACTACATTGATGGATGGTTTATATACAAGCGGATTCCTGTTCTAAGGAGTGCATCTAGCCATCATTGAGCCACACTGGTGAGTTGATCGGGTTGATTTGCTGAGATCTGACAAACTCCATGTCAATTGTTAGCCAATATTCCATAGCCAGTTTGCTGAGTGTGCTTAGCCAATGTCTTATTAACATTTCTGATACTGCCTTTGTGCACACTCTAGTTTGTACAGACAATGCATCAGAAACCCAGCGATGTATGCATACCACATCTGTCTTCAGGTGAACCACAGTCACCTTTCATTGCAATGCCAGGTTGACACCTTTCACCACTGCGTCAAGCTCTGCCAAATTAATGTGCTTATTTTCATGTACTGGGCACAGCTAACATGCATTCTCAACCAAGGATCGTGCCCTGTTGGTAGGGCTTCAGAATACGTCGACTGCATCTCTGTAGAGGGTAAAAGTCCCTCATTGGAGCCACCTGTTAGCCGTGGGTGGCGACCTGTGTCATCTGAGGACGGGATCCTGGTGATTGAGCAGGCCATGGCCCAGGTGCAAAGAGGTCATGGTCATGCAACACATCACTTTGGCCCTTACCTGGGCTAGATGGGCAGTCGGAGAGGCCCGATCCGATCAATCAGCTAATCACGTCAAGCACTAATACTTACCCGCATAAAAACCCATCTATCTAAAACCCATAAGATGTTACACAAAACCTGTCCGACTCTTTACTACAAACAAGAGATAGATCATAAGTAAGTATTAGAAGGCGGTGGCAAGGGTCAATCTACTAGTAAGGAAAAGCCGTTACAGATAAGGATTTTAACTGACTTTTTCATCAAAAACGGGTCGTGAAACCTGAAATGCTAACAGCCACTTACTAATACGAGTATACCTTCCTTGTATCTCTGGGATAATAGGGCGAATGGGTTTCCCCCCTAACATCTCCCACTGATGGGCTCTGAGGAGGGTGGGGAGCAAGGAAGGTGAATTATAAAAAAAATAAAACTCATGACAACAAATAAAAAAAAAAAAGACCCCATATTGAAGACAGTTCGGAAAGCCTATACTCTGAAACCGAGTCAGACAACGAACTTGATCAAAAGCTGTTCCCCAGATTTATTGTCTTAGAGTCAATAGAGAACACCCCAATCACTAAGTTGTCTCCATTCATTGTTGAAAAAACAATGAAATCTTTAATAAAAACCATATCAATAAAGAAACTAAGGAACAACACCATTTTAGTTGAAGTTCCAAATAAAATTTCAGCAAATATATTACTGAAACAAAACAATGTTTTTACGCTTAAGATAAAAGCCTACCCCCACACTTACTTGAATTCCTCAAAGGGCGTGGTAAGAAGCTCAGATCTCTCACTCTGCACACTAGATGAAATAAAAGACAACCTAAGGAAACAAGGTGTCACAGATGCCCAAAGAATATTGAAAAAAAAAACCAACCAAATGACTCCAACAAACACTTATATTCTAAATTTCAACACTCCAAAACCTCCTACAGAAATAAAAATCAGATATATGATAGAAAAAGTGGAAGTATATATACCAAATCCTATGAGATGCCACAACTACCAAAAGTTCGGGCACCCTAAGGAAAGATGTACCAACATGTAAAGATTGTGGAGAAATCGGGGATCACATTGACTGCAAACTTCCATTAAAATGTGCAGACTACAAACAAAATCATGCAGCAGACTCAAAAGAATGTGAAGTCTGGAAGAAAGAAAAAAAAATATCTTCAATTAAACACACAAAAAATATATCATACCCGGAGGCAAGAAGGATAGTTGAGAGTTCTCAGAATGCATCAACATATGCAAATATAGCCAGAACGACAAACAACTCTATTCAAAAACAAAAAACAACACAAAACAATCTGTTCAATCTGGTAGAAGAACTAAGATCCCTACTGGAGATACTAAAGAAAAATTTAATCAGTTCAACAACTAGATCCAATACTGAATCGAATCTAAAGGAAAATTCCCAATACCAGATCGCCGAAACCAAAGATGTTACAAACCAAAGAAAACTACAATCCAAGCAACAGCAAATGCTGATCCTTCCCATCACCACTAACAAATTTAATCACTCCTCACCTCCAAAAATGAAATCTCCTTTGAAGAATCAACACAACAAAAAGAAAACAGAAATTGTCTTAATTGAAAATGAAAACAAATTCGAACTGATGAAAACCGATAGCCAAGAAAGACAGTCAAGACAGAGAAGTTAAAAAAGTCCCAACAAAAACAAATCAAAAACAATCATCCCATCTCAAACAAGGGAACAGTCTTCATCCAAACAAAGATCAACAAATGAATCAAAGGAAAAAACCAAAGGAACATCCCTCAATAAACAATCTAAAATACTAAGAACAGAAAAAGAAACGGGAAAACCAGAAAGCATGGATTTCCAGAACAATATCACAGAGCACAAGAATTAAAGAAGAACTTAAACGAATCTTAAAACACAAAGCAACCCAGTAAACCAAACAGAAAAACAATGATCACAAACACACATAAGATATTGCAATGGAACTGTAGAGGAATAAATGCAAATATTAATGAACTACAGTTACTAGCAGCAAATTTAAATCCGGCTGTTATCTGTCTTCAAGAAACCTTTCTCAAGGATAACAAAAAAATAAACATTAAAAGATACCAACAATATAATTACATAAAAAAACACTGATCTTCGAGCATAAGGTGGCACATCAATTTTAGTCCGAAATGATGTACCATATAGTCACATAGAGCTCAAAACAAATCTACAGGCATCAGCCATGAAAATAACCTTACACAAACAAATTAACATTTGCTCCATTTACATCCCGCCAAATGAAAAAATAAAAAAACAAACTACTAAATATAATAAAACAACTTCCTGCACCTTTCATATTACTCGGAGATTTCAACTGCCATCATCCAATCTGGGGTTGCAGAGATACCAACCAAAAGGGCAAAAGCATGGAAAAACTCATAAACAACAATGGCCTATGTATTCTCAATAACAAATCCCCAACACACATATGCCCGTACACAGGTAAATACTCTGCAATAGATCTGACCCTGTGTGATCCATCCATTCTTATGGATTTCACCTGGTCAACATACAATGATACCTGCAGAAGTGACCACTTCCCCATAATCTTAGAAAGCACAAGCGCACATCTAGAAGACAAAACACCCAACTGGAATTTAAAAAGAGCAAACTGGGAAAAATTTTAAAATGTGCTCTATTAAACTAACCCCTAACTCAAAAATCAAAAAGGAAGACCAAGTTGCATTCTTTACTAAAACAATAATCTCCATAGCAGAAAAATGCATTCCTAAATACTCCAAACCTACTAAACACTACTATCCCTGGTTTAATGAAGAATGCAGGAAAGCAATTAGATCACGCAGAGCTGCTCTATGCAAGTTCAACACAACCAACAGAGGAAAATTTAAACGCCTTCAAAATATGCAGAGCCAAAGCGCGACAAACTATCAAGCAATCAAAATGCTCTACATGGAGAGAATTTATATCCCAAATCAACTCCAACACAAAAGCAAAAACTGTTTGGAACATGATCGGAAAGATCTCTGGCAAAAATATAAACACTCCTCTCAAGCATCTCTCCAATCACAATGGAGAAAATAACTGACCCCAAAGAAATAGCCAATACATTTGCCCAACATTTTGCACAAAATTCATCTGCCACAAATCACAGTAAAAAATTCCAGGATATCAAGAGAAATGATGAAAAAGAAACCATCAACTTTCACTCCAAAAATACAGAATACAACCAACCTTTTTTACTAACTGAATTGTTAGACTCCCTCACCCAATCTCATAACACTGCAGCAGGACCTGACAATGTACACTACCAATTTCTCAAACAATTACCAGATCCTTCCATAGAACTCCTATTAGACATTCTTAATAATATCTGGTCCAGTGGAAATGTGCCTGATCTTTGGAAACAAGCCAACATCATCCCAATACCCAAAACCGGAAAAGACTTGTCCAACTCCTCCAATTACTAACCAGTTGTCTCTGCAAGACTCTAGAGAGAATGGTCAACAACAGTTTGACCTGGATTCTAGAAACCAACAACCTACTTACTAATTTTCAATCCGGCTATAGAAAAGGGTGAAGCACAATAGACCATCTAGTTCGGTTTGAAACTCTCATCAAAAATGCCTTCATCAGAAAAGAACACTTAACAGCAATTTTTTTTGATCTTGAGAAAGCATTTGACACCATGTGGAAACATGGCATAATGCGAGACCTAGACAACTTTGGTCTCAAAGGTAGACTGCCAACTTTCATCCAAAACTTCTTATCTAATCACCTCTTCAAAGTAACTTATGGTAAAACTCTCTCTGAAATCCAAGAACGGGAAATGGTCATCCCACAGAAAAGCGTACTATTGGCCACTCTATTTAACATCAAAATGAATAGTATCGTAAAAACTCTCAATCCTGGGACTGACCTCTTTTTATACGTCGATGACTTTCTGATCTGCTACAGATCAAAACACATCCACACCATCGAATTTCAGCTGCAACAATGTCTCAACAAAATCAGCGCATGGGCCACAAGAAATGGCTTTAAATTCTCCCAAACAAAAACTAAATGTGTACACTTCTGCCGACAACGAAAGTTACATCTAGATCCTTCCCTAAAACTTGATAACACAGAAATACCAATAGTTGAAGAACACAAATTCCTAGGCATTATATTTGACAAAAAATTAACCTACATACCACACATAAAATATCTCAAAGTCAAATGCAACAAAACAATCCAACTTATGAGAGTGATAGCTAACACTAACTGGGGAGCAGATCGACAAGTCTTAATAAAACTTCATAGAGCATTAATTCAAACAAAATTAGACTATGGCTGCTTCATCTATGGATCTACCAGAAAGTCCTATTTAAGGGAATTAGAAACCATACATAATCAAGGGTTGAGATTAGCATTAGGAGCTTTCAACACTTCTCCTGTAAACAGTCTATATGCAGAAGCCCATGAATGCCCACTCTCCTTAAGACGGGAAAAACTAGCACTCCAATATTACATCAAACTTTATTCATGTCCTACCAACCCCACCTTCAACTGTGTCTTCTATCCTGAAAACAAAACTCTATTTACAGGGAAAAAAAACGCCATAAAATCATTCGGACTACAGATGGAACCTTCTTTAACAGACTGTCTAATTGACAAAAGACGTACTCACAAATCCTAACTCTCTGAACACCCACCTTGGCTACTAAAACAACCAGAAATCGTTCTAGAATTAACAAAATTCTCCAAATCTAATACACATCCTTCAACTTATATTGATAATCTAAATAACATTCTGGAACAACACCCAAACTGGACACAAATATTCACAGATGGCTCTAACAACAAGAATAAAGTTGGAAGTGTGGCTATCTCTAACAACAGCATGCTCCAAAAATGACTACCAGATAACACCTCAATTTTCAGTGTTGAAGTTACAGCCATAAACTTAGCTTTAGACCTCACCCTCGAACTTAACCTTAACAAATATATAATATTTTCAGACTCATTATCAGTGCTAATGGTACTAAAAAACAGAAATCTAAATAATCCTCTGATTATCAACCTACTACAAGAATCAACCTCATCACTCAAAACAAAAGCATAATTTTCTGCTGGATTCCCAGCCACATTGGTCTCAGAGGAAACGAAAAAACAGACACAGCTGCTAAAAGATCATTAAACATCAACATTAGTGACATAAAAGTACCTAATACAGATTACAAACCCCTAATCAACAACCTTATTACGACCAAATGGCAAGAGTCGTGGAACACCTGCAAGAATAACAAACTTTATAAAATTAAACCCATCCTCAAAGAATAGATAGAAGCTAAAATTTCCAACAGGAAAATGTCAAGAAGAAAAGAAGTAGTAATGACTAGACTTCAAATAGGGCACACCACTATCACCCATTCACACCTACTAAAAGGTGAAGAAGCCCCAATTTGCATTCTGTGCCAGGAGCTCTACACAGTGAAACATTTACTAACAAGCTGCATAGACCGTGAACAAATACGATTAAGGTACTATAAAGAAAATAATCTGAAAGACATCTTCAACAAAACTGATCCAAATGACCTTTTAGAATTTCTAAAAGCAACAAAATTATATAACAAAATATAGTCGCAAAAGAAGATCGCATATAATTATCACACATTAAATCACAACACCTCTACCTATAAAACTATTGCCGGCAGTATGTTTTTTTCAAAAAGAAACTATTGCCGGCAATGTTTTTTTTTTTTTTTTAAAGAGAAATACATTTTTTGAGAAGAAATATCACCAGAAATAGTATTTTGATAAAACAAAATAATGTGGAAAAAAAAGTTGTCGGCATTAAATGACCCATTGCTGTTGATATGCCGTAAAACACAACAAATCAAATCAACCAAGGATCCACTGCTTTTTATGACAATATCTGTAGCCAAGGAGTTTGTCAACCCACACAATGACTTTGTGTCAATTCACACACCAATTGCCATGTGCTGGATCCTTCTATGCAACTCTAGTCATGATGTCTATCAGCATTCAAACTAGGAGGGGGTCTGCACTTCATTATCCCAGCCAGTTTCTGAGTTTGCTCGTTGTTTCCCAAATGAAGTTGCAATGCAGATCCAACAGCACAATGGCAGATGCCCATTTAATTTCCCACATTGAGAAAATATACTCCAATAGGTGAGTATGCTAGGAGCTCGCTCTTGTGTCTCCATTGAAGTTTACGTTACTCCTCCCAGATATGCAAACCCAGCACAGGAGTACAATTATTTAGCTGCTCCAGGTTCTTGCTAGTCAGTCTGAGCAGTGAGCACATCCACTTCCTTCCTCTTCCAGGAATGACAAAGTGTTCTGCTAACAATCGACTCTGTGATTTGTGTCCCCCAAGGCTGCACCCTTGATCCCATTGATGTGTATAGTAGTTGCAGGTAGCATCTCATTCAAATGGAGCTCAGGGAACAGACTCTTCCTCTGGCTCATTTTCCTGACAATTTTGGGAGATATAGCCCATCTCATCAAACTTGTAGCAGTGTATTTGGGGTTTCCACTTTTCAATATGTGGTCCCACACAGTCCTTTGATCAGTCAATGATTAGGTATCCTATAGATGTCCATCCTGTATTGTTCATGTTGCCACAACTGCCAAATCTTCCTCCATCACTTCATCCATCATAATTGCCTATTCTAGATACAAGAGTTGGTCAATACAGGTTGAGGTTGAAGAAGCCACTTCACCTGGTCTGGTAATCCCCTTATGAAAGCACATGCCAGTCCGAGATCACTCATACCACCAAATAATACTGCGAGTTTCCTCAACTCCACCAAGTATATGTTGATGAAATTGTCACTCAGTGAATTGCTCATATGCCATGAAACATCCATCACAAAAGCCATATACAATGCAGATTTTAATCAGTTAATAACCACTCTTTCATCTTCTCCCAGCTGCTGGTAGACAGCAAATGCTCTACCCAATGAAACTTGCCACACAGGGCATGACCACTCGATTTGTCAGCATCTGCTGCTGATGTTATGCTCATTCTATCGAGTAGCTGAGGCTCAGAAATTTGCATACGCTACAAATTTGTCTCACAAAATCTCTGAACTCTGAGATCAAGTTGTTCTTAAATTGTTCTTTTAGATCAGCCATATTTTATTTCACATATTTTGCATGCAAGACCTGTATGAGCGTGTTTTATTCCAGGAGGTAAGCCATTTTCTCTTCTAGACTGACACCTGCAAGTGAATTACACTTTTTCTGTAAAGACAGTACAAACTCTATTGTTTTGATTGCTTATTGGATTATACATTGATATTGTAAAATTTCATTTGTTTATCTAATCTGGACTGTGTTCTAATATTTTATGAGGTAGGATTAATCTAGAGAAATTAATTGTGAGTGAGGTTTTAGAGTATGACTATGCATATGGCTGGTGAGGCCAGCTTGAGAGAGGCAAGTAGTTGCAAATATCGCACAAATGTATTGCCATCCATTGGCAGACTCTTTTTTTTTTTTTTTTTTTTTTTTTTTTTTTTTACTGCGCTTTTCATCTTTGTGTAATTGGTCCCATTTTTTCAAAGAGTTTTACTCCCTGAAGTCTGTCAAAAGCTTGAAATACTTAATAAACAGACATTAACTATAGACAATTTTAATATACAGAAGTTAATTTATCAATTATAGAAAAAACAAATATTTAAAAATATAGTAGGCACATTTGGTCTAACAAAATTGTTTAAATGAACATTTACTTCTCAAATGCGCAACACACACATACCTATCAAAAAAAGCAATATCTAAGGTTTAAAATGCATTTTAAAAAAATCTTTAAGCTTTTATTTTAGTTTTAATTCTCAGCTAATAGATTAAATTTAATATTTCCAATAAGCAAAATAAATGTTGTTTTAAACTGAATGATTTATTGGAATTAGTTTTTTTATCGGTAAAATATATAAAATCATTCATATTACCAAATCTGTCAACACAACATGATTTTCTTTATTAAAAAAATCTTTCAAAAATAAAATATTCTTTTCTGAAATGTTACTTGAGAAAAGTTAACTGATTTAAAGTTTAATTAATCTGAATTAAAACAAATATTTTTTTAATTTTTAGTTTAAAATATTGCAGAAAAACATTTTTTTAACATGGAGGTTGGTTTTGGTACATTTATCGACAGCCTGATGTTTCCGAAAAGATAATTGTAATAAAGTTATATGATTAATAAAATATAAACACCTTTTTTATATAATTTTTTTTTTTACCACTCAGTAATTTAAAAAATTTTAAATATAAGTGGTACTCTAATATTTTATTGATTTTAGATACTCTGGTTTATAGTCTTATTTACAAAGGCACTTGAGGATGTGATCGTCTTAGTCAAGAGCGCCCTCTTAAGCCCAGACCCTTTTGGGTTCTTAGTAGTGTTGTGGAATTGATTAGCAGAAGGGATGGTGTTGTCAGGGAAGCCAAAGTTAAACAGGGTGGTGCAGTGCAATTCCCTCCTTGAAGCACCCATTTCGACTTGAGTTGTCTGTATCAGTAGGTGGGGAAGGTGAAGTGCTGTCCTTTCCCTCCTCTGTTGGTGCAGCTACAGATGATCTTGCTTCTATCCCTTCTCAACCATCAGCTTCTGACAAAGAGGAGGTGGTTTGGCTCAGTCTGATATGCAATGCCCCACAGGGCTATCAAGCTTTGTTGTGATGGATGTGATAACTGGTGCCACTTTGGGTGTGTAGGTGTCTAATCTCCCCCACCTTCAAGATAAAAATAGTACTGTCCAGATTGTCCATCCTTGAGGTGCCATCAGGGCAAGCCTAGTCTACTCCCCGAATAAATTAAGAGGGTCCACTATAAAAAAAAAAAAAATAATAAACAAAAATAATTCTTAATAACATAGTCATTTGGCATTAGTAGGGTACTGTACATGCAACCCTATATTTTGTTCCTATTCATTTTTTTTTCTTTTGATTCTGAGAAATTGCAGTTGCAATCATTCCTTTGAGAGGGCATATAAATTGCATAGCTCATCTCGACTATCACTGGTCATACCAGATTGTCCATGTAGAACCAATTCTCCATCATATGTCTACAAGGATCCAAAGGAAATTGAGCAGTATGGTGCTGGAGAACACAGTTCAATATAAAGGGGCTAGACGTGAACCCTAAAATAATTGTGGTATACCTGAAACAATGCAGACTACCTCTGTCCTTCAAGAAGAAACAGAACCCATTCTTATCGGCCTCCAATTCCAGGCAGATCATTAAGAAGACTTTCCTGATATCCACCAACACAATGTGATTATTTGCTCGAAAGGAGAGAAATAATTCTAATAGATCGCTTGTAAGATTCACTCCCTGGTAGGCAGCCTCATCTGTTGGCTAAGCATCACCTGATAACCAAACTCATAATAAGTGCCCATGTCAGGTGCCAGCACTTGAAAGTTGGGTCCGTGTGGGCTGGGTGATTACTGGGTGCCCAAGGGAAGACAAGCTGTGAAGAGAGTCTTGGGTACCTGTGCGTTGTGCAGAAGGTACAATGCCAAACATGTCCTGCCTCCCAATGTGGCCATTTAATCCACTTCGTGTGTGGAGCTAGAGGTTCCCTTCTGCCATACAGGAGTCGACTACACTGGGACCCTTTGGATTAAGGAGGGTAATAGGGAGGTGAGAATATACTTGCTCATTTTCACTTGTCTTAGTATCAAATACATTGAGGTGATGCCAGACTTGACTGTGCTGTCCTTCCTTCAAGCATTGGTGTGTTTTACCAACTTGTATGGTGTTTCAGCTGCCATCTACAGTGATAATGTAAAGACCTTTCTGGGAGGTGGTTGGCTGTTCATGAAATTATTATTGTGTCACGATTTCACGCAGAAGTTTTGCTTTTGCCAAATAAAGTTCTGCCCTATTCCACTGTTCTCTCCCTGGATTGGAGGTATCTGGGAAAAAAATATCCCGATGATCAAAATCTGCCTCCACAAGATTGTGGGATGGGGAGGGGAATAGTTTATTTCTCCATATTAACCCTTATCTCTGACATTCAAAGAGCTGTCAATAATTGCCCCCTAATTTGTTGAGAATCGGCAGATAGAGCTGGAAGCATTAACACTGAGCATGTTTTTGTGGGCTAATGCGAATCCCGGCTGCTGTTGAACATGAATAAGGAAGATTGTGTGCCTTCTTTGACCCCCAGCAGGGAGAGATTTATCAGAACCATGCAGATGTGGAACTGGTGTCTGGAGAAATTTAGGACCCAATGTATGACAAGTACACTCGAGTTGTCTGTATCAGTAGGTGGGGAAGGTGAAGTGCTGTCCTTTCCCTCCTCTGCTGGTGCAGCTACAGATGATCTTGCTTCTATCCCTCCTCAACCATCACCTTCTGATGAAGAGGAGGTGGTTTGGCTTGGTCTGATATGCAATGCGTTACATGCTATAATTTGTTGTGATGGATGTGATAACTGGTGCCACTTTGGGTGTGTAGATGTCTAATCTCCCCCACCTTCAAGACAAAAATAGTACTGTCCAGATTGTCCATCCTTGAGGTGCCATCAGGGCAGGCTTAGTCTACTCCCTGAATAAATTAGGAAGGCCCACTATAACAAAAAAAATAAATAAACAAACAAAAATAATTCTTAATAACATTGTTAATTAGCACTAGTAGGGTACTGTACATGCATCCCTATATTTATTTTCTTTTTATTCATTTTTTTCTTTTGGTTCTCAGGAATGTGTGGAGAATTTGATTGTTCAGGTGGGAGTGGTGTCAGCAGCAGTGCACTTACCTGTGTTGTTTCGTACTAACTAAAATTTGTTACAATTTTACTCTTTATAGTTACAGGTGTCTTATTACCATGTGATCCATGAAGTTATAAGAAAAGTGTTTTTCCTTTTTACTCACATGTTACTTAATGCAAGTTATTAGACGGTCATGTTATGTCGCGGAAAGGAGTATTCTTTCACAACTTAAAGTAAGTTTTTTGCTTCTTTTTCTCGGCTTGAACCATCTTTAGATTGTTTTGGGTGGAGATTTTCTTGACAATTAATACCAGAAAAACATGATCTTTAACCAAAATTTTGAAGGTTATAAAAAAGATTAAAAAAAAAATTTTTACATCAAAAAATCTTTTGATCTTTCCTCTTAATAATAACACAAAGATTTTAGGGATAAAAATGTTTTTAAGTTTTGGGTATTTTTTCATTATGTATGATCATTTGAATGTGTAAATGAGCAAAGATTTGGTAGGAGTGAAGAGATGATCTATGAGATTGACATAGCAGAAGTTATCCAAGTGTCACTTATCCACCAAGGCAAAACCCCAAATAAAACATCTATATATAATATAGGAAATAGCATTCACAGTCTCATTTCTCAACATGGCATTTGTTTTTCATCTTAGTGAGCATGCAGCAGGCCCTTTCCCAGTTTTCAGAGCACACCAATAAGATCAAGAATCAAAATGCAACATAAATATAATGATAAACTGGACCCTTATTTTATATTTGTCATGTTAGATAAACTAAATCTTTGTTTAAACATATAAAGGAGACCTCTAGCTGAAAATTTCCTAGCCAGAAACCAAAGTTATGACCATTTTTAAAACTTTTATTAATTACGTATTTTTTCCCTATAACTTTTTCCAGTCATCGGAAAATCAAGACATAGTGACTATTGCTCATGTAAGTTGCCTTGTTTACATTGGTGATATGAGCAGTGGTTACCAGGTGGCCATATGAATTCTAAAGATACAAAATAATTCTTTAATTTGATTTTGTTTATTGCTGTAATAAAGTTGTATGGATAGGATACATTCATGGTTAGTTGGATATTTGAAATCTTATAAATATGAATCAAGAGTTCATGATAGTGATGATTTTCAAATAAGGTATCATTTAATAAATATATAATTCAAATCATCTATTTCTCCTGTGTCCATTCAGGAGGTGGATGATCATGTTTCTCCACAGCTTTTGTTATTCTTAATAGTACTTCTTCCTTTGTTATTCCTCTTTTCAATCACTTAGGACCTTATCCAATTTCTAAAAAATATCTTTCATTATTCCTATGTGCTTTCAAATTTCAAGAACATAATTTATCAGATGCCTTTGTGCAATCTATCGACATTTCTGTTACTCATTCTGACAATGAATATAACATTTTTTGTCTCATTATCTTGTACATAACCAAATTGTTATTCCCTTATTTTCATTCTGATTCTGCTCCAAGCTCTATTCATTTGAATCATAATTAGTTTTGTTATTTGGCACCTCAAATTGATTTTGTTGAAGCTCACACTTACTTTTGTAATGTTCATAAAATAGATCTTTCAGTATTATGCCACTACTGTATATTTTGTTTATCAATTCATTCATTCCCAAAGTCATCTAATATTGTCAGCATTTCTGTGATAATCTCTATTCTGCTTCAACTTGGCCATTGCTGTAATTAATTCACATTTTGGTATCAAAATCCTTTTATGCATTATAGATTTCTCTCCTCTTATAGAAGAGTTCTTATTTGGACTAAAGGCCCTATTTGTTTTATTTTAAAAAATTTTTTTTTTTTTTTTTACAGAAACTAGCCTAAAATCCTACCAAGAGGGCAGGTTTTCAGCTAATTGGAGAGAATTCTTACAATTTCATTCAAGATTTTGTATAATATGAAATCATCTGTATATATTTCCTCTGTATTTTGTAGATTAGAGTTTTTTTTAGGCAATATGTAAAGTTACCAAATTATCAACATACATATATTGGGGGTGCTGAAAAGTTCAAGAAGGGATTCTAAAATAAATTCAGCATTTGTTCAGATTTTAAGAAGTGAGTTGGTAAAGAATTTCAAGAGCATCCACTTCATATGATCAAAACGTTTTTATTTATGTATAAGTGTGTTTGTTTATCACTCACAGGTAGATAGTCCATAAATATAAACAATACAAGCACCTAAATATTAAGTCTATATATGTTTTGGTATGTGACTTGATTTGTCAAAACCTTCCAAATTTTTAAACTATAAGTCTCTAGCTTTTAATGACTATTTTGAATCCAGTGCTAATCATCTTTGTATATTATTTTTCTGTTCTTTCTATTAATCTTCTACCACTTTTTGATAAAGTACTAGAGGTTCTAATCAATTCTGAATTGGTTGAGAATTGCATTTCATCTTTCAAACAAGCAATATGGCTTTTGTTTCTCTAGATCAACTGCTGATATGGTAACAATTACAGCTGAAAGAGTCTGCCAAACTTTAGGTAAGAATGGTGAAGATCAGGCTATTGCTTTGGATATCTTGAAGCTGTTTAGCATGTTGGTCTTCTTCATAAATTGAATGAATTTCTAATTTGATTCCAAATGAAAGTTGTCTTGAATAGCTTTTTGCATCAATGTCAGCAAAATGATGATAAATGCCGCTGATCTTCATGACCTTCAACCTGAGACAATTGCTTGTTAATTTTAACATTTCCAAAATGAAAGTACTCTCTTTTATTCATCTTAGTGAACATTTTTGCTTTCCATCAGCATGGTTGATGCTAACCTTCAGGAGAGTGACTGATTGCCCCTTCTTGGGCTAACATTTACCATAGACATGAAGTGAAAAGAATATATTGAATCAGTTGCTAGGTCTGCTACCAGGAAAGCTGGTTCACTGTCGTGCTAGATAATTTTCTCACCAGAAGCTATCTTACACCTTTATGACATATTCCAGGCTGCAGCCTGCCCTCGGCAACCAATTATATGACAGTGTTCGGCCCCGGCCCCCAAATATGACATTGTTCAGGGTCTGGTCTGCTTTGGACACCAGGTATGGTGGTACTCAGGGTCAGTCTCGGTCTGCTTGCTTGGTCAGGATCGATCCTGGTATCAGAACAGGCCGTCAGCCCACTTGTCGGTCGTTGATGGCATTTGACACAGCAGCTGGTCTCAAAGTTGACCTCTTCAACTGTGACCTCTCTTACATTGTGATTTTGATCTTAAGAGGGTCAAGCCAAATTTCCACTGGGGTATCTTAACCATGCTAATCCAAGGAGTTGAACACGTGCATACAAATTTGAAAAATAAAATGGATGACGCCTGAATAAATCACAATATTATGTTTATATCAGAATAACAAAAATATTTACAGTTCTTTTCTTCTTTGTTCTTTTTCTTCTTCTCCCAAACCGTTCTAATAATTGGCGACAGAACAAAAATTGCAGGTAGCTTCTTTAAAGAGTCTTCAAGTACTGTGATTTGTATTTTCACGGACAGCACAACGTTATTCGTCGGAGTTTTTCTTCAGCGACAACTGGTTTTAATTTCAAGTACTATTGTTTGTACTTTCACGGATGGCACAAGGTATATCGTTGGAGTTTTTCTTCAGCAGATAATTATTATTATTCTTATTAGTTTGGCAAGCAGTGTTATATCAGAAATCTCTTTCTCTTGGTCGCAACCTCACTGCGACTGCGACTGGCTGGCCCCAACTTCTCCGATTCACGGACCCCGACTTTCTCCAAATCCAACTCTAACTTTGGCCCATGTGGGCACTTGTATTTATTGGTGTCCCTTTCAACTGGTGTGGTGCCGGTGAATAGGTGGGTTCCATGCAAATCTCCCAAAATTCAACCAGTCATTTTCTTTCGTTTTCTATTTCACATTTCTAATTTTGGAAGATCCCCACCTCCATTATATGATGTCAGCCTTTTTGATGTCATCTTCCGCTTTTAATTTTTTTTTTTTTTATCTCGGGGAAACTTTTATCAGCTAAAATTTCTCATTGATACCTTTCAGCAGACAACTTTAACCTCTGGACCCCGAGCTGCCAGCTGTGTCTAGCAAAGTCACGTTGTGTAACTTTTTTCAACAAAATTCATACATCTATTCCCATATCCTGGGAAAATAATTCTCTTTCGACAAAAATTTAAAATTGTTTTGTTTTAACCATTTTCATCCATATGCCATGTTAAATATTGTTACACATTTATAAATCTGCCATTTGTCCCTGCATTGAATATTGCTTCCATATTTTGGTCTGTTACTTGTGCTATGTATTTAAAGATTCTTGATAAAATACAAAGAAGAATCTGCAATGTTATCAGTCTTAATCTGGCATCTACACTTCAGTCCTTTTTCCACTGCCATAATGTAGCTTCCCTGTGCCTTTTCTATAAATATTTTCATGGTAATTGTTCTGATGAGCTTTCCTCTATGGTACTTTCCCTTTATAAATTTAAGTGCAGTGCTAGATTGGTAGTTAGCTCTCATCATTTTACAGTTGAAATTGCTAGATGTAACCATAAGTTCTATGCTAAAAGTTTCTTCTCACGCACTTCTCATTTGTGGAACTCTCTTCTGGCTTCTTGCTTTCCAGTCAACTTTGATCTTCAAAAATTTAAATGCAATGTCAATTGTCATTGTCTGTCTTTTAGTGTTCTCTCTTCTTAATATTTTTTCTCTGACGCTTTCATACTAAGTAACCCCTTGCATCTTAGTGTCTTTATTGCCTTGATTAGGGTGAAATGATTAAAAAAGTTGTTTTGTCCATTCAAAATTTGCTAATTTACTTATATCTAAATTGTTTCAAACTTTTAATTAAAATCTTATTTTAATATTGTAGCAATTTAACATGTGAAATACCTTTATACATTATTATTTATAGATCTTGAAGACTACAGGATTAGTGTTTTATGCAATTTGATTTAGATATTTTTATTAGATTATTTATTGCCAAACTTTGATTGTTGATTCTGTATTTTTACTTCCAGTTTGTCCTGTTGTTTGAGCAATTCATTCCATTGGTGCTTTTTGTTATCTTGGTTCTCATTCGACAAAAGCAACCTGCCCATCCATGGAAAGCTAGTAAGTAGATTTGCTCATTTTTATTTATTTAAATGAAGATTGGTAACACATTTTAGGCGAGAAGAGGAAGTGGAATAGAAGACAATAATTCTAATTTAAATATGAAAAGAAAAAGAAGATATACACAAGCAATGCTTGGAGGGGAAAAATGAGAGAAAAATAGCCTGTCTTGTAAGTATATGAAATTAAGTTAAAGAGAAGAAAAATAACAGCAATAATTAGCAGAGTACTATTGTTATAAGGACACAAGAAAATAATCTTTTAATAGATTTGTATGTATCGAAAGATAGCTATCGGCATATACACATGTGAAAATAGATATTTTATTATATTACAAATAATTTAAAACTCTTTATAATTATTGAGAGGTTCATTGTTATACTGTAAGACTGGTATAATTCTGTTACATCTTCTTTGTGCATGACTTCATAAAATAATGAGAATATCAAAATATTTACATATGAAATCAATAGAAAATAGTTCATAGTAGGTAACCTAAAAAGCTTTTGTTTGATGATGTTAATATTTAGTTTTAACTAACTAGATTTAAAATATCATTTTTGATTGTATTGGGACAGTTGTTATATCTGCATTTCTTTCTTTTAAATTTGCAAAATTAGTTTATTAATTCTGACATTGAAAATAGAGGAGTTAATGAATTTTTGGTGTATGCATTTTATTTTAAGAAAGATAATAATACAACACAACCACAAAAAAAAAGATGTGGTTTAAGTTAATGTGAAATATTGAACATGTTGAAGATTTATTGTTGAATGATGCTTCACAGTCAAGTAAACCAGTTTAAACTTTATGGCTGACTTACTGCCTGAAGGTATAACTTTGGAAGGTTGTATCATTTCTGTGGATTCCTGTTGATAAAAATTAATCTGTTATGTATTACTTTGATTTCCAAGAAACCTGTAGTGAAAGATAATCAGTTACCCTGAAAAAAAGTTTGTGTTTTGTGTGCGATCTGCTGAAGAAAAATTAACAAAAAGTAGTTAGCAAAAATCTACTTCAATGACTAGAATCTATGCTAATGTTCTTCCCTCCCCTGAATGGCGTGTACAATCAGAAAATTCTCTTGGTGAACAGAAGCCGTTGTTTTTCACTTATAAAAGAAGATTTTTTGAGCTTGGGAGGAACACGCGTTTTTGCTGGTGAGAAGTGAAGGTTGGACGTGTGACCCTATTTTGTCATTTCTGCGTTGTTGGACTGTTACGTCGCACTATCATTTTAACTGATTTGGCTACAAGTGTTGTGGTTGAGAGACGGAAGAAATCTATTGCAGACGTTTGTTGCTACTTTAAGTTTACAGTCTTTTTTTTTTTTTTTTTTTTCTTTTTTTTACTACTACTACAAGCTATTTCAGCATTTACTTTGTCTCTAGCAAGATGGCGGAAAGACCGTTCGACATAAAACTGATCCCCGAATTCAGTGGTGATACAAGTGGACAGTCTGTGGTTGAATGGATCGAAAATGTGGAACTGGTTTGCAAATTATGTGAGATCACAAAGATTGAACAGATTTTTCCACTGCAATTAAAAGGCAGTGCCCTTGCTGTATATAGGCAGCTGAGCAAAGAACAGAAAAGTGACACTGAGCAAATAAAGCGCGCCCTACTAACCGCGTTTGGAACTGACCGGTTCGTGGCCTATGACAAATTCCAGGCGTGGCGTCTGCCACCTGGCAAGACAGTAGCCGTATATTTGGCAGAATTAAAGAAGCTCGCCGTACCAATCGCACTTCTTCCTGAAGAATGGATGACATGTGCCTTCGTGTCTGGATTGCCCAGTCATGTTAAGCAGATACGACGAAAAAGAGGCTGATGAACCAGTGGCCGCAGTCGTTCAACCAATTGAAGTCAAAGAGGGTCCGACCCCAGTCATCCGTCGCCTTGGCGATGTCACCTGCTATCGGTGCTCTGGGCCGAATCATTTTGCCAAAGACTGCCACTATCAACGCAAAGAAATGTGCAGCATGTCGGTGCGAAAGGCACGTCTCGATCTACGATGCTTCCATAAATTAGGTCATATTGCCTGTAAGTGTCTGGGAAATGGAAGTGCTAGTCTCTTCCCCGCACCGAGCATGAAAGAGGCGCTCCCTGTGATTAAGGTGCACATCAATGGAATAACACGTACCGCTTTAGTAGATTCCGGCTGCTCTCGGTCACTCATGAACGGTTCGATCTGTCGACAGTGGAGCAGACAAAAGATAGACGTACTAACGGCCGATGGAAGGGCTCTCAGAAGCCGGGAAGTTGGAAACATCAAACTAAGTATCAACAACAGTAACCCCGTCACATTCAGTGTGTTGGTCGTGGACAGTGCGTTATTAGGTTTTGATCTATTCCTTGGGATGGATATTATTCAGGAGCTGGGTGGCGTACGCATCACAAAGGCAGGCGAAGTCAAGTTTTCTGATCCGCCTATCTGTGCTACTCTGAAGATCAATGTCAAATATAGTCAACATGTTTCTGTAAAATGGAAGTATAACAGAATATTGATACATATTTCTTTTGTTGGTGTTGAAGCAGATCCAGTTTATAAAATAGTTTTGAAATTAAAAGGCCATATTTTTTATGATGAACTATTTTACTTTAGCAACAGGATAACTACCAACAGCTTTCAATCAGTGCTTTATACAAAAGAATAATTTGTACTCCTTTAATATGAAAAGGTCATCAACCATTTTTGAACACAAGATATGGGCAAAATTTTGTAAGCAATGTTTGTATTGGTGCACTGAATCAACTTATAAATCAATTCTCAGATCAAGATGTCACTTTGTCAAAGAATCATCATTAAATATCAATATATACATATAATTTGACTTCCATTGTAACCGTAAATTAATAAGATTTTAACTAAATTATCTTTAAATCTGTTGTCTTTCTCCATATTCTCTTCTGTTTTTTCTCTATCTTTTCTGCTTTGTTCTTCTACACTCCTTCTCTTTCTTGTTTTTCTTGTCACAAAATTTCTTTGTAAAGGCACTGATTTCACCCACAAAACTTAATTCAACTGAAACCTTTGGTTCAGCTGAGGTGATCACTATTAAAATAGGTCTCCTTACTGAGTAATTGTCCTCCACATAACAATATAAACTTTTCCTTACAGTACCTTCTTGTAATCACAAATGATATACCTAACTTTGTGTAAACTACCAACTTCAGTGTAAAATATAATCTCCTAAAATATGGCAAGGATGTATTGAAGTTGGGAAACACTGAACTGATTGCTCTCCTAACTGCTATGGGGGTAATAAGCAGAGAAAGGAAAGAGATGGGAGGTAACTTAATGTCATTGCCTCCAAAGGTACAGCAACTTTAGGAACAAAATGTTCACAAGACACTAAGTCATGCCAACTGCCCAGCACTGACTGCTAGTCTGCACAGTAAGAAGACATTCTCCCAAGTCATGACGTCAGGGATATTTAGGATCATACTTCCCCATGTCCATCGCAGAAGTCGACTCCTTCTGTGACTGCATGGCTTTAATAATGGACTTTATGACTAGAGGTGCCATATTGAGGCTGAATCCGAACCATATTGGGCAAAACCACTCCCCCTTTATGATCATGGTTTGATATGGCTATGGTGACTCATGGATGTCTACTTTTTCACAAGTCACTCTGTGGCAAAGGCAACATAGAGAGCATCCCTGACGTGGCCTACAATTTTTTCTTTCTTTCTTGCTGAGTTGTCGGAACACAGCAAACATGCAACCCATCAATTGTAGTGGCAGAATGTTAGCAATGTTCTTCACACTGCACAGATTGCAGACCAGTTCACCATTTTCAAACCATTTAATGATAGAGAGACCCCATTTTGTACTATCAAATTTGGGGATTAACCTCAGGTCAAACTTGCTGTATGCCATGAGTGTCAAAATAGCTTGTTGTAAAATACAGCGAGGGTGTATTGAGGTTTGGGGGGCAGATACCTATACAATTGTTTTCCCAATCACTGCAGAGAAAGGAAAGAATGGGGGGGTAACAAAATTGCATCAGAAGGCAGAGCAACTTTAGAAACAAAATGCCCACACGACCGGCGTCTCAAAATACTGAGTCTTGTCAACTGCCCAGTGCTGGTTTTACCCGTCACTTTTATCAACAAGAGACAGTTGACAGAAACCCAGATCTAGACAAGTTGCTGAGAAGCCTGTATCTGAACATGCCAAGCTGTTCTGCTGTTAACATGGAAAACCAGGATGTAACTGGTTTGACTGGGGGGCCTCTTTAGCACCTGTACAAAAGCTATCTTCTGATTGATGGATGTACTAGGCATGAAGGTAATTCAATTGAAATGAACTTTGACATTAATTAAAGATCTCTTCTAGCTATTTGTGTCATGTGCATGATTATATGTTACTCTCCTCTCTACCTTGAAATCAAGAACTCATTTCTTTCTTTCTGCAGTTATTATCAGGAAAGTTTAGTAAATAAACCCTAAAGAACATTTGGCAGAACTGCAGGGCCTGCATAATAATTACATTTTTACGATGTAACATTATCTCTACTAATATTGGAGGCTTGTATGTTTGTGTACATATGCCTCTACCATGACCACACTCAAACAAGGCCCATTGACTTAACCTTTGTGTAGTGATATGTAAATGATTGTCTAATTAGCATAGATAAGGCATAGACTATATAAATGTCTAAACAGTAAGGGTAGAGCAGCTCTCAGTATGCAAGAGACTGCTGGACTGATAAAATAAAAGGAAATTCCACTTCATAACAATGTTGTCGCTGATAGAAAATATGTTATCTCTTGAAGACCCTGACTTTGTGGAGGCCTGGCTTAGAGATTTTGAAGCAAGAGCTAGAACCAAGAAACTAAGAGACAACAAAAAAAGGTGGGTAAAAAATGAAGTTATGGATCTTTTTTTGGCCACAGCTGGATTTGAAGCTGTAATGAAAGTTTCAACAATGGCTCATCCAGTGAAACTGGAAGATTTGTATTTTAACAAAATATATGAAACTTAGAAAGAGATTAGTAATTTCAGTGAGAGCAAAATTCATGGCTATCAGACAGGAAGCTAGCGAACATGTTACAAAGTTAATGTCATTTAAAAAATGCATTTGATATTGTGAGTTTGAAAAAATTGGTAGAGAAAGTCAAATAATTGAAGAATTAATTCAAATGAGACTCATTGAAGAAATGTATAATGTAACACACTGCTACAAAATGCTGGAACAATTACAAATAGGAAATACATCCTTGAACTCCTGCATTGACTTTGTTCAATAAGAATTAACAGAAAAATTCAACAAAAATGAAAACAAAATAATTTGCAAGTTGCTGACACCTACTCTCTAAAGACAGCAATAACAAAATGTTGGTTCTGTGGATATAAACACTAAATAAAGAAATAGAAATGCTCAGCATTTAGAAAGACTTGTAATAAGCAGTCTGCAGAGTTAAAAAGAAAACTTTGGAGAGAATTAAACAAAAAGATGAAACTAATATTAGAGTTTTCTTGTTGAAGAACAATATTTTGATAAAAGTTTGAATAAACAACATAGATTTGGATATGCAAATGGACACAGGCAGCAAAGTAATGCTAATACCAAGAAATTTTTGGGAGCATATAGGCAAACCAAAAATACATGAAAGCCATCTGCAGTTACGCCAGTTCGATGAATCAGTCATAAAAATCTTAGTATATTTTGAAGGATCCCTAAAACTGAAACCACATTTGAAATAATACCCATCAATGTTGCAAATTACCAAAACATCATGGACTTGGTAGAAATGATGTACTTAAAATTAACTCTACAGAATTAACACAGGTAAGATAGGAGAAACAGACATGTAAAAAAAAAAATTGAAGCAAGCATAAAGTTGAAAAAAAGGTAGCCCCCTCCTACTATGAGACATGGAAATTACCGTTAGTAGTAGCAAAATTGCAAAATCTAGTAGAGAAAGACTTGCTTGAGATTGTTCCTCCAAGAGGTAGTAAATTGGCCTCCCCAATTGTGATTGTGAGAAAAGCAGATAGAGATATATGCATATGTGGTGATTATAAAACGGGAGTAAATCATAAATTTTGTTCAGACTCATCTCATTCCAAATGTGAAAGTGGCTTTATATTCTTTTGCAGGAATGAATATTTTTACCAAAATAGTCCTACCAGATACCAATAGAAAAAAAGTTTAAAGTAACAACAGTAAACTCTTCAATAGGTCTTTTGAGGTGGAAAAGTATGTATAAAGATGAAAAGTGTAATATTTAAAAAAATCCTTGAACATATCTTGGAAAACAACATATAAAATCTGGTATGTTATGAAGATGACATATGCCTAATAAAAATGAGTTAAAAGAATAAGTTCACTTTGTTTTGAGTAGATTAAGAAATGCAGTAATGATAGTAAATGAAAAAAGACAAAATATTGTTTCTGGGATATTCCATTTCAAAAGGAGTGTCACCAGATCGAGCACTAATAGAAAAAATACTAAATGTATCGGTATCCACAAATAAAAAAGAACTTTAGTCCTTAGTATTAGTGAACTTTGATACAACCATTTGCCAAAGAATGCTGAATTCATGTGGACCAAAAAACAACAAAAGTTTTTGATTAAGTTAAAGTTAACTCTTATAAAGAAACCAATTTATGAAAAATTTTGAAAAAAGAAAGGAAATTACGTTGACAACAGATGCTTGTGAACATGCAATATCTGGCATATTATCACAAGAAGAATACCCAATAATGTGCTTATCAAGAAGGTTGACCAATTATTCAAACATTGAAAAGGTGGCTCTAGCCATTCTGTGGACAACTACTGGAGTTTGACAATTTTTGATTGGAAAAAAATTTATAATGAAGTATGACTACAGACCATTAGAATTTATATTTAATCTGAGAAAAGAATTACCCAAAGTAACAACATTGAGAATATTGAGATGGGTAATAAGATTAATGGCCTTTGACATTGATATAGAATACGTCAAAAGAAATTCAATTCCACATGTGGATGCATTATTGAGGTAGCATTTTTCCAAAGATCCAATAGAAAATATGAAGGAGACCTTTGAGGATTTTGTTTTACATTGAATAGACTGATGTATTGTCTTTCGATAGAATGGCTGCCAAAACTATACAGGACCCAGTATGAAAAAGTATAACATCAAAAATAAAAAAGAATATATAGGGTAATTGCTCCATGGTAGAAAAACCATACAAGGAAATAAGACACAAATTAACAATTGAGAATGTTTAGTGATGCCACAAGAAAATTTGTGATAAAAAGTGTACATGACAACATACACTATGGAATAGCATTTATGTGAAAAAGGCTAAAGTTAGAAGCAGGGTAGCCATGACATTCACAAGATGTTAAGGAATATGTTAGAAGATGTCTGAAATGTAAAGAAATTACAAAAAGTAAACTACACACATGGCCCAAAGAGTTGGAAGCATGAAATTACTTTCACATTTGTCACATGTATGTTAATAGAGTGGTACTCTTATTAATATTAATAGACTCCTTTTCATGCTGGCTTGAGGTAATTCTTGTACCTAACAAAAGAAGAGCTACTGTAAAACAAATTTTAAGAGTCATATTCTCTAGAAATGCAGTACCAAAAACCCTGGTATATGACTGCGCTGGGATTTTGCAACAAAGGTCTTAACTTAAAATGTGATATACACCTTACAAGACACCTCCATATCACCCCCAATCGAATGAGATAGTGGAAAGAATAGTGCAAACTATAAAGGTGTGCCTAAAGGCATGTTCGCAACAAAAAGGAAAAGTAGAAATCTTCCTACTGAGACTGCACTATTCTACATGCTAGATGGTTAGAGAGCCCATCTGCCTTAATGGAAAGGCAAATTAGATCTCCTTTAACTATCATAATCTATCATAATGTGGTATAAAAAGAGTAAGGAATCAGTTCCTGAGAAGGCAAATTTCATTATGCAAAAATGAAACACTACAACTAATAAGAGTAAATCAAGGTAGCATACTTGCCCATGCAGATCAAATAAGGTGTTACGACCCTCCCCTATTCTCTAACCAGATTGATAGTAGAAATAGAGGCGGATTCCAACCTGTATTATTATTTTTAATGTGTATGCAATTATTTCGACAACTTTCTCTCCCCAAGGGTCTCTTTCTGATTGATCAGACACAGTCAAGCAGGCTGGAATTGCTTCAAGAATGCACACAGCAGGTGACAAATAACAGAAACACAAACAATTAAATAAATTTGGAAAACAATAAGATATGGTGAAAACAAAAACAATAAGTCAAAAAGAAATGTGGGATGTAAAAACGGGTGGGGAGGATCTACCTCTTAGAAAAGTAACAAGTTGATTAATAGACAATCTTATGACAGGCCTACATGCAAATCTACAACATGACAAAATGTAAATCAAATGAGTGTGTATTGCTGCAATATCACTTGTACAAATCAAAATACCGCTGGTACAATTCACCGTCCTTGTTTTCTGAACACGTCACTACGTAAAGCCGTCGCTTTCTCCTGTTTTCACTGCTCCAGCCCTCTTTTATCAGGCCAACACTGCGGTTGGCCAACCAATCACCGTTTTTCACTTCTATTCTCAGTTACACAGGCAAATTGCCTCCTCCAGTTTGACCAATTAGCACACGACTTGCTATCGGTGGAAGCATGCCAAACTGTACAAAAACCCTCATTACTGCACCTATTACTAAAATGTCTGGAGGGGAGAGTAATGCCATTTTCACTGAGCAAACTTGCTGATGTCACGTGCCTCACGTTAAGGTAGAACCTTCTTTTCCTATACACCAGATACAAGCCACTCTGGCTCGCTTGCTTCTATGGGGCTGTTCACCACACAAAATGCATTGAGCAAAGTATAAACATACAAGAGAGACAATGACTTATTTTATTGTTATCAAAGTTTGTTTTCTTTTTATCTCCTTCAGCTTAATGTCTCTCATGTGTTTCATCTTTTCTTTTCTCTTCCCTTTTTTTTTATATTTGTCTCTGTGACATCCGCACGAGTATAAATAGAACCCGCTCAGTTGAGGTAGGAACTGTTCAGTAGACAGCAAACCTGGCGACGAGGACAAGATAATTTGACAAGCTTTGACTTAACAGCAAAGGAAAAAAAAGTACTCGAATTCAACAACAACACAAGTAAAACCTTGAATTAAACGAAACATTACCCCCTCAACATCAAAGAAAAATACTCGAATTCGGCAACAACACAAGTAAAACTTCAAATTAACAGCAAAGAAAAATACTCGAATTCAACAACAACACGAGTAAAACTTTGAATTAACAGCAAAGGAAAAAAGTACTCAAATTCAACAACAACGCGAGTAACGAATTTCGAAAATTACAAATTATTTCAAAAGAAATGGCTCTCTCTATGCCAACAAGAGAGCCCCTAGACTGGGAAGACTCCAACCAGGAGCAAGCATGGAGAGAATGGAGTGAACATATCAAAGACACATTTACAGCGTTTGATATAACAGATGATAAACGACAACTATCACTCTTTCGATTTTACAGGGGAAAGAAACTGAAAGATATGCTCAAAACCTTAACACCGGAGATACCACCAGGCCAAGTAGAGCCTACATACAAAACAACAAAAATAGCACTGGATGAATATTTCATCCAGAAAACAAATAAAGTCTTTGAAAGACATAAATTCAGGATGCTTAGTCAAGAAAACGGGGAGTCAACACATGATTATGTCACCTGTCTATGCATACAAGGAGTAAAATGCAACTTTGGCGAATACAACCTGGATAAGGCTATAATGGACCAATTAATAGAAAAATGCTCGTCAAGCAAATTACGCCGTGCGTCTTTGAAAGAAACTGATTTAACAGTAGAGGAAGCACTTCAAAGAGCATTCATATCTGAATCCACTGAAACGCAAGCTAAACAAATAGAAGAGAATAAAAGAGAGCACTCAGATATCCACAAAATTACAAGCAACAACAACAACAACGAGATAACTGGGTATAGGAAACTATCCAGGGACAACAACCCATTAAAAACAGTTACAAAATGCTACGGGTGTGATGACTCCGACCACACACACAGTGAAACAAAATGCCCAGCATTTGAGAAAAAATGTAACTATTGTGGAGTAATAAATCACTTCAAAAAACATGCTTAAAAAAAAGGAATAGTGGTAAAGGGAAAACGAAGATGTCAGACGGCCACAATTACGTCCAACCAGTATCGACGAATCTGAATAATTCAGACAGCCAGGCATTCGTTTTTCAGGTGAAACCTATTCATTCAGCAGATAGCGAAATTGTCCATATTGACGACGTACCAGTCGGAATATTAATAGATTCTGGAGCAGACATCAACCTTATCGATGGCAAAACGTTCAAAGAAATCCTTAAAGTACGGCCAAACTTAACATTAAAAGAAACGCCGGTACTGTCAATTATTAAAAAAAAAAGCCCTAGCAATTGTATGGGCTTGCGAAAAATTCCACTTTTACCTTTATGGAAAGAACTTTCTTATAATGACCGACCATCAAGCATTAACAACTATCTTGAATCCTAAAGGTAACCCCTCCGCGCGAATTTTGCGATGGATTTTACGTCTACAACAATATGATTATACAATAAAACACATTAACGGTAAAGATAACCCGGCGGACATACTCTCTTGGCAAACTATGGAGTATCAAAAAATAGTCTCACCCGAAGAAGAGATTGCCGAAGGATTTATCAACACGGTTGTAGCTAACAGCATTCCAAAATCAATCACCTTATCAGAAATAATGGAGGAATCTCAACGGGATCCAGCCGTCACAGCAGTGAAAAAGGCAATACAACAAAACGACTGGACCAATAAGTTAACGGAACCCTTTAAAGACGCGAGGAATGAACTGACAACAAAACAAGGCAGTTATACACGGAGCCAGAATCATCATACCCCAAAACCTACAGAAACGAATCCTGAAATTGGTGCATGAAACACATATGGGGATAATGAAAACAAAAGCCCTGCTTAGAACTAAGGTATGGTGGCCCAATATAAACAAAGACATAGAGGCTGCCATAAGCCGATGTATCTCGTGCACAACATTAGACCCGAAGGGAAACCACCGTCTGGTGCATATGGCTGAAATGAAAGGCCCCTGGGAAATACTCCACGTGGACATCTGTGGGCCTTTCCCTAATGGGGATTATGTAATCGGAATAATCGATGCAGGATCAAGATGGCCTGAGGCATTTGTTACCAAATCCACCAGGGCTGAAAAATATAGAACATGAGAGAGAAAGCGAGGACGAGGAGAAGGAAGAAGCAGATATCCCTATAGCCCTAAGATGAACAAAACACCATATAAGAAAACCACGAAGGTATGCAGGCAGCAGTTTGGAAGAAGAGGGAAACAATCTGAATACAAAGAAGGGAGCAGATGTGATGTCCGCACGAGTATAAATAGAACCCGCTCGGTTGAAGTAGGAACTCTTCAGTAGACAGCAAACTCTCTTTTTCTTTTTGCACAAGTGTCTCTTTTTGAGGTCTTTTCCCTCTTTTTTTTTTTTTTTGTTTCTTTTGATGTCTTTTTCTTTTTTTATCTCGTTTCTGGTCTAGGGGCTTGAGTGAAGAATTAATTAAACTGTTGTTTTGTGGTTCTCAGTATAATGTATATCTCTTCAGGTTTTGACACAATTTCTCTCCTCTCATGCCGAAATTTACTTTCTTTTCTAGGTAAACCTCATTAAAGATGTTTGAGCTTCAAAATCATATTGGATTGGATTTCTCTTCCTTTAGCATACACAAATTTATAGCAATTTATCGAATATATTGTGGACCTGTCTGCTTGGCTCAAAGGCTGAAGCGGGACTGACCCTTTCTTCTGTTCTTTGTTTCTTTTTTTTCTTTTCTTGTGTTCAATACTCTTTTTGTTCTTTTGTGTTCAATACTTTTTCAGTTCAATACTCTGAATGTCAAGAGCCCTTTATTACCAAATATGAACCTTTTTCCTGTGTGAGTGAAAAGTGGTCACTTTTCTCTTTTTCACCATCTGCATTTCATCCAGTTAAATCACATCGTACATGATTAAGAGAGAAATAAAAATGTATGGTCTTTACTCACATGCATGCCAGTTTGGTTAAATTCTGTTGACATTTAATTTTACTTTATCCCTCTTTTTACTTATTTATTTTTTTTTTATCATTACATTTTCTTAGAGTACTGACCCTTTATTTAGAAAAGGGAAATCACCACCCTCTGTGGGATCAGGTTGAAATCATAGACAAAGAACATCATTGGAAAATTTGTAAACTTAAGGAATCAGCACATATACTAGGCCACAAAAATCTCCTGAGCCAACCAAGTGTACATGTGATGAATATGGCAACATGTAAACAATGTAATATCCAAACGATGTAAATAGTGTACATAATACCTCATCTCAGAAATATAGACAGATACTACTTTTTCATGCATCCTATTTTTTTAATTGAGCTCTGTTCTCTAAGAAGACATATAAGCAATATGTTTTTCCTGTTATATTTGAATGTTATCTGTGAAGTGCCAGGTATCTGCTGTTATCTTAACTTTTTTCTAAAATTCTTTTCTAACAGTTTTTATTACTTTCAGTGATATTTTAAAGAAGAGAAATTTGTTATGTTATATAGTACTTATGTAATTATTATTAGGTATAGTCATTTTTTGAGGGGACAATTGTACCAACAAATAATACTTAGAATAATTTTCAAAATTGCTTTAGATTGGATTAAAGTAAAATTTGTTAAATTATTCCAAATTTAACACAAAGCTATATTTGTGTAGGTTCAAATTCGCTATAAATAGCTTGTGAGATTTGGATGCTAATTATTGTATCATGGAAATTTTCTTTGTATCATGGAAATATTCTTTGAAAATTTGTGGGACTTGTCATAAGACCAAATGTTGACATGGATGATTTTTAGAATATTAAATTGAGTTGATAACTCTAAGAATATATGATGTATACTTTTTCTCATTTTAAAGATGATATCAGTTATTTACATTCAATTTTGTTTTTTGTTTTTTCATCCCTTTTTTTGGAAAAGCAGTTATTATAAAATGAACTTTCTCTGAACATTTACTGTTTATTATAAAATATTTATCTTTAATCTTATGTCTTTACTTTGTTTTTCTGCTTAACCTATTGCATTATATATAGAAAATATTTTTTTAATCTCAATTTGGTTTCGCTGTTAATATTTTAGTTAATAAGGCTCTTTCAATAAATTTGTTGCTATCAGTATTAATTTAAATTTTTGAGTACTTTACAGCTTGGAAATGTTAATTTGTTCTTAAATTCCATTTCAGTTAATGCATACTATTGACTACATATCAATTTTTTTATAGCCAATTATCTAGTTCTAAAATTTTTTCCCATTTTTCTTTTTAAGGTTATTATGCTGCTAAACCATTACCATCTGCTGGAGTTATATCTATCATGCAAGCATTCTGTGATGGAGGAATATGGGATGATAACAACTTTGTTATTTTTCCCAAAAATAGGTACTGAGAAGAATTATGCATTTATTTCATTTGTTGTGGAGTTTTTTTTGTTTTTATTTTTATTTTTTTTGTTTACTTAAAAATATTGAAATTAAAAATAATTTAGGCATTTCATATTTTATAAAGCTGATTCAAAAGAAAAAGTTCTATGGTTGAAAAATAAATTTTCCATTTTTAGGTGTATGAGATTATAAATAAACATACAAAAAGTAACTCCTGAAGGAGTATATTAAAATAACAATGACAAAGTACTCAATACCAGAATTGCATTGCATTATATTTTATGCAGTAATGTTTAGCATTCATAGCAGTCTGAATGTACTATTGTGTACAGTCATCAGATGGCTGGTATTGTTTTTTTGGTGGTATAGGCACTTATACCCACTCTCTGGCCCATGATGTTACAATAAGAGTAGCTAGTGAGGATACATAATGTACTCATCAACTAAAATAACTGAAGTGGGGGAATACCCATAAGCAGTATTGACACAGTTCAATACTCTGAATGTCAAGAGTCTGTTCCATGCTTGAACATAATATTCAGGCCTGAAGTTTGCATTCAAGCATGAAACGCACTCACCATTCAGTGTTGAACTCTGTGCCCACAGTGCTTATATTTGCATACACTTTATCCCAGATATTCAACACTTTTACTCTATGATTATAGCGTAGCTTAAAACCACACAGACGCAACAAAGCAAATGGGGACAAATATTCACAGTTAAATTTGATGGAACATATAAATGTTTGTCAGGATTATCTTCTTTGCATGAAGTCTCAACTTAAGACCAATATCAGGATTTCCTGGTGGCTATTGATGATCCATCTCAGATAATGTTTTGAGACAGGATTATCGTGTGTGTGTGTGTGTGCGCGTGCGTGTGCGTGCTGTAACAAAACTTTAGAGTTGTGATGCTGAAGATAATATCAATCAGCTAAATGACAAGCATTTTACTTGTATTAATTATATATGAATGAAAATGGGAAAATTGGCAGTCAATTGCTGAGATATATATATATATATATATATATATATATATATACACCACGGATATGTTATTACGGGTAATCTGTGTATGTATATATGTATAAATATATGAATTTGTGAGTTCATATATATAATATGGGTGAATATTGGTGAAATATAATAATGTAGATACATTTGAATATTGACATATTTTCTGCATATACAGACATGTGGGTGTAGGTATGTATGTGTATGTGTGTATATATGTATATGTATTTATATGTGTATGTATATGTGTGTATATGTTTATATGTATAGGTGTATATATATGTATGTATGTGTGTATATGTGTGCGTGTGTATATTTACATGTGTATGTGTGTAGGTATGAGCATATATATGTATATGTGTGTGTATATATGTGGATGGGTGTCTAGATATAAGGATATATATATATATGTATATGTGTGTGTATATATGTGGATGGGTGTCTAGATATAAGGATATATATATATATATATATATATATATATATATATGTGTGTGTATGTGTGCATATGTAGATATATATATGTGTGTGTGTATATGTAGATATATATATATATGTGCATGTGTGCTGATGTGTGTGTATATGTGTATGTATATGTATTGGTGTGTGCAAAAAAATGTTTTTAAAAAAAAGGACTTACAGGTATGTTATTGATGTTTTACTCCACTTACAATACGTTGAAATCTTTTTTTTTAAAATGAATTACCCTTTAATAAACATTATTAATGATGAAATATTTAGATTTTTGATAATTGAATACTAAAGTCATTGCCTAATATTTTTTTAGAGAAGCTTTTTTAGGGAATTCTAAGGGCACACCTATATATATATATATATGTAAGTATGCGGAAATATTTAAAAAGATATATGTAGGTATTAATACATGAAATTACCCATGTATATAAGTACATGTGTACCTGTATGAGTGACTGCAGATGTAAAAGAACGTATGTATATGAAATTTACATGGATGTGTTTACAATATATGATAGAGCAAGATCTCTAATATTACATTTAAATATCACTCCATATTAACTTAAAACTAAATTTTGTCCTCCTTGGGTCTACCCATACGTATTACCTAGTTTTTCGTAAACTAAATATATATATATATAATATAATATATATATTATATAATATAATATATATATATATATTATATAATATATATATAATATATATATATATATATTATATAATATAATATATATATATTATATAATATAATATATATATATATTATATAATATAATATATATATTATATAATATATATATTATATAATATAATATATATATTATATAATATATATATTATATAATATATATATATATATATATAATATATATATATAATATATATATATAATATATGGGTAAATTATTGCCATTTTATATTTTTTATTTTATGCATGCACACTGTTTTTGATTTTGTCAACTGCACAGTATAGTAGGGTCAGTTGGGCACTGTCTGTGAGAAAAAGGGCACCATGGCACAATTTACTCTACCAGAAATTTGGAAATGGCATGCTGTACTGCTTGGCATTCACATTGGAAGCTCCAATACAAACATTTCAGAGTGTTTGAATTATTTTCTATCTTCTATCTTAGTATACTCTCTGGAAGGTGAACTAAAAATTGCTTAATATTTGTTACAAGGAGTACATATACTTGACTTTGATTTGTAATAATTTATACTGTATTTTTCTTGGTATGATTTGTTTTGTTTTTGTTTTTTTAAAAATGTCCAGAAAGATATATACTAAATGAATTTTAAAACTACTCAAATTAATGTGCACAATTTCTTTTTAATATTTTCAGTTTCATCTTTAGACACTTACGAAAAATGTTTCCTAATTAGAAGTAGCAAATAAAAAAAATAGCATCTTTGCTATATGTCACAATACATGTGAAGCAGATTTTTTTTATAAGCCAGTCTTGTACATGTGAAGCAACACATTGCCAATACTTGCTAAAAGAATTAAATATTCTGTCATTAATCTTGCTTAAATAATTTATAAAACTACATGATAATTTGTTTAAAAATGTTTTCTATTAGTTTTTATTTTATTATTTTTTTTCATTTTTTTCAGAGTGCATCAGTTTTTAACTCAGGTTCAATCTGTGGCAAAGGATAACAATTTCTTTGAGCCTGACTTTAGTCTTAAAGAAATGAATGAGATTCCTAGTATCTACAAGAGTATCATTGATGATCCTGCCACTTTACGGGATAGATTTAAAAATGCAGAAAGTAAGTTGAAAAAATTCTTAGTATTTAAAATTCTTTTATTCCTCTTTGTACAAACACAAGAAAATGAATTCTTTTCAAGCTTTAGATAAGTTTTATTGCAGTCAATCATTAACTTATGGGTAATGCAGATTTCTACTGGTACATTAGATATAGTGTGTTGGCAGTGTGTCAGGAAATCAGTTCATTTAGTTGTGAGACATTTGTGAGATGCACATCAAAATAGTAGTTGGCTTCAGCAAAAGATTCTGAAAGAAAATTTGAAATAGTAATTGAAATTATTGTCTCTTTCTGTGAGTAATCAGAGTACTCGTATTTCTGCATTTCCCATTCTTTCATTTCTTAGGATAAATTCTATATAAACAATATAAATTTAAAAATTGTAACTAGAGAAAGCTTTTGTTTGATTAGCTTGAAAAGAAAAAAAAACAGTGAATTAATTGCTCACTTATTCTATTACCTTTGTGAAGCAAGCATGAAAGAAAAGAATAAAAGAATGGTAGGTCAGAGAGAGAAAGGCAGAGAAAAAACAGAATTTTTGCTGCTTACCTTCCAACCATATTAAGCCACATTATTGCACTCAACATATTTTCTTCTAAAATGCTAATGTTTTTATTGTCCATGCAGATAATATCAAAGACTTGTCTATTCAAAGGACTTAAAGCTTTCCTCATATTTAGATGAGAAATGAGCATGTAGTCAATTTGCAAGTTTCTTTTTTTATTTCATATGAACACTATCTATCATTTTCTACTTCACTGCTTCATACTTTGAGTAAAAATGAACAACTGGCAAAGTTTATATTTTGTAATTAAAAAGGTAAAGTTTTCATCCATTTATCCATTCCAATGTAATGCTGTCCGGTCAGCTGATGAGCTAAAGGGCTCATTGAATATCTGATAATGGCTGTCAATATTGGATTTCTTCCATCAACCATCAGTTGCAGTGACTTCTACAGTTGTCAAAAAGTCCATTTGAATGCTCACTTTGTGACTGATCTCAAACGACCCGAAATCTGCTGCAAGAGTTGGTACACCACAGCTAATAGTGGCTTTGACGGTTAGATAATGAGGAAGATGACAACTCTTTTCAACTTTAACAAATCATTTATACAAGGTAATATCAGAAAAAATACAAGCTTAAAAAAAACTGTGGGAATGATGGATAATTATACTTTAAGACTTGGGCTCTTAGTTGCTCACTCTGGGCGTCTAATTGTTGGTTTTAGGTTGGTATGTGATCATGGGTTCAGGAGGTAGCCTAGTCAGTTATTAGGCACATTCTGATTCAAATCTATTCTCAGAGTTCTTCTGTTGACTTTGCTGAACTACTCTGGAGTTTGCTGATCTGTTCCACTCAACCTGCGGTTCTACTCTGCTCAACTTGCGGCCCTGTTCTCTGAAAGCCTCAAAATGCCCAGTTTAAATAATACTTTGCCCAAAACCATGTGGGGGTCTGACTGGCATAGAAATATCAACTGTTCCTTTGTCTCAACTGAGATTTTTCCAATTTTGGGCAATTATCCAGCTCCTTAGTGGCAGTGAGAGAGTTAATCCACCCATCAAATGCCAACTTGCCTTTTTCAGTATCTCTGACTTCCACTTATAGCCACTACTTCTTCTTCCTCCAACTTCCTTAGAAACAACCTGTTACTTTTCTCTTTGAAGTGTCACTTGATCTGGTTGACCAATCCCAAGGAGCGGTCTGAACCTTAACTAAAAGCTAACCATCTCATCTATAGTAAAAAGGCTTTTCACTGACTTTTAGGTGAATTCAATTTATGGAAAAGATCACCCTCTTGAAAAAAATTATTATCATCCTGTTTCTGCTGGACACCGCCAAAAGCATCTAGAAATGACTGTATGGATTTATTTTATGGAGAAATCAAATCTCCAGAAAAAGATAAAAAAATATTTAATTCTCTTTTCTTTCAGGCCACATGCAACACTTCCTCTAATCATTATCTTCAAGTAAAAAATTATTATCCAATTCACTGTCCTGTTTTAAGCCTGAATGAAACAGATGTTTTTCATCAATCTCGACTACCCAAAATTGCTTCATAAAAACAACTCTCTGACCGAACAGTGGTTACTTTCGGCATAGTTTTAATATCCACTTAGAAATCTACATTCGTTGTCCATATCCATTACAATTTCATCTTGACCAGTGGGTTTAAGTGTATCCAGGATGAAACACTCCAGATTTAAACCTGAGATAAGTGTTTTCTAGGTTAGCCCATCTGCCTTTAGCTGATAATGTCACACCAATGCTTTCAAATTTAATTTTAAATATCTAAAATTATTTTTTTAAAAGTTACGTAAAAAAAGTAAACCAAAATACCTAAATATTTTGTTAGAATAAAGTTTTGATTCATTAAAAATCATAACCCAGTAACATTTTTCATGTTTTCATTCACCCACAGGATGGTAAAAAGTCAATTAGCTCAGTTTTCTCTCTACTTTCCCAACCTTTTGCAACAAGAAGTTTTGAAGAGAAGAAGAATATCATTCTTGGAAGAGAGAATCCAAAGCTTGAACTGAAAATCAAAACCAAAGTGGGCAGCAAAGAATGTCATCATTATTTTGATTCTAAGTATTATGATATACGTTATGATGGATGTGATATCCCATTCTAAACAAATTTTTGTGTTTCCTATGTCTGTTATTTTGTCCACATAAGAACACATGAACAACTACTGGCTACTGTGATTTGAACAATCTGATTACAGCTTTGACAAGACACAAAAAATCTCTGATCGCAACTATGTCCTCTTGGCAATTCAGATCACAGTGTAGTGTCTTGATATTTCATTTGAGTCACCTGTTAGACAGGAGCCTCCTATTCACAAGACATCTTTCTGTTACTAATATACTGGTTGGGATTAATTTTGGGACTTTCTTCATGACACTCCTTGATATTCTTAAACTTCCTATTGGGAATTGTGCCACAGAGGTTTCTTCTGCATCAATGCTTTTGTACCATCTCACAAACATCAGGTGAAACCACAATCTTATCCTTGGTTCACACCAGCCTGTTCAGCTGCTATAGCCCATAGGATTCACTTTTTCCAACTTTATCAGCATAACAGTTCTGATTACAACAGATGCCTATTTGTGTTTGCACCTAATAATTGTAATAATTGTTTTCTGATAGAGTGAGGCATCATATATCCTTTAACAACTTTAGCTCTCATAACTACTGGTGACTCTATTATAGATCTGCTGCTAGGAAAGTTGGTTCATTGTGTTGTGCTGGGCATTTTTCTCTTCAGAATCTATCTTACATATTTACAAGTTTACCATTCATCCATGCTTCGGATATTGCTGCCACATATGGTCAGGTGATCCTGCTGTATATTTAAAGATTCTTTAGAAGAATTTGCAATATTATTAGTCCTGACCTGCAGTCATTTTCCCACGGCTGTAATGTAACTTCCCTGTGTCTTTTCTAGAAATACTTTCATAGTAATTGTTTTGATGAGCTTTCCTCTTTGCCACCTATATATTATGAATTTTTGTACTATATATTACAGTTGAATTGGCTAGATGTAAGTTCTTAAGTTTCTTTTCTCACCTATGGAACTTTCTACCATTTCTTGCTTTCCAGCCAACTTTTATCTTCAAAAATGTAAATGCATTGTCAATCATTATCTGCTGTGTTCTTGATTCCTCTTCTTTTATTGTTCATGCTCCTCAATATTTTCTTTTTCTTATTCTTTCACACTCAATAACTCCTTTTGTTTTAGTGGTTTTGTTGCCTTGCTAAGGGTGAAATGATTTTTTAAAAAACAAAAAGAAAACCATCTGACTGTCAATGAATTGATACAGCAATCGATCACTGAAAAGCAGCTTCCATTCAGTTGTATAATAGATCAGTCGAGAAAAATTGTGACATATTGAAAAGGTTAATTCTTTACTGAAATTTCTGCCTCTCAAGAATTACCATTTCAAGGACACTAATAAACAAAATAATCAAACAATCAGGACAATTTTCTAGTTATATGTGAAGCAGTAGAGGCATAAGATAATTATTTAAGATCCTACTTAATGAAGAAACATGCCAACTTTGCATTTTTTAGACTTTTGAGTGATATTCAAAATTAGATCATTAATTGTATGGTTGCTACAATTGAAGGTGAAATTAAGGCAATGATTAGAAAAATAGTTGTTGCCATTATGTTTGATGAGACTATGGATCTTCAAATAAAATCTCAATTCTCATGCATTTTGCGATTTGTTGATGAGAAGGAAAATCCTCAAGAAAAGTTTTTTGAGATATGTCGATGTCAGATTATAAGATTTGCATTATTGATAGAAGTTGAAAATTTGTTAATTACCCCAACTGTGGCAAAAAATTCATTGCATGATGGAGTGTGATGGCTGTGCATTTGAATGGAGTACATACAAGAATAAAGGAAATTTTTTGGTCTGAACATCATATTTGTATATAGTTAAGCATATTCACTTAATTTAGTACTCTCTTAATTGGCTTCAAGTATTCGTGAATGTTGAATTTTCTTCCAAACTTTGAGAAAAAAGTGAAAATTCCTTTTAAAGTCGACAACTCAAGTAGCACCGAATGAAAATTGTTTGAAGTCAATTTCCAAAGTTACTCAAGACACATTGGAGTTATTCATTTTGACAAGTATCCATTTTGCTTGGCAAAATTATTGAGTTTTCAGAGGATTGGAGTGCTTCAGAATTAGCACAGGCATCCTAGAGTTTCAGTTAAATTTTCATTAGTGGTTTTTGAAATCATTGAGTGGCTCAGAGATTGATTTTGATTCTTCAAAAATTTTGCTTGATATTTTGAAGTATATTTGAAGTTGAGAATGTGGCAGACATGATGAGGCAGAACCTGGGACGAGCACAACTGGTTCCGACTTGCCTTTTCCCCGCCAAAAAAAGCCCGTATTTGCTTAGCATGTAGGGCTACTGCAGTTGAAATGAAGAAGAAAAAGAAAGCACTTACTGCTCTGCCGTAATCCGTCCTTGGCCAGATAACGTAGAAGAATAAGGGGAGACTTGCATCGCCTTTTTATGCAATGAATATGCAATGCATTATGGGACAGAGACGGAATGAACTATGGGATCGCATGAAGACGCAAGGGATTATGGGTATATGGAAAAATATAAAAGCACCTAGTTTTTCACAGTTCGGCAGAAGCTTGGAGGGACGTTCCCAGTTGGCGGCTGGAAAAGTCTGTTTGTGCGATTTTGAGATGGAATGACTAGAGGTTGGATTACCAGTTGGGAGAGCTCGAATTTACTCGCTGGTGGCCATTTTTCTTTTTATTTCATCACAAGCTATTTCGGCATATTACTTCTGCAAAATGGAAGGCAAGATCTTTGACGTCCGTTTGATTCCAGAATTCAGCGGCGCCCCAACGGATATGCCCATTGTTGAATGGATAGAGAATGTGGAATTGGTCTGCGAACTTTGCGCCATGGACAAGATCGAGCACATCATGCCTCTACGACTACGAGGCGGTGCCCTTGCCATGTATAGACAACTTAGTAAGGAGCAGAGGGCAGATGCGGAACAAATTGAACGGCTTTGTAGACGCATTCACGGCTGATGCAGAGGTGTGTGCGCAGAAATTCCGAGAATGGCGACGACAAGGAGCTGACGTATCGCTGCTGGATTTGAGAAATGCGTACCTACAGATCCACATTGACAAATCGCTATGGCCTTTTCAAACAGTGGTCATTAAGGGCAAGTGGTTTTGCCTTACGCGTTTGAGTTTTGGCCTGAATGTGGCACCACTTGTCATGAAGTCAGTGATCGACACGATAACGTCCCAAGATCAGGACATTAAGAGTGCCACGTCGGCATACGTCAGCGATATCTTCATAAACAACGGCCTAGTTTCTGCAGCGCGCGTGAGACAGCACTTTGCTGATTACGGGCTAGTCTGTAAAGATCCAGAACGATTGAGAGACGGAACTAAGGTCCTGGGTCTGCAAGTCTGGGAAGAAAGCAACTCCCTGCGATGGAAGTGGGGAGGTCAGGTTCCAGAAATTGCTCAAATGGTGACTCGCCGAAGCGTATTTTCCTTGTGCAGGAAACTCGTGGGTCATTTCCCTGTGTGCGGTTGGCTTAGGGTGGCAACTGCATTTATTAAGCGTTACGCAACTACACTAACCAAAAGATGGCACGACGAGATAAAGGATGCCCCCTCTTGGGCGTATGCTGGAGGAAACGGTGGCCAGAGTGCAGGAATCAGATCCTGTCGGTGGCAACTGGTGTGTGAACGACAGTGAAATGACAGTTTGGGTGGATGCAAGCTCTGTGGCTACGGGAGTAGCACTAGAGGTGAATGGGAGCGTCGTGGAAGATGCTTGCTGGTTACGTCCAGCTAATGATGCCAAACACGTTAATCTTGCTGAACTTGATGCAGTGATCAAGGGCGTGAATCTTGCCTTGCAGTGGCAGACACCAGTCATGCATGTGGTCACCGATTCAGCATGTGTGCACCGGTGGGTGTCTGACACCCTGACAGGAAAGATGCGCGTGAACACGAAGGCGGCGGGTGAAATGCTGATGAGGCGGCGCTTGGAGACACTGCGAGCATTGGTGGAGGAGTACGCACTGACTATGACTGTGACATTAGTAAAATCTTGTCAGAACCGCGCTGACAGTCTCACCAGAGTGCCGCAACGCTGGTTAGAGATGCACAAGAAAGGAGGAGAACTGGTGCAAGTGAGTTGTGCCACTGCAACAAGCCAGTTGAACAAACATCAGGTGACCCACATCCACCAGCAGAGTGGGCACCCGGGTGTTAAAAGAACATTGTACTTTGCTAGGATCGTAGATCCAACAGTTTCTAAGGAACTGATAAAATCTGTTGTTAGAACCTGCGAAGCCTGCCAATCGATTGATCCAGCACCAGTGCATTGGAAAAAAGGAAATTTGAGTGTGGGAAGAAACTGGAGTAGGTTGGCAATGGACGTGACCCATTACAATGGTAGCCATTTTCTTACACTCATTGATTGTGGTCCCTCCCGTTTTGCAGCGTGGTGGCCACTGAGACGGCAAGACTCTGCTGGTGTCATTCGTCAGCTGGAGACAGTTTTCTACGAACGAGGTTCGCTGACTGAAATACTGACTGACAATGACACCACATTCACTTGCAGACAATTTAAGGAATTTGTAAGCAGCTGGGGTGTGCATTTGAGGTTCCGGTGCGCTTACGTGCCGTCTGGAAATGGCATTGTGGAACACAACCACAGGAGCGTCAAAACCATAGCGGCCAGGAAAAATTGTTCAGTCTTGGAGGCGGTCTACTGGCATAACGTCACACCCAAGGACAACCTTTTGCCTTCCACGGCACCGGCTGATGTACTGCACACGTACCATGTCCGGGTGAGAGGCATTGACGCGACGCCCCCGCCTGAATCACAAATAACCGAAGGGGAATACAAGATAGGGGACATTGTCTGGGTCAAGACCCCACGTGGTAAATGCATCACCAAATTTGGAACCGGACGTGTGACCGAGGTGGTGAGTCAGCAGTCGGTGCATGTCGATGGA
This sequence comes from Acanthosepion esculentum, assembly GCA_964036315.1. Taxonomy (NCBI): domain Eukaryota; kingdom Metazoa; phylum Mollusca; class Cephalopoda; order Sepiida; family Sepiidae; genus Acanthosepion; species Acanthosepion esculentum. Next base: position 43,304,394 of record OZ038496.1, on the reverse strand, counting down.
ACGCCTCGTCATGTTAGAGACCTGCGCCCTTTTTTGGGCTCAAATCCCGCAACTGACGAAGAAGACACAGAGGATAGTGAACAGCCAATGTACGTAGAGTTGGGTTCAACAACCGAACACTCCGATATCGGTAGTTTGCCAATAGATCGGGACGTATCTAATGAGAGCTCCTCCGACGAAGAAGCTCAACCACTACCCCTTCGGAGGAGCACCCGGAACAAAAGACCACACCCGCACTGTCATCTGTGTGATCAGGAGATCAGGGGGGAGTGTGGCAGACATGATGAGGCAGAACCTGGGACGAGCACAACCGGTTCCGACTTGCCTTTTCCCCGCCAAAAAAAGCCCGTATTTGCTTAGCATGTAGGGCTACTGCAGTTGAAATGAAGAAGAAAAAGAAAGCACTTACCGCTCTGCCGTAATCTGTCCTCGGCCAGATAACGTAGAAGAATAAGGGGAGACTTGCATCGCCTTTTTATGCAATGAATATGCAATGCATTATGGGACAGAGACGGAATGAACTATGGGATCGCATGAAGACGCAAGGGATTATGGGTATATGGAAAAATATAAAAGCACCTAGTTTTTCACAGTTCGGCAGAAGCTTGGAGGGACGTTCCCAGTTGGCGGCTGGAAAAGTCTGTTTGTGCGATTTTGAGACGGAACGACTAGAGGTTGGATTACCAGTTGGGAGAGCTCGAATTTACTCGCTGGTGGCCGTTTTTCTTTTTATTTCATCACATTTAAAAAAAAGTGGTTGAAGAATTTTACTGCCAGATTCTGGATAGTGTCACTGAACCACTGATGAAGCATGATTGATATCAAGAACCAGAAGCTGTTTTAAGAACTTTGTTCAGCATGCATTTTGGACAAAGTTATTGTTCATGTTGAGCAAAGAGTTAAAACAATACATTTCAGATTTGTTGAATTTTACGCTTTTTCACACTTACAAAAATAAAATTTCTGATGGAAGCATTTCCATCTATGGATGTATATAAAATATGGATGGATTGAAATGTGAGCTGAAACCCATCTATGCTGCAAATTTTGCAAAGCAAGCATCGAAGAAGTTGCACACATAATACAGGAACTTAGACTAAACCTGGCAATAGTAACATAATTACTATATCGGATTCTAACCATAACTGCCATATCTGCTTCCTGTAAGAGATCGTTGTCATCATTAAGGTGAGTAAATAATTATATAAAGCCTTCTCAAAAGGAAGACAGATTTAGTAATTTGCTTTTCATTTCCATGAATAAAGAACTTTTGAAGAAGATGAGGGTAGGGCGTGGTGCTCATACATTTTATAGTGAAGTGATTGATGAATTTGCCAAAAAGAAATGAAGAATTGAGCTGATTTACAAATAAATTTTAAATTTGTGGATTTTATTATTTTCTCAAATTTCACTCATAAAGAATAATGATCATCATGGCAAACCCATCACCAGGGAATTACTAATGGTGGAGGAACATCAAATCCAGTGGAGAGAGGGGTATCAAGCCCAAAGCATGGCCTGTTGGTAGAAGTGCATTTTCTCATTAAAATTAGTTCAGATGGAAGTAGGGGAATATTTTACACAGTGCGAGGTGGGTAGAGTAAGTCTCCACTGTCCCACTCTCTGCCTTAGCAATTGTCCTGCATGCACTGGTTTCCAAGTCAGTTGAATAGTGGTTGGTTTTTAATAATTGATTACCCAATATAATGCCCAAGAGCTACTGAATGTAGAGGATTGCTGAATGAGGTTTTGTTGTATGAATGTAAAAGAGGTAAGAAGTACAGATTATGAGTAGGAAAGATAATAGTTGACCCTACTTGAAGAGGTTGATTAAGATTATAGTGATTGGTGAAGCATCCTTTCGGGACTGTTCCACAAAGTAATGGTTCTTGGAAAGAAACTGTCAGAGTGGCACTTCATTCTTACTAATGGAATATGAAGGGAATGGACTGTTTTCCCAATGTACATGGCATAGCAGATCTTACCTATGAAGATCAGAACTGGTGGAACTAATGAATGTAGTTCATCAGAACATTTGTCATAGAAATAATGATAGAGTAACAAGAAACTTGTAACATTTCAGCTATTGGAAAGTGATTGTAGAGTGGAAATCAATAGGCCACATAGGTGCTCTTGTACTCTCTCAAGGCTGGAAAATGAGGACGGGCAGCTCTTGCCCAAATATATGGGCGAAAACTGCCTAGTACTCCATTTTTAGCTGCAGTATTCCATTTTTAGCCTGATCTGGCTCTTGTTGAAGTTGGGTACTTTCTGGAGCGTTACAAGGGAATGACCATTTTACCAGTATTTTTAGCATGTATGGCTGTAATGATGTATTTGTTGTGGAAAGCAAGCATAGCAATAATGTGTATAACAGAGATACATGGCTTATTTTCAAGTCCAAGTAAAATTGACCTTTAAAAACAAATCCTGATAGAGCATACCTTAAATAACGCTTCATAAAAAATGAACAGTTTTAAACAACGTTATAGATTACATTTCTAGTTTTTCTGTTAGCTTTCTCAAAAGATTTATTAGTGACATAACATGCATTCTATTTTTATAGGATTCTTTTTTCCTTGAACCTTACTTCCTTAAAATGCTTCAGGAGTGTTATGTCTTTATATCTTTTATTTTAATTTATATTTAGGAATATATGTATTAAAATATATTTAATTTGAATAATATACATTAAAATGATTCATTTGTATTGCTGAAAAAGTAAGTATTGAGTAAGGACAAGTGAGTCTGAATTAAACCTTATAAGGTGAGATGAATTTTGTAACTTTGCATAAGATGATAAAAGTCAACATCAAAATGTTAATGTTCATTACATGTCTATGTTTATAAAATTTGCTCTTCAAAATTTATCTTTTATTCTTTGTTTTGAAATTGTCTGAAAATTACTTAAAGAAAAATATTTAACACTTCATTTTTACCAAGACGGCAAAATAGTAGTTAATATGTAGTTAATATTAAGCTGCTAAATAGTTTTTAGCTTAAATGACAAAATTGAAAAAATAATTCTTAAATAACACATTTTTCCTTACAAGGAACTTCTTCAGACTAATAATGGTTTTATCAATGTGAAAAGGAAGAAATACAACAAACATCAGTTAAAATTTCAAATTGAAAACATTAAAGATACAGGGATTTTTAGTTTTAAACTTAAACTTTACATCTGGTGTATCTGATTCCACTTAACTTTCTATTGCTTTTTTTTTAAATATTCCACATTGCAATATTAGTTTTGTGAGTTGTATATTCTTAAACAAATTTACTGTAGAAGATTCCAAAATTAGTATGCTTTCAATACATTTTCACCTTAAATTACTTTAATGTAAATACTGTAAATTACTTTATCTTTTAATTAAAAAGTGCATTCCCTAACTCAGTAATGGTCAAACCAATTACAATGAACAATAATGTATTGAAAGTATTGTTTTGTAAAAGGTCTCTTTTGTGTTCATATGTTTTCATTCAAATTACTGTTACACCTATGTACTTTGGAGGAACTTTTTTGCAGTCTCTTATAAATGCAGCTTCATTTATGTAACTTTATTTTGTATTAATTAAATCCTTATTTTTTTTAAGTAGCTGTAAAAATTTATGCAAAGTTTTGGTAAATTCTTTTCAATTATAGTTGGTAGGTAGTGTTGTGTGCATAGTTTTATCATGGTTATTTGTGTTATTTTGTTTTTGTGTATTTTGTAAGCTTTCCTTCTTGGATATTATCATTTAAGATTATTAATGATTATTTTCAATATATTTTTCTTCATGTAAATATTGATGACTATAAATTCTCTTAAGGCGCTCTTAAGTAGAAACCCATAATTATTCTGTACTTTATTTTGTTGTGGTTTGAATAGAAGTTTGAGGTAATTTTTGTTGGTTGACTTTCAATAGAAGCTTAGCTTCAGATAATTATCAGTACAGTTTAACATATCAAAGAAAGTAATGTATTGATGGTTTCTGTTTCATAAATAAATTTGTATGTTCAATGTTTAGTTTATTTACAAGATTGGTTAATACTGTCTTCTGAGGTTATATTAATAAAGCATCATCCATATATTGGAATTATCTATGATTGTTTAGCTAAAACACTATTAAGAGGTGATCCCAAGCTAAAACACTGTTAAGAAGTATTCTGTCTATAAAAATTATCAAAAGTGAAATAATATTGGTTTGTAATGTCAAGTCTTTATAATTTTGTTTATCAGTAGGGAAACGTTAGTTTTTAATTGTACTAGAAGTTTCTTAAAGATTTAAACATTTAAGTGGTATATTAATGTATTGGGCTTTAATATCTAAACTAGCCATGAATTTATCTTATTTTTCATCTTTTGATAAGCTTGACAGAATTTTTAATAACTGAAGGGATAATTATTCCAAAAAGTGGGGTTAAAATTTCAAAATTTTCTATTGTAGATTTTCATCTAGGATCATACAACATATCTCCTTTCCTTCATAACTAAATTATACATTTGGATACACAAGACATTTGTCTGAGTAGGGCAGGCCTCAAAAATCACCAAAGGTACCACACACAGAGAAGTTATTCATTATATGTTATGCAGCATTTATGTAACAAATACTGTAAATGATGCCCAATGTTGCCTGTGCAAGAGAATATAAAATTCTACCAGAACTAAAAAGCCACATTTGAAAATGGCTAAAGTGATGACATTGCTCAAAATCAAGTTGCAGCCATTATGTGGATACCAACATATGATATATGAACCAGATGCACAATGTGGTTTCTGGGAAGGGAACAATGGATATGATTTTCACAGTGCAACATATCCAAGAGAAATCTTATAAACTACAGCGAGGACTGTTTCAAGTCTTCATAGATCTTACAAAGGCTTTCAACACTGTAAACATAATTTATATGGAAGATCTTGACATATTTAGGCTGTCCTTGTCATTTTGTAGATATCATGCAATCATTTCATGATGACATGGAGATATGTTAATGTTGGTGGTTTACTTTCAGAACCCATCAAGATAAGAAATAAGGTCAACCAAGGTAACTTTGTAGCACCTACATTGTTCTCCATTTTCTTTTCTGTTGTTCTTTTCTATGCCTTTAAAGACTGTGACCAGTGTGTGTGTTTGTTTGTGTATATATATATATATATATATATAAAAAGGGAACATAGAAGTCAACACTTAGAGGTGACTGTCTGTCTAGACGCAATTGTCAGGCCCTTGCATCTAGCATGAAGCAGACTATGTTCACATGCTCTATCTCTGATATTGAGCACTTTATCCCATAAATATAGCACACCTTAAGACTATATTTCTTCATATATATATATATATATATATATATATATATAGAGTGTGTGAGAGAGATAAATATATTTATTTATTTATTGTACAACTGGTAAACTATTCAACATCCGGTGTTTACACTATTTACATTGTTTGGACTGTTGTCCTCATCTTTACTGTCACATTCACAATGTTTCACCCATTGTATGCTGTCCTCCTTCATGTGATGTGTGTTGGAATTAATCCAAAAAGTAACATGACCCAAAGAATTGTTAGAATTGGCCTCAGTGTAGATAACAAACACTTGGAGAGTTATCAAGGTGAATTAATTAAAACTGGGATATGCAAAGGCATGGTACATGGAATTAGAACAATCAGCCTGCATGGACTAAATAAAGGGTTCAGTTTGAAATTCCAACAAATATCACCTGGAGAAGACTGGAGCGTACAACACATGAAATGTGAATGTGACAATAAAGGTGAGGATAACAGTCCAAACAATGTAAATAGTTACAATACCTTAGAAATATAGACAGATTCCAAGTTCTTTTCTGAGACATCTGTGTATGCAGATAACTGACTTGTTCACCCAAACAGAACAGAAAATGCAGGCTCTGATAAATAATCTTTCTTGTTCCTGCAAATCTTTTGGCCTTGATATAAGCCTGGACAAGACAGTAGTCAAGTTCTGACCTGCTTCAGGTTCACTTCAAACTATCAATATTTGTGGATGCCCATAAACTGAAGTTGGTAATCCAATTCACATACCTTGGGAGCACCATAAACACACTGAACTCTTGACAATGAAATATCTGATCATGTGAAGAAAGCAGATGATTATTTTACAACTCTAAAAGCTTGTCTGGTCTCAAAGGATTTAAGAAATGTACAAAGATGGCAGTTTACAATGCCTGTGTGCTGGCATGCCTGTTATACTACTGTTAAATCTGGGTTATGAATTGCATACACTTAGATGCTCTGGACAGATTCCATCAATGTTGTTTAAGTTGGATTCTCGGTATCTACTGGATAACCCACATGACAGACACTGTGACAATGAATATGCACTTTGTTCATCATCACAGGCTATGCTAGGCAGACCATGTCATTTACCTTGATGATAGTAGAATACCCGAGTAAATGCTCTACAGCATTCAACACCAGCTTAAACCAAGGAAGCACTTCAAGGACTGTTTAAGAGTCTCTTGCAGCCTGCCATATAGAAGATGAGAATTGGGGAAACTGCTGCTTGGGATTGAAATAAGTGGAGGGTGCAATTCATGAAGGCACTAAGATCTTCCAAGAATATGCAATGAGTTGTGCAGTTAGGAAAAGTGAACTCATTGATCCAGCAATCCATCAATTTATGAAATGAATGTGGCAGAGCATATCTGTCCATTGAGAGCCACAAGAAGTCATATTGGTAGACAGTTGATTAATTATGATTAGTACTGCTCTGGGAATAACTTAGTATGTGAAATATCAGAAGAACTGAAGAAACTATGCCAGTCTCACCTGTCACATGAAAACCCATGAGCAACCTGAGCAGAATTTGCAAAACAGACCAGGCCTATGTACAGAACAACTTCATTTGCCATGTCTGAAATAAGCATTGCAAATCACTTGATAGCTTCAAAAACATTTCATTCTCACAAGAACCAAAACCATGGGTCACACTTAACTATGATGATCATAGTCATTTAATACATCAACAGCCATCATGTATGTAAAACTCTCTCTCAATAAAACAATTATTAGTCTGAAGACGTTTCTTCTAGAGCCAAAATGTATTAGTTTTCCTTTTTGTTATTCAATTTTTCACTATTAATCTGATTTGTATATATATATTCCATATTTTTAGCTTATGTTTTTCAGATATATCAGTCAGTCTGATGGAGACAATATATTAATATTTTGCATTCAAAGTGGAAAATATCTTGATGTTTTTTATTATAATAAGGATTATTTTAGTGATTATTTAATAAATAATTCTTTTATGTGATTACTTCTAGATCTAAGCTTTCAGCAAAATAGAATTGCAGTAATAAAAATAAATAAAACAGTTATAAAAGTATGCAATTTCAATTGTAAAAAATATTCTAATGTTTACTGGGTTTTAAAAAATACTTAGTTTTATTGACATTATACAGTGCAATGTAACTTACAGACAACAGGTTTGGATGATGGACTGAAAATGATTTCATATAATTTAGTATAAAAAAAAGATAAGCTTAGTCCAAAAATACATTGTACACTAACAAGTTCATCTCAAAATCTCAAACAATATTATAATATGTAAATAAATATTAGGATTGTTTTGAACACCCACTGTATCATTTCTTTAATATCATATTTTGTCACAAATTTGATATTTTCTAATTTGCTCTTAAATATTCAATTGAGAAAATTGAAATTCTTGTCCTCTTTAACAAAATCCAAGAGGATGAGTTTATTTTAAATAAGACATTTGCTATCTACTTCAGATTCTTAAAAGAGGGTGAAAACTGTTTTTTTTTTTTCATTATTGATAGAACAACTGTCTTGATTTTTAAATTAAATTTTAAATTGATTTAAATTTGTTTTATTTCTTTTCAGATTTCAAATTGAATTATATAATGAATGATACATCTGAATTAGAAAAGTTTCTCATCAATAATATGTCTTTGACTCCTACTGAAGTGGAAACACTTCTTCATGCTTCTATAAACACTAAAAAGGTAATTTTGAATCTTGTTCTAGTTGTATAATGATACAAATGGTTTCTATTCTTTGAATTACAAAATGACTTCAGTGTCATGTTAGTATAAAATTATGAATATGCAAATTTTGTTTAAAACATCTATTAAATTTCTAAAATATATTTTATTACTAGACATATACCAAATCAATACTAATTAAACAACAGTACTAAAATTGTGTAATTAGCTTCACAAATTAAAAAAAAATTTATTTTAAAATTTGTGAGACTAATTACATAACTGCACCTCAAAATCAATCTTTTAGCATTTTTTATAGGATTTGAATTTAGTTGTATAAATTAAAATTATTTAAGGAATTTTGAAATGGAATCTATATAAAGTCAATTTAGATAATTTGAATTAATAAATCACCTAGAATTTTGAAAAATATGAACTTTTATGAGAATATACTAGTCCAAACTTGAATATTACTACAAATATGGTATAATAGTTTAATATTTTGTTTTCCTATAATCTAATTTTGAATTACTATCTAAAAAACACATTTAAACACATAACTGCTAGATTAATCTATGAATGTGACAAATTTGTAAAATACAGAACATACTCCGCTACTTTTATATTTCAAATATAAGGAGAAAGTTCCACTCAAACAACATTTTTCTCACGATCTGCTACTATCTTTACATGTAGTCTCCACCATTGGCTATACATTTTGTTATTTTGCTAGGCCACACAGAACGCTACTGCTGAAACACATTACCCACTACCATCCACTATTTGGACTCTGTAAATGTTCAGCAAGTGTGGCATATTGGTGCAATTTTTTCCCCCCCATATGAGTTCCTATATGTGATAAACAATATGAATGGAAATTACCAAACAATTAAAGTGAAGTTCAAATTCCAGCTATTTGATTCTCCCATTCTATCTATATTATTCTATGGTGCAGAATCTTGGACTGTAATTAAACAATCTGCAAAAATGTTGGACTATTTTAGAATCACTTGTTACAGATATATGCTGGGTGCTAGAAGAACCAACAATAACAGAAACAAGAACTATCAGCAAAGGGTCAGCGGTACCATTCATTGATTAAAAACCTTTATATGCAACAACGACAAACCTTAGGGCACTGGTTAAGGGCATCCAAAAACTTTGTATTAGCACTCACTTCCTACCAACCAGAGCATGGAAAACCAGGAGTGGATGACTAAGAATGATCTATGTAAAACACATAGAAAACAACTGTGCATACTTAACTTAGACAGAGAATGGAGAAGAAGCATGGTTGGGCTGTATGATCCACATATTTCTGATTAAAGAAAAATAGGAATTCTGTTTCACACCTACTTTATATGAACTTCCATGTCACAGCCCATTTTACTAGACAAGACAAAGAAATAATCGTTTATCGGAGGGAAGTTTCAATCTCTTCTACCATACCATCAGCATCCACCTCTAATGTAGTGGATCAGCATAATACGATTGGGAAGCATTACTTTTGAAGTAATCCTCATTTTTCTATCTAAATTCAAAACATCATGCATGTTGCAAATGTAATAGAACAAACTAAATATACCATATTAACTCATAACAAGAGAAAAATTAAACAAAAGTTTTCATGTACGCACAAATGAAAACAGTGGTGAAACTTAGGTGTTTCATTTCACATGTATCAATATAATTAATTTACATTTTTCTTTATTTTCTGTGTTTTAGATTTATGAAATTTTGTCTGGATCTTCCTTCAGTTCTTCATTTGTAGTATTTGAAGAAAAGAGAGATGTAACAAATGCAGAAAGCAATTTTCTTGACAACAACCAAGAATATTTAGCGGAGCAATTATTTCTCAGAGACAAAGACTCTCACTTTGGCTCTAAATTTACTTATAGCCTGCTTTATGAATTGCTTGACAGTGGGCAGTTAAAATTAAACAGTGACATCTTGGATACAGTTGGTCAATTGATTGGTTTACCTGCATACAGAGAGACTAAAATTGATCCTGTCAAAGTAGCTCAAGTGCTTAAGGCAAGTAGAAATTTTTGTTTACTGTTTTTATATTAATTTCTATCCTATAGACAAATATTTATATTATACTAACTGGCTGGGAGCCATATAAATTCTGTAGGTGTTGACAGTGTTCTATCATTTTTGCTTGTGTCATCTCGTTTTTTTCATTTGTTCCAACCTTCGTTGCCCATCCATGTTTTTATCTAAATGTTATGTAGACATTGTATCATAGAGAAAAAAGATACAAGGAAAACAAATATTTTCTGTTGCATCTTCTTTTATTTTACTCTCTCTCTATAAAGAATTTGAATGAATTACAATTTTATACTATTCTGTACTACCTACCTTTGAATATATTGCTAATTGTATTTTTTTATATGCCTCCTTTCTTCTTCTTTATATGTACATATAATTTTTTCTTTAAACTGGTTTTCTTTTCATTTACTTTAACTTTCTTACCTCTTAACACTCCTCATTCACACTCTTTCACCTCTCCTCTCTCATTTTTCCCTAATTCCTTTCAGTTTAGTATTATTATATATGTTCGTTGGCCAAAAAATGAAATTGATTTCAGCTAAGGATTTGTGATTGAGCAGATACTGCACTCTGATCCTTCATGGGAAAGTGATAGATGCAAACAAGAAGATATTAATATAATCTGTAATGTAACTGAAGATCATTGATATTTCTATATTTTATGCACATCGTATTTTGTTTGAGCTTGGAAAGACTGTTTTAAAAAGATTGTAATGAACATATAATACAAGATAAAAAAAAAATTCTGCTTGTATTTTAAGTTAGTGTTCTTATTGAGTAATTGCTCATAAAGTCATGTTCATCAAGAAACAAATTTGAACTATATGCTTTTCTATTCAGGCCAGCATGCTTATCTTGGTTATTATACTCATATAGATTCTTGTTTTCATACTTGGTAATCTTCTTGAAGTTTTGACTTGAACTCTTATCCAATCTTCTCATTCTATTTTCTGTCTCTTATTAATTAATTCTCTTTAGTCTATTCCAATTTCTGTTTGTTTGCTTCTTCCACCATACCAAAGTGTAATATTTCTACACTGTCCAACATAGGGATTGAACTCCTGGTTGCCAGAAAATCAGATATGCATTAACCTGTAGTGAATGCAAAATAATAATAGTTCCCTTCACCTTTGGGTGTGCTGAAAGAGAAATTTGTGAACCTATGTGAAATTGTTTTGGGACCAATGAAAACCTTGCCTTCCTGTCAACCAAGAAGAAATAGAAAGGCATGGAATAATTCCTTGTCTCAAAATTTCCTACATAAATTAACAATTTTTTTTTTTTACATTGAAATGAGAATGTTTGTCATACTCATTCCTTGCATAACATTACCATATGCTCATTTATTAAAATACTACAAAAGACAATTTTTTTGAGATGACGAATTATCATTATATGCTTTATTTATTTGAACTAGCTTTTTCATCTCGGTTGTTGTATTCAGAATATTTCTGCATTGTATCCTATAACCTTCTAGTGTCTGTCTTTTGACTCATGACCTAGTGGACTAAAGCATTGATTAAAACATGTTTGGTTCCCTGGCAGTTGAGTTCAATCCCCGGGTCTAGTCATACTGAAATATCATATACTTTGGTTCAGTGGAAGAGATGGACAACAGACAATAAATAGATAATAAAAGTGGCAAATATTAACTAATACAAGATATTCCATAATCTTGGAAAATGAAATGCAAAAAAAATCTACTCTTGCTGATTGAATAAAGAGCTTGGTTGAAAATTTAAAGAACGTTACTGTTTATGAAGACAAGCACACTTGAAAAAGATTGGCAGGTACAGTGGCAAAGACATAATGCATATAATAATCCACTTTTTAACAGTTTTTTTTTAATACAAAAATGTAAATATCAAAAAAAATTTAAATTTGAAATCTTTTGAATAAAAATAAAAGTACTTGAGAGATTTGAATAATTTTTTCCAAGAAAGTATAAAGAAAAAATATAGAAAACAAAACTAATTATCCTAAAAAGTTTGAGTTGAGAATATCTACCAAATATAAAAACTATTTTTAATGTTCAATCTATATTAACTTTAGTCTATATTTTTTATTTTACTTTATGAACAAAATGTTTTTCTCTGATATATAACCTTTGTCTTCAATTTCTTTATTTCTTCTAAAATAACAAGTTTTGCTGCTTTTTACTGCTTGAAGTGGCAGGCAAACCTTTACTCCAGAGGATTCAAGTTAAATTAATTGTAATAAAATAAGTTTTAACATAATTCAAACTTTTTTCATTAAATAATTTTAAAATATAAAAGATGCAGGTAATTTCAAAACACAATAGGTAATCAGTATTCAGTTAACAAATACTGACTACCTTTTCAAATACTGACTATCCTTTTCAGATTTACTTTTATCCTTTATGACTTTTTCAATGCCAGATTAAAATAACTGGATGGTCTCAATGCTGTGCATAGAGAATATTTTACAAGCATTACTGAAACAATCCAGTTTTAAATAAATTTGTGTCATGTAACATTGAAATCTTTATCACAAAATAAAATAATTTAAAATGGAAAATGATTTTTAATTATAAATAATAAAGATTTTAAGTTGAAGAATTTCTCTAGGGTGTAAAGGTTCTTATCTGAAGCATCTCTCAACCTTGAAATGCCCCTTTGGAAGTATGTTGCACTATGTAATTGTTTTATTGTCTCTTACCTCATTTACTGTTTTCAATATACTAATTTTGTTTTCACAACTTTTAATGGTAATTCCATTATATATATTTATTGAAAAAATGAAATTTATCTCTAAACAATTTGTCATAACTGTTAGTTATTGTGAAAAAATTTGAAATGATAGTACATACAAAAAAAACTTCAAAAATTCTACCAAGTAGATTTTTGTTAATAAATTATAGGTCTTATAAAGTAAATAAAATGAACATTGGTATTTTGAACTAATTTAGAGTAATTAAGAGTAGGGCCCCTCCAGTTGATCTTTTAAATTCAATGGGGCCTCTTGAAGGGACTCCATTTAGATTTTGATGCATCTTTTTTATATACATATAGAATTTTGATATAGCTTTTTACAATTTTGCATAAAATTTCTCAATTTTTACTCAGTTTTACACTTCATTATGCATCATCTAAAAATATCTTCTATTTTTTTATAGACACAGGTGATGAACATATGTAATGAAAGGGCGTCCCAATTCTATTAGCCCAAGGCCTAAATCCAGCCTTGTTTAGGAGTTTGTCATATTGCAATTTGGGTGCCACCAAATTTTCAATAGATTTCATCACCAGTAAACCACTTTCTTTACTTTGGCAAGAGGTGGATACTCCTTGGTTGATAAGATTGAAAAATAAATTAATTAGAATAAATTAAATAAAGAGTAAGAATTTTAGAATATCATTTGTTTTTGCGCATGTTTATACTAACTTACTCTTTTCTTTTCAGCTAGTTCTCCTTTCTCCTATTGTAATTAAGAAAGTGGCTTGTGGAAGAGAAGGTGCATCAAGTTTACTAATTATAAATCCAAAATACAATAATTCAAATTTGGTAAGCAGTAGAATCTTTATGAAATTTCTTTTAATATAATTACTCTAAAATCTTAAAATCTTGTAAAATGTATATTTTTTATTTTAATGATTCTGTAGGAGTGATATAATTCACATTAAAATTTTCATTTTTGGGTGATGTCAGAATAATTTATTTACAAATTATTCTTACATCGTATTCACCCAAAATGAAGATTTTAATGTGAATTACAAAATTGATAATGAAAACATTTAAAAGTTTTCATATTTTAATGCTTTTCAATATTATAAAAAAGTATAAAGTAACTATGAGGGAAGTATTAGGAAATTCTCAGCCTGTCTTTTCTCATCTTGATCTATCATCAGATTTTTTCAGTAACCCCTAATCTAAATTCTATTAACAATTATGAAAGTCCTTGTAGCTGGATTGTTTTAATGGTTAAAACTATAGAAATAATTAGTTTACATGGCAAATTTGCAGATAGATATTTCCACTAGGTTGCTTTTGAGACAAGATAAAAACTGGTTCAGCTAGTAACAAATAAAAACATTGAAGGTGAGAGATGGGCAATTACTATATACATCTCAGATCTCTCAGCTCAAGTATAAGATTTCAAATTGACAGTCTTCAGCATTTATAAAATAAACTTCAGTGTCAGCATTTTTACATTCTGTACATGAAAAGACCACAAGGCAGATTTCAAGAGCAAGCAAAAGTATAGGTTACAAAGACAGAACTAGGAAAAGTTAGTGTATCAATAATACTGGGAATGTGCAACATACTTAGAATTGGCACTAAGGTTAACCAGTGATAGTGTACCAAAGAATGTATAGTATGTTTTAATAATATATACAACCAAAGAGGAAGCACATTTTTTAAATATGATATTAAAGACTTTTACCCTTCTATATTGTTCAAAATGTTGGATAAAGCCATCAACTTCTCCAAGGAATATATGGATATTTCGGATCAGCAGGTGAAAATTATTAAGCATAGTTGAAATCGGCATTATGATAACTGTGTGTGGTTGAAAAAGGGCCTAAAAATGTTAAATTTGATATTTCGATAGGCTTGTTTGATAGAGCAGAGGCTTGTAAGCTCATGGGGTTGTTTATACAATACATACTATGGAGAATTATAGATAAAGAATACAGTGAGCTCAATAAGGACAGCGGCCTTATATTCATAGAAAATATTACTGGCAGAAAATCTGATTTCATTAGAAAAAAGCTATTTTAATTGAGGTTTGAATTTTGCCAATCACTAGTGTTTGTTATATGTGTGTGTGTATGTATGTATTCTCACTTTCTAGTGTAGATAACTATTATCAGTGTGGAAAATTTAATTAATGCACAAAGTTCAGATTCCAGCTGATGCTATTTAATTACTTTACATTATCTGTTAAAAGCACAAATTATTTCCATGCTCTGTCTGACCACCAGATATCTTGACAAGTGTTTCATTGTTAGCATGCTAGATGGTTAAAGAAAATAACAGTTAAGGGAATACTTGGATAGTTTCAATAATAAGCAGGTTTAGTTGTAGCTATAAACCCTACTAGGATTATAAAGGTACCAAATACTGGTTAGTATTTGCAAAATGTGTCACCTTTATAATAATTTATGTGATAAAGTTTATAAAATAAAATAATTAATATTAATTCTTTTCATATAGTAATTCACTGTTTTATGTTTCTATTTTGGTTAAGTACAATTCATTAGTTAATAGATATTGATTTTTGTATTGATACAAAACGGAAAAACTAAAATTTTTATTTTTGCTTTTTTTATTGGTTAATAGTGGAACAAATAAATGCCTTAATATGAATCTGATTAGTTGAGAATTGATTAAATTTAATTAAATTATGACTTGCAGTAGAAAAAAAAATTAAACTGGATTTTGGGGCTTTAATCAAAAACCACTTATTCAAATTGCAACTCTGAACACCACTGTCTGCTCTTTTCAAAGAGTTTTCAACTTAGGGTAGCCACATGTTCTAAGTAGAGAAATTTTCTAAATAGGTCAGGCATTTTTCTTTTCATAGTTTTATTTCTTGGTTTCTTTGTCAGTCTATGATGGTTTTCTCTTTGTAAGATGCCCATTTATTTCCTTTGTTTAATTTTTTTGAAGTTAAACGTTGTGCGATTACATCATTTGAATAAGCTTGATCTAATATTTTTTGTCCTCAACTTCTGTTCTTATTAATGACTTGTTTGTAAGAATATTTTCTCTTAGCTGACATTGCTAGAAAGTTAAGGAACTTTTCTGTATTCATCGTAAGTAAATTAGTTGGACTCTTTTTCTGGAATCTGGGACTAGGCAAAACAAGGAAAAATGAAAAATGATTTTATAAAGATATAATTGTTGCAATTCTCAAATTGTTGAAAATGAAAAACAATTCTATAACATAAACAAACATGATCTAATGTCATAATTAATAATAATTAAAGGGTTATAAGAAATGCAGTTTTGATGACTATTGGTAATCGATGGATGAATTGAATGAATTAATGAATCTGATTGGTTGAGAATCATAAATTTATTTGTATCATTCTACTTAGAGAATTAATGTAACTGCAATTTGGGTTTAATCAAAATAAACAATGTATTATGCATGTGAAATATGAAATTTTTAATTTTTTTTCTTTTTACAGTGAGTAATGTATCATGTCAGTAATTACAAAACTCTTATCACTTGGTGTATTTTAAAATTAAATTTGTTACTGTTGATTCAACAATGTAAATCCCATGTAAATTTTCACTATTGTCTTTATTCATAATTGGTTTATTTACTACATGATAGTATTTTCTAAACAATAATTAGTACAAATAGATATCTTAAATTAGCTGCTTATTTACCATTTCGTTTTTGTTGTCAGACAAAAATTACTACCAAACTTTTTTCTTAAAATCATTTAACTTTACTCAATCCAGTCAATATAATTCCTAGAATCAGTATAAAACAACCTTTCAGAATAAATGTTATCATTTTACTAATATTATTAATGTATTGTTATATTTTCAGATTCATGTGCAAAATAAAATATGCAGAAGTAATCATGAACAAAGGAAAAAGCTTACTGCCATTTTAAATGCTGATATTTCTGACCAGATGGTTGTTAATATTGTAAGCATATTTAAGTGTTCTCCAGTTGTAGCTTTCTCTGAAATTTAATTAGAGAGTGACTTGATTTATTTGTTCTATGTTTTAGCTAGAAAATATATTACTAAAAAAATATTTGAAAATTTTAAATACAAAATTAATGTAAAATTGTGGTCCACTATTTTACATTCATTACATAGAAAAAAATTTAATTTGTAAGATATTATCTTATATAAATTGAATTCAAAGGAATCAAAGAAACAAATTATATGAATATCTTACAAGACATCATTCCATAATACTTCAAAGTAGACATTCATATATTTCAGTTCCTTATGACTAATTTTTGATTTTTATTCAATGAGAATCTAGGTTTTAACTCATTTTATCATTATCTGGTATTATTAGCATTATTAAATACTTTGAAAAACCTCATTATTTTATAATTTCTTACAAAGTGTTTATATTAATCTTTAGCATTTTCTGGGATTTTTTTTATTTTCATAATATATACATTCTATATAACTTTACAACTGAACAAACATTTTTAAATAAATTTTGACTGACTCATTGACATGATACTATTATTATTATGGAATATTCTAAGATGCTTTATTATTGAATCTAGATCTGATTTATGCAAGCAAATTGTTTTCTTTTATATTGTAAATAATTTTCTTTTCAGCTTCATCTTAATAAATTAAATCTAACAGAAGCAGAACATCAAATAACTCAATTTCTTGTGAAAGTAAGTTACATATTTTTTTTTACCTTCAATTTAAATAGAATAAAAATTAAATATTTCAGTATGCATCCACAGTTGTCTCAGTCATATAGAAAAGTGCTTTTTACATATTACCTATCTGTAAATTTGAGTATGTTAGAAAGTAGAAAAATATTTAAAGCAGTATAATTTCTTTTAAATTACAATGGGAATTATTTACATTTTATATTTTTTTGTTAGTAAACTAATGAAAAAATAGTGAGATTGAAAGTGACCTTATGGCAATTGGTTATATCATAATTATTCTTTACATGGAATTTTAAGGAATTACAATCTTACAATCTTATAGCAGCATAACCTGTCTTCAACCAGGTTTTTCTTTACTGGCAATTTTTGCTATTCAATTGGAGCAGTTTAAGTTTAAAGCCAGCCCACCCAAAAATCAATATTACTAAAAACAATTGGGTGCAACTGAAATGCATCCTCAAATTGGGGGTGGGGGGTTAACAATCTGAAAAGGGACATTTTTGCATTCTCAATCTTGTTTCAGCCTCACGCACAGCAGCAGTTGAAGAGGCGTTTCTCCTCAGCCGTTGAATCCTTTGATCATCATTTTCAGCTGCACATGCAGAAGTGTTCAATATGCTCTTCTAGAAAGCCAGTGGCTATGTTGATCTTTGGACTCAGTAGCTCTGATTGAAGCATTCTGAGAGGCATTTTGAGACAGGCAAAATGAACATTCTAAAGATGATTCGTTATCTCTTATTCGCATGGTGGACCTGGTGGAAGCGGTTTTGTGACCTAGGCAAGTTCTTTTCTTTGGTGGCATGTCTTAGGCAAGTATGAATTGTCAAATGGAATGCATGGGCAAATACCAGAAGAGAACGCTGTAAATCTACAGGGATCACTAAGCTCAGATAAGTTTAGGAAAGGTTGGAAAAATAAATGTTGAGTAATAAAAAAGCAAGTTTACTTATTACTACAGTGAATGCAAAACTGGCAGGACAATAAAAAAAATTTAAATTGGGAACAGCTATAAATGACAATGAAAGCAACACCTTAAAACTGTAGTAGTAGGCTTTATGCAACGGAAAAGGTAACCTGACATGAGAGAGATTGAAGCTTGGCTAAGAGAAGGGGAATGTGTAAGCAGGGCTGGATATACAGAAGTAGAAGTGGAATTAAGTGACAGCAATGAGCTTAGGGCTGTGTAGACAATCAGTATGAAATGGCAACATTTGATTGGATGTGTAAAGGGGCTTCATGCAGCCAATGGGCAACTTAAACATATGTTGCATTCTGCAGGTCATGCATGTGCATTATCACATGACACAGTGCTTGTTGCAGGGCCACATGTACATGCATTGCTGCACATGCTAATTATCAAGGTCAGCAGCAACTGATGGGCAATGTGTGGAGGTGTGAATCATGCCCACACAGCCTGAGCTAGGATTGGAAGGTTATGCGTGAAAAAGTAAATTAAATTTTGCCTTTGATTTTTGCACAAAGTGTAAAAAATCAGTTTTTTTTATTTTTCACCTTCAAGGTTGAAATATTTTCCAGCCAATTTGGACTCAAAACCGGCACTGAAGAATTATCTATCAAACAAAAAAATTTAATTGAAATCAGATGAAAATTGTGGAAACACATAACATCTGGTCTCCCCCACACACACACACACACATTTTGAGAATTATAGATATACAGGGGTTGGACAAAATAATTGAAACACTTGTTAAATTCAAAGAAAATTTATTTAATATGGAATTGGTTCTTCTTTAGCCTCACAGACAGCTTTAATACATCTAGGAATGGAATCATACAGCTTCCACACTTCATCCAGAGGAATTTTCAGTCATTCTTCCATTCCTTCTCCAGCTCTTTATGACACGATGGTGGAGGATAGCGGCTCCTAACTTGTTACTCCAAAATGCACCTCAAATGTTCAATAATATTGATATCTTGAGATTGGGGAGGCCACTCCATGTGTTCTAGCTCACTTTCATGCTCTTCATACCAATTCTTAACCACTCAAGCGGTATGTATTGGAGCATTATCGTCTTGGAAGATGCAGTCACCATCAGGGAATAAAGTCTTGGCCATTGAATGAACATGATCTCCCAAAATGCTCAGGTAATCTTTGCTGTTGATTCTACCATACAGGGCAACTATTGTACTGAGACATTTCCATGATATGGCGGCCCAAACTATCACTGATCCATCTCCATGCTTCACTGTTGGAAAAAAGGCAGTTAGGGTTGTAAGCTTCTTTGGGCTGCCTCCACACATAAACTCACCCTGAAGTTGGGAAAAGAGAAAAACTGGACTTGTTTGAGAATGACTTGCTTCCATTGGTCTGCAGACCAGGCATTGTGATCTCTGCACCACTTCAACCTCTTCTGAATGTTGCGAGTGGAGAGAAGAGGTTTCCTCACAGCGGCTCTTCCATGATATGCAACCTGGCAAACAGTTTTAGTAGAAACTGAACTATTCAAATGATTATTCAACTCAGCAGTCACTTTGGCCACATTTGTCTGATGATTTTTTGCCACTTTGCGTTTCAATGCACGTCAGTCCCTGTCAGTAAGTTTGCAAGTCCGGCCCGAATTGCTATGGTTGCTAGAGGTTTTTCCCTGTTTCACGAATTGCGTGATAGTTCTTGATATGGTAGCTCTTGAAAAACCAAACAGTTCAGCAACCTTAGTGATCAAGGCTCCTGTCATGCGAGCTCCAACAATTTGCTCCTTTTCAAAGTCGGGGAGGTCACGCATTTAGCTTAAATTTTACTAAATTCCAAAAATAAATAAGACAAAGACAGTAAATTAGATAAATAAATGTATTTACAATAGATATAACCTGCAATTACGAAGTTTTAGTTAAAGTTCTTAATATAATAGGTCTTTGAAATATGGGAGTGGATTTTGAACTGTTCCAATTATTTTGTCCAACCCCTGTATATAATATTATTGTAATAATTTAAACTATTTTTATTAAAGTTTTTATGAAAGATATATATCTAAGAACAAATAGTAAAACGTTGCTATGATGGACAGGAAGCAGTGGAGAGCTATTGTTGCTAACAATTTAGACTCAAAATTGGCACTGAAGAATTATCTATTAAACAAAAAAATTTCATCAAAATCAAATGAAAACTATGGAAACACATAAACAACGTCCGTTCACACACACACACACACACACACATTTTGAGAATTATAATATATAGATAATGATCTATACAGAGGTATAAATTGGTTGGGATATTATGCAATGGTTAAGCTGTTTCTTGGGAACAAACATACATACATGATTAGACTTTTAGAATTATATAGATGAATTAATACACACTCAAAATATTTAAAGCATAAAATATGAATGAGATTTGAGAATATTTTTAAATTCTTTAAAAAAAACAGATTTTATTAAAATAAAGTATATATTTGAATAAATTGTGATGTTTGTCAACTTCCAAAATAAAAATATCAAAATATTATGCAACTGTAAAGGTTATTGTTGTATCCTTAAAGAGGTTAAAAACAGACAAAAAGCAGTACTCAAGTGAAGGAACAGTAACAAGTGTGTAGATGAAAGAAGAAAGGTTTTTTTGTAAAGTGAATACACTACTGAAAAGACAGGGTATCAGGTGGCAGGCTAGTAATTCCCGAAGCAAGCCCCCAGGTATATCTTGTGCTCACCATATATAGCTACTAATATAGTTAGTCCACATAGGTGATAGGGAGTATGGGACATTCCATTACAGCAATTATTTATTTTACTTTCCGAAATATGAAGTTTAAACATTATGAATTAAGTTACTTTTATTTTTGACTGAATGTCAAAATACATTCAAAATACATGCATGTTATAAATACACAAATTTATGAGTAGACAAACAATATCATCACTGTAATTATATAAAAAAAAGTATGTTATAGATGGTCCTGAGCAATTTAAGTTTATATAACTTTACAATTAGAAAACTAACAAAATTTATAAAAACTAGAGATTCTACTTTTTTGCAATATTAAGTTTTTGGTGACATAAGAAAACAATAATTTTCTATGCATTAAAATAGGGTCTTGATTGTATATGAAATATATTATTTCATATACCGGTGTAACAGCAAAATTGTCCAATTGTTAGATTAAGCTTTGAACTGTTGTATCTTAGAAATGATTAAAGATATCTTACTGGAATCCTCCAAGGTTTTTATAACACTATTGCACTCTATTTTGAGCAATAAGAATGTATAATTACTCTCCAAACTTAACAGAAGAAACATGATGAAATCAATCATAACTGAAAATGACATGGGCATCATTAATTAAGGATTGGAAGCTCACAAAGGATTGATATAAAGTTTTTATATATATATATATATATATATATATATATATATATATATATATATATATTCCAGGATCATTTTCCAACTTAGTGAAGATGATTTTCACCTTCTAACTTTCTGTCCTGGAGTAACAAGCAAGGTGCCTCAGATTTCATGTACAATTACATTTTCAAGATTTTTCCACTGCTGTCACAGCTGAAACTCCTCTCTCACATGCCAGACGTCTTATGGATTGATTTGGATTTTTTCTTGATCTCTTTAGCTCTAAGTTGAAATGATGATCCGTCTTCCTGTTGTGACCTCCTGATCCAGTTTTCCTCCCTACTGTTCCCTCTTTTTAAACTTATTCACTGTTCTCTTGATGGTTCTTGAATGGACTTTGAAGATGGAAGCCAGATTATGAATTTTGGTACCATTACTGAAGGCCTGAATGATCTTTTTTGTTTCGCCATCGCTCAGTTGTGAAAACAGTGATTTTAACCTGTTCTCTTTCTAGCTGAATAAGGGTTTTTCAGTGATTCTTACTAGAAATAAGGGTTCTTCAGTGATTCTTATGACAAATGGCTAAACATCTTATCTGAAAACCTGGAAAAAAGAAATTCAATTAGTCTAGTGATTTTTTAGATATTAAACATTTTGCGGGATGGACAGTTATGCTGTTACACTTGGTACATTGTATCAGCTTTTTGATAGGTGCTTTTCTTTCATGGCCAAATAATATATATTTTCAAATGCTTGGATCCACCCAGTTAACATATTTTAAGTCAATTTTTAACAATTTTACTTCAGAAAAAATGCAGAGGTAAAATTTTCTTATAAAATTAATAAATTGAATTTTAAGATCAACATTGAATTAAACATTTTTTGTGTGGGCTAAGACATGAATGTTCACTGCATTTAAACATTAGACTATAGAGATTTGTAAATCTGATTTAATATGTAATATTGTCCAGGAACCTATTTTTACTAAGATAACAAAGTAATGGGGACTCTTTGTAGATCATGGTACTCTTATACTTAAAAATAGTCTTTGCATGATAAATAGCAGTTGGATGTGGAATAACTGTACATAAAAAACTGTTTATAAAAAAATAATTTTTAACATTTTCTTTACTAGATGACAATTTTGCAGAGAAATCTGTCCTATTAAGTTTCATATTCAAAGATTCTTAATCATTGTGTCTAAAGTATTAGCCAAATATACCTACACGTTTCATTAAAGATGACTGACAAGGTATTGTGATTAAGTTTTTTATTTAGTTTTTCTTGTGTTTGTACAAGTGTTTTCTTTTCTGGAAACAAAGCTTGTAAAAACTGTCCAAATGTTCTGCATTTCAGAGTGCTTTTTGGCCATTAACAAAGATGATTTTATTTTTTAACTGAATGTATGGGTTGTGTGTATGCATCTAAAGTTATAGGGATGTTTTATTTTCCAAACACGGTCAGCATATTATGGCCATGTTCATAGTTAATTTTATTGAGTGTTGGCTTTTTCTTTTTTATTAGGGCTTCCATTATTTTTAATCTTTTTTTTTTTTTACATGTGGATGAGGTTATTATGTTTATATTTTCCACTAGTATGTTTTAAATAGAGTCTGTTTGGTTTGTGTGTGTGTTTAAATAAGTTCTAATGGAGCTGTGGTTGGATAGGTGTAATATAGGTCATCTAGATAGGCATGTAGTAGTGTGACCGATGTAATTATTTATGAGTTTGGTTTGATCAGGAATACAGTTCCTTAAGGGGCATTTGAACTCATAAATGATATTGGTTTTTTGTAGTTTTGATGTATAAAAGAGGGATTGCTGCCTAAATACACTATATATATATATATATATATATATATATATAGCGAAGAAAACGGTGACTTACCTCGTGACAGTATGTTGCATGTATCCTACGACAGAAAATGTGGTGAAAAAGAAAATTACTTACCAAAACAAAAGGGCACATATTCTGCATGACATGCTGAAGATGGAATATTTAAATTAAAAAACAAGTCCGTCACAGGAGTCTATGTAAAAGTATTTTGATATGCAAAAATTGAACATCCTCTCCCAGCTGTTGACAAATGGAAAAAATGCTCGGCCGATAAAAGCAGTTAGTGTTCTCGAATCAGGAGAATTGGGGTATTTTGGCTACCGTGTTTGTTGGAGAGTGAGTTATTTTTCTGACTAGTTGCATGCATTGTGATTTGTGAGACATTATCTGTGAATCGAGTTTTCGGCATTTCTTTCTGCCCCCGATGTTTGAGTCTGAACTTGGTGATTTATTCTCTGCGTTGTGGAAATAATCTGCGACAAATATTTCCTTTGCAATCCCAGATCGCTAACAGGCTATTTCAGCACTATGAGGGACAAGACAAGTCAAGTTGATACTTGAGTTTGATGGTTCAGTGACCGGACAAGCAGTTACTGAAGGGATTGAGAAGGCAGAACTTGTTTGTGACCTATGTGGAATTAAAAAGGTTGAACGTGTTCTTCCTCTGAGGTTGACGGGCGGAGCATTTGCTGTTTACCAAGTTAAACTCAGAGCAAAAATCAGATGTTGAGCAGGTAAAACGAGCCCTGCAGATTGCTTTGCACCGGATCATTTCTTGGCTTACAAGCAGTTCGTGGAATGCTAAATGCGCCTGGATGAATCCGTCGACATGTTTCTAGCCGACTTGAAGAAGCTAACAGGTCTTTTTGGCAGGATATCAGAGCAAGGACTAGCATGTGCGTTCATAGCAGGGTTACCAGCACACGCCAAGCAACTACTGTGTGTGTCTTCCAGGATGGAAGACATGAATACAAACCAACTGTTGGACTGAGCTCAGGTCATAATGAAAGATCAAACTGCAACTGAGGAGATGGTTGCGGCTACCATTTCACCAGGTGGAGCTGATAAACATCCAAATGTTAAACGGCGGGTGGGTATGCAATGCTATTGATGCTCTGGGTGGAATCACCTTTCCAGGGACTGTCTGGTTCAACAAGAACATGCCTGTCAGCCACGCAGGTCACACACAAAAATGCGTTGCTTCTGGTGTCAAGAGGTAGGTCACATTGCTTCATTGTGTCCGGGGAAAAGAGGAAGGGGACAAGACAGTCTCTTCCCTAAGTGAGCTATGAATGAAGCGCTATCAGTCTTGGGTATTTACATGAACGGAATTAAGAGAGTGGCACTTGTAGACACTGGCTGCTCACAGACACTCGTGAGTAAGTCAGCCTGTCAATCCTGGCAGGTGACGGAGGTAAACATACTCACCGTAAACGGAAATACCCTCAAATGTTGCAGAGTTGGAAGTATTAAGCTTGACGTGGACAACGCAAACCCCCTCAAAATCGAAGTCTTGGTAGTGGATGGAGAGCTATTGGGTTTTGACTTGTTGCTTGAATTCAATGCCATTAAAAAGCTGAGTAGACTCCAAATAACAGGGTGTGGCGATGTACGGTTTCCCAAGCGTGGGATAGTCTGTTGTGCTGCTATTAAAATAGAAGAACCTGATTTCTGTGCCGAATTCAACCCAAACCAGAAGATATGGGTCGCATCATGGAAGTGGTCTGATGGTCGATCACCAGAAAATTTGTGAAATCGGATGCCCGAGTACCCAATATCAACAGAAGTCAAGGAGAAATACGACTGTGAGTTGCAGACATGCCTTGATAACTGTTGGTTGCAGCCTTATCCTGAAAAGGAACTCAGTCCTCCAAAAAGGTTTAATTCCATTGATGGCAGTGGTGCAGAAAAACAAAAATAAAGTGTGGCTAGTATTAGACTATCAAGAGCTGAATGAGTGTCTCGACACACACGCAGCCAATGCTGACGTGTGCACACAGAAACTGAGGGAGTGGCGTAAAAAAGTGCCGGATGTCACTATCCTTGACCTACGGCAGGCCTATTTACAAGTACATATCCATAAGTCACTTTGGCCCTTTCAAACTGTAATCTTCAAGGGGTGAAGATACTGCTTGACCTGAATGGGTTTCAGGTTGAATGTTGCACCAACCATAATGAAGGCCACTGTGGACGCCACGTTGTCGAAAGACGAGTCAGTTCGACAGGCAACCTCATCATATATTGATGATATTTATTTTGATGTGAGCATGATTTTTTTAGCAGCGAGCGTGAAGGAGCACTTGGCTGCATTTGGTTTGACCTGCAAGGATCTAGAGCAGTTACGGGAAGGCACATGTGTGCTGGGTTTGCATGTCGAGCAAGATAACAACATACTTAAGTGGAAACGTGAAAATGGCATTCCATCAGTTCCTGAGGTCCTGACGCGATGTAACGTCTTCCCATGGTGTGGAAAACTGGTGGGTCACGTTCCTGTGTGTGGGTGGCTTTGTGTTGTTGCATCATTTGTAAAACGCAGGACAGTATTGATCATGTCTGGTTGGGATGACGAAGTGACAGATGCTCCTCTTAAGAACATAATTAAGGATATAGCGGAAAGATTACACCAGAATGACCCTGCACACGGTAAGTGGTACACAAGCGGACATGCTTATGAGGTATGGGTTGATGCAAGTTCTCTTGCCACGGGGGTTTCATTGGAGGTTGATGTAAGCATTGTAGAAGACGCATGTTGGCTGTGGTCTGCGAAGGATGCCCAACATATCAATTTATCAGAATTGGATGCTAATCTGAAGGGCGTCAATTTAGCACTACAGTGGGGCGCAATGGAGCTACACCTCTTCACTGACTCTGTGTGTGTGCACCGGTGGGTATCAAACATGCTCACTGGCAAAGCCAGAATATGAACTAAGGGGCAAAGTGAGATGCTGACCCGGAGGCGTTTGAGTACTCTTGAAAAGCTGATTCAAGAGTATAATTTATTGATCACGATCAGTTTAGTAACGTTGAGTAAGAATCGAGCAGATAAGCTCACCAGAGTACCGCAATGATGGTAAGGAGGAAATTGAACCACCAAGCCTGATATGCGCTTCCATGGTGAACAAAACCTCTCCTGATCAGATAATTGCCATACACTGCCAGAGTGGACATCCTGGCGTCAGGCGAACGCTGTATTTTGTGAGAAGAGTTTACCCTACGACATCCAAGGCGGCCGTTAAGGCAGTGGTCAGAAAATGTAAAGAATGCCAGTCAATTGACCCAGCCTCAAGTCGTTAGCCTCGTGGCAACTTAAGTGTGACTGAAATCTGAACCCGCTTAGGAATGGGCATTATGCATTACGGTGGGCAACACTACCTTACGTTAATTGATTGCGGCCCTAGTCGATTTGCAATATGGCAACGCCTGCTTCAACAAGACTCAAGAAGCGTCATTTGGCAGTTGGAAAGTAGTTTTTTTTAACGAGGCCCACCATCAGAAATCCTGACTGACAATGACACTGCATTTCACAGTAAGTCCTTTAACGATTTCTTGGATGACTGGGGAGTCCAACTTTGTTTTTGCTGTGCCTATGTTCCTGCAAGAAACAGTATAGCGGAAAGATCTCATCAGAGCATAACGAAAATTGCAGCAAGAAAGCCGTATTCGATAATGGAGGCAATATACTGGCATAATATCACGCCGAAGGATGATATATCGTCGACCAATGCACCTGCCAATATGATTCACCGTTACCAACTGAAAGGGAAGGGAATTACTATAACATTAACACCTGATCGTTGTAAGTATCATGATATATACAAAGTTGGGAACAGAGTATGGGTGAAAGCTCCCCATGGCTGTTTACCTCCAGGTATCAAGTGGGTCGCATGATGGACATTGTAAGTCCACAAACAATAATAGTTGACGGGATGCCACAGCATGTAAAAGATCTTCGCCTTTTCATTGATTCTGATACATCATCAAGCGAATCCGATGATGGTTCATCGTCTGACAGTGATCGGATAATTGAGATCTGTGAATCCGATGCTTCCACAGATGCAGGGCTTCTGGAAACTCGAGATACGTCTGACTCCTCAGGAGATGACTCTCCAATACATGTAAGGGAGATAGTTCCATTACAACGAAGCACCAAGATAAAGAGAGCTGCTCCAGGCTGTTCGATTTGTGATAATGATATCAAGGGGGAGTATAGCAAAGAAAACGGCGACTTACCTCGTCAAACCAAGCGACAGCACATCGCGTGTATCCTACGACGGAAAATGTGGTGAATAAGAAAATTACTTACCAAAAAAAAGGGCATGTATTCTGCATGACATGCTGAAGATGGAATATTTAAATTAAAAACAAGTCCGTCGCAGGAGTCGCTATAAAAGTATTTTGATATGCAAGAATTGAATGTCCTCTCCCAGCTATCGACGAATGGAAAAAATGCTCGGCCAATAAAAGCAGTTGGTGTTCTCGAATCGGGAGAATTGGAGTATTTTGGCTACCGCATTTGTTGGAGAGTGAGTCATTTTTCTGACTAGTTGCATGCATTGTGATTTGTGAGACATTACCTGTGAATTGAGTTTTTGGCATTTCTTTCTGCCCCCGATGTTTGAGTCTGAACTTGGTGATTTATTCTCTGCATTGTGGAAATAATCTGCGACAAATATTTCCTTTGCAATCCCAGATTGCTTACATACATACATACATATACATATATATATATATATATATATATATATATATATATATAATTAAGTAAATTCTCCTTACAATTTCTATCATATGTATATCATTGCTTGATCCGGCTTCTAATGCTTCAGTTTGAGCGGCTTGGTGATAGTAGTCATGGCTCCGGGCGGCACAGTCCTATGGTTACAGAGAACTTCAGTTGAGTTCCACCACGGAATATGTGAGCGAGCAGCGCTATATTGAGTCTGATTTGCTATCTCTTCATCACCAAGATGTGTTGGAACAGTTGGTATGATGTTTGCTTGACAACCTAACTGTCAGGGTTTCAATTCTCGGTAGTGGATGCGCACTGCTGATGAGTCCCAAATATAGGACGAAACGGCCGTCCAGTGCTTTCTGCATTCTGTTGAGGTTTCTTTCAGACTCAATGAATTACTTAATTATAATTATCAAATCCTCCTTACAATTTTTATCATATATATTTATGTGTGTGTGTGTGTGTGTATGTGTGTATATATATATATATATATATATATATATATTGACAATTGCCAGCCCGGGAAGACGGATAGTGGGGCAAGTTGGGTTAGCTACCCAAATTGCATGCTCCGCGAGGAGCAACCCAAACATGCTACGACGTACCCTAGTGCATCATACCCCCGGGGGATTCCGAGAGGGGGGAAGAGATCCCCAACAGGACGGATTTAAAGGAATTGAATGGAAATGCCCAATCAGATTTGAACAGATGCATATGCGGTAAGACTTGCAAGAATCAGCGCGGCTTAAAGATACATCAAAGCCGGATGAAATGCCTTGAAGGGGAAAATCGAAAGCAACGTGCAGGTACAAGCCCTGGTAAAACAGAGGAGGTGCAGGACAACAGCGTCCAGTCTCTACAAGTTTCAGTTCCTTTCACTCTGGGCAAGGAGTCCTGAAAGAAGATTAAATGGCCCCCAGCGAACAACAAGGGAGCCTGGCAGGACTTTGACACAGACATATGTGATATACTCCAGTCAGCTACAAAAGGGGACGTGGATGGGCGACTAAATTTCATGAGAATAATAACTAGCATGGCGTCAGAGATTTGGTTGCGTCGAGCCACGGCAGCCAAGGATACCCTACACTACCAACCATAGGGTGAATAAAATTAAAGACTTAAGGAAAGAGATAAGATCCCTTAATGAAACTTTATAAAAGGGGCAAGAATAGAGGAGCGTCAACCCCTCGAGGAGCTCCAAGAAATACTAAGAGAAAAATTAAAAACTTTACGGCGAGCGGAGTGGCATAGGAGGAGGATGAAAGAAAGATCAAAAAAGCGGGCTAATTTCCTCTCCAACCCTTTTGGCTTTGCAAGAACATTGCTAGGGGATAGGCACAATGGGAAATTGGAGGCATCGAAGGAAGAAATTAACAGCTACCTTCGAAAGACCATGAGTGACCCTGCAAAAGAGCAAGATCTGGGTATAAATACCCGCTTAATTCCTCAGGAGCCACCAGTAGTTCAATTTGACACACGCTTGCCTACATGGAAAGAAACTCAAGAAGTTGTGAGAGCCACCAGATCCGCTTCAGCACCAAAACCGAGCGGGGTACCCTACATTGTGTATAAGTGGTGTAAGGGAATTCTACAAATTTTGTGGAAATTATTAAGAGTCATTTGGAGAAGAGGCAGGATCGTGAAGCAATGGAGATTCGCTGAGGGGGTATGGATCCCGAAGGAAGAAGATTCAAAATATTTGGACCAATTTCGAATCATTTCCTTACTTAACACCGAAAGTAAGATCTTTTTTGGTTTATTGTCAAGACGCCTTTCAAATTTCATCCTTGGGAATAGTTACATTGATACATCAGTCCAGAAGGGCGAGGTCGCCAGTATGCCAGGTTGTCTTGAGCATACAGGAGTCCTCACACAGCTCCTAAGAGAGGCGAAGGAAACCAAAGGGGATCTGACTGTATTGTGGTTGTATCTCGCTAACACCTACGGGTCCATGCCACACAAACTGGTGGAAGCAGCCCTAAATAGACATCATGTACCTCCATCAGTATGCAATCTCATTGTGGACTACTATAATAATTTCCGACTGAGAGGTTGTTCAAGTGCAGCAACATCAGAATGGTAGACCCTGGAAAAGGGTATCATCACAGGTTGCACAATGTCGGCTGTCCTATTTTCATTGGCCATAAACATGTTTGTAAAGGCAGCTGAGGTGGAATGTCAAGGCCCTCTCTCTAGATCTGGAGTCCGCCAACCACTGATAAGGGCTTACATGGACGATTTAACCATAACAACGACATCCGTCATGGGAGGGAGGTGACTCTTAAAGGGTCTCGAGGAAAATATGACTTGGGCCAGAATGAATTTTAAGCCAGCAAAATCCAGGTCATTAGCATTGAAAAAAGGCAAGATCATGAAGAAAGTCCGGTTTACAATCGCAGGAGAAACAATTCCTACTCTGAGCGAAAAGCCTATTAAGAGCTTGGGCAAGACTTTCAACAGCAGTCTGAAGGACAAAGCTGCTATCCAGCAGACTATAAAAGAGCTTGAGGATTGGCTGACGAAGATCAACAAATCTGGATTGCCAGGACGTTTTAAGTCATGGCTCTTCCAGCATGCAGTTTTGCCCCAGATATTGTGGCCATTGCTCGTCTATGATGTTCCGATTACCACCATGGAAACGTTAGAGAGAGCAATTAGCAATCGTTTGAGAAGGTGGCTGGGTTTGCCGAAATGCTTAAGTGGTGCGGCCCTCTATGGAAACAGCAACGCATTGCACCTCCCCTTTAGCAACCTCGTGGAGGAATTCAAGATCACGAAAACGAGAGAACGGCTGCAGTATGTAGAATCTAAGGATCCAAAAGTAGCAGCAGCAGGAATCCAGACAAGATCTAGCAGAAAATGGAGCGCTGAAGGAGAGTTGCGAGTGGCGGAGGAGAGACTTAGGCATAAAGCCATATTAGGATCAATAGCTAGAGGCAAAGTGGGATTGGGGTTTTTCCCCTATACGCAAACCAACATTGCCAAAGGCAGAGAAAGACGCCAACTCATCCAAGAAGAAGTCCGTTCAGGCGTAGAAGAAATGTGTTACTGTAAAATGGTCGGTCTAAGTCAGCTGGGAGCCTGGACAAAATGGGAGAATGTAGAAAAGAAAAGAATTACATAGTCAGATTGCTGGCGATCGGATTTTAGTCAGATTCAATTTCTCATAAAGTCAGTATATGATGTCCAAACCTGCATATATGGGGAAAGAGCGAGACCCCCAATTGTCAACTATGTGCAAGGAAAGGATCTTTACAACACATCCTCAGTAGTTGCCCAAAAGCTTTGGGTGATGGTCGGTACCGTTGGCACCATTATCAAGCACTCAAAGCAATTGCGAATGAGGTGACTAAAGCGATAAGGGCTAGTAAGCATCAACCAGGGTAGAAATTGAATCAGATTAACTTTGTAAAAGCTGGAGAGAAGGTACAGAAATGGAGGAGTGAGAGAACAAGCCTGTTATCTTCCACAGATGATTGGCAGTTGATAGTGGACCGAGAGACCCAGTTGAAGTTCCCTAGACACATAGCTGTAACATCACTAAGACCGGATCTGATACTGCACTCCAACAACACAAAGCAGTTTATTAATTGGGAACTATCTGTGTCATGGGAGGAATATATTACACTTGCTAATGAGAGAAAGAGGTCCAAATACCAAGAACTGGTCGAACAATGTCGGCAAAAGGCATGGAAGATATACTATGACCCCGTAGAAGTTGGTTGCAGGGGCTTTGCTGGACAGTCATCGTGCAGAGCCCTAGCAAAAATAGGCATAGTGGAGGCAGTTAGGGCGAGAGCGCTGAAGGACATTACCGACGCGGTTCTCACTGCGTCAAAATGGATTTGGCTTAAAAGATCAGAGCCATGGAAGAAATAGTGAGGACATTAAGGGAAATCTCAATTATAATTAGGAGACGTGTTATACGTTATAAGGGAATATTAAGACAAGATATTAAGTTAGGGTAGTCACAATCTTATAGATAGGTGTTGAGAAGCATTGTTATGTGGGGAGGGATGGGATTTTTTTGTTTTTGTTTTTTTTCTTTCTTTTTTTTTTCACTTGACTTTTCGGTTTCTGATTGGCATTAATATTTTTTTTTAACACTTGCGGTTTTATTTCAGTATATAAGCCTAATTGCAGTTTATTAAAAATGGAACGGGGGAGAAAGATATAGCTTCTTAGTAATAATAGTCTGGAAATTTAGGGAGTTGATGCTGGCACTAATTGAGTAGATTTATTTTGAGAAATATGTATCAGATTGTAAATATGAGCATAGGTTATTTAATTGAGTAGATAACATAATTATTTAGTTATTTATTTATTGTTAGTAGGCCATCAAATTTTTTTTTTAGTTGGTAAATTATAAACGTGTATACGTTTTTTTTTTTTTTTTTTTTTTTTTAGCGAATTTATTTTGAGAAAGCTCTAGTATAGATTAGTTTTGAGTTGGATATGAGTGTAGGTTTAGTAAAAGATTTGGTATGGATATGGGATTGGTATTTAAAAGGTAAAACACGGACGTAAACAATGCAATAAAGATACCAGCTTACCTCAGTATGGATTCCGGAAATAAAAACCGGATGTAGTAATAAGACACCATTATATAGAAGAGGAGTGTGAAAAGCCCTGTTTTCATTGGCTGACGCTGACTGACATGTGTCAATAAGAACGGTCGAAGTCAAGCCTTACTAGTTTATTGTAATTACTGTTTTTTGCAATGTTGCGGTGCGTAGCACGACGCTTTCAAGGAGGCGGCCTGTTTCACCTAGAATCAGGTCCTGGTTGCTGTTGGAGCCGATATGATGCAAAACCCGAAATTGGCGATGAGAACAGTGCATCACTGAAGACCACCCTTGATGCATCTAAAATGTATGACTTAACTTTTATGAGGCATGGTGGAGTAATGGATAGTGGCTTGGATTGAGGAATCGGAGAGCCGAGTTCGAATTCCAATCGAATCCATTACATTCACTTATGTGCTAATGCCCTTGGGAAAGGTGTGAATCCTCTTCTTCTCCCTCCAGCTATGGGTAAATATCGGGACAGACTGAGTTCTATAGCCTAGGATGGCAACTGGTCTAGGAGGAGGACAACTCTGAATTCAAAACCTGCAGAGGGTTGTTTGGGGACTCTGTGGCACGTAGTGCGCCAGGTCTCTGTATTCAGCCCTTCAAAAAGTGTGGATGGTCCTGCGCAAAACCTTCACCACTATAATCAAATCTTATGTGCTGTTGTCGGGCTGTCAGTTTCCTAAGAACTGATCTGCTTGACCCTCATACATCGAATTCAACAGGAGAGTCGAGAGAGAGAGAATGTGTGTGTGTGTGTGTGTGTGTGTGTGTGTGTGTGTGTGTGTGTGTAATCCCAAATTACCTCATATGGGGAATAACCTATTTCAGCAGACAAAGATAATGGTCGTCTCTCTTATCAACTCCGGTGTGGACTGAGTTTGTGTCTATACAGTTGGAGGAGGTGGGGGTGGCGCAAGTAGAATTTAACTGTGTAAGTTAAAAGTTTCAGTCAGACAAAAGGCATGAAACAGGGGTCAGGGGGGGGGTGGAAGTTATTTGTCTCAAAGAGAAGTTTTATATAATTAAACCCGAATATTAACCTCATGACATTAATTTGAAATATTAATTTAAAATTAAGAGGAATAAAAAGGGGTTTAAAAATAAATTTAAAATATATATATATATATATATATATATAAAAAAGGATGTCAGATTAAAGGAAAGAGAGTTGGGGAGATATTAAAGTAGGGGAAGTTTATAAATTATAATTAATAGTGTGAAGAGGTTATAGAGGGGAGGAATATAGAATTAGAATTAGTTATACTTTCGACATTTGAAGAGTTAGAGGGAAGTGAATATTATGGAAATATAGTAGCTAATTAAGTTAAACCTATATTATGGAAATTTGAATTTGTTTTTATGTCGACATTTTAACACTAATTCATTCCTCTCATTCAATAGTTGGCTATGATTATTGTATTTTATTATTTTAATTTTTTCTTCTAAACATAAGTCACACCTTTCTCTAAGAGTACATGTGGAACCTATAATTTTCCAAACTATCTGTGGGCTCAAACCTTTCTCCTTCAATTTCCAAATTTTTTTTGAAAGAGCTGTCTAGTGTTTTAGTTTAGGGTTAGAAAATAAGTGCCTATGGGCATAGAATCTGTTTCCATTCCCCCACAGAAATGCCAATGTAAACATTATAGTTTTTTGTATTTTCCTTGGAGGAAATGATTGCCAGATATATAACCCTGGTAGATTTGCATTTGCCCTCTACTGGACAATTTTCTTTAGATCTACAATTACATTTGTATATAAAGATTTTATATCTAAACTAGTCATATATTTGCTTTTTTTTTTTTTTTTTTTTTTAATTTAAAAAAATCACCAGAGTTTTTTTTTTTTATGAGAAGAGCTTATTGTACCAAGAGATGGAGTTAAAATTTTGGTTGGTGTGCTGGCTAGTTATATATATATATATATATATATATATATATATATATATATATATATATATATATATGAGAGAGAAAAAATTCTGTGGCAAAGTGGAAAAAGTTTATTTGTGACATGTTTTGTTCTTCAGGATTTCATTGGACTAAATTTATGTTGGTACAACTACACATGTGCACGAATGAGAGGTGCTGGAGATTTTAGAATTTTTTTCTTTATATATATATCTTTTAAAGTCTTTTTCTTTTTCTTTCCATCACTTTTTGTTGTAATGTAAGCAAAGAGTCTGTTGAGATTGGAGGGAAAAACCTAACTGATTGCTCTCCTAACAACTACAGGGATAATAGGGAGAGAGGGGAAAGAAATGAGAAGTAACAGAAAATAACACTACCTCAGAAACCACAACAACTCAAGGAACAAAATGCCTATGTGACCAATTTCACAAGACACTGTGTCTTGCCAACTGCTGTTTTCCCCCAACTTTTATTGGTATGAGACATCTTACAAAGACCCCAATCTTGACCAGTTGCAAAGAGGCCCATATCTAGCTAGGCCTGCCAAAACTGTCCCAATGTTAATGGGAAAAACCCAGATGTAACTGATGTTGACAAACATGTCCGAATACATTCCAAGGCCTCTTTTGAGTCTGTACTGACACGTGTTCACCACACTTCCTACCTATCTCTAGATCACAGTTATGATGGCTTGACTCTTTCATTGATTACTTCTCAGAAGTGGGACTAGTTCATGTTCCTCTACTTCGTACATCTTGCCTATCTACACTCACAAGGATTTCATCCTTGCTGTCAGACATATCTTCACTACGTGTTGAAGATCATGAACTCAGGGAAATCTTTCTCTCCACTGACTGTGGACTAATAACAAATCCAGTAATTCATCCCTTTCCAAAAGTTGTTATACATCGGTTGTGTGGGGCCCTTACCCACTCAGGGTCTTCTATCTTGTACACATTGTGGCCCATCTCAGACATAGTTGGAAGTATTGAATCAATCCCTTTAACCCAAACCTTGTATCTGTAGACTTGATTTTTGGGTGCAGCTAGTGGTGAGATGTCTTCTTTGGGTGTTACCTTGTACCGGTACATGCTGGTCACAATCTTCTTGACACTTCTCCATTATTCTATTCTTTGCCGGGACATGTGCCACATTGGAATTGCAAATGCACATCCTATCAGTGAGTTCCTGGTGCAGAACATGGTGTCATTGTCTGTCAGTATCTCAGGTAGTGGTCCCTTTTTAAGAATAAAAACACCAGCTGAAGTAAATATACTCAGTGAGTCTTGGTGGTGTAACGGCTGCCAGACAGAAAAAAAGTGACAGGCCACAATTTGTTATTGTCAGGTAGTGGCTGCCGTGGTAGTGAGTGATGTCCATGCCGAGCTGGTACCAAGTACTGTTCACTCCCAGTCTGCCCCTTTTTCCAGTGAAATGGCAAAGGATCTATTGTTGTGCACACTCTGTACAGGTCCCAATGGCGGATTTTACCATGGCCTTTGTCATGAAAGGACAAACTCTTCTCACAAAATATGTGGTACACTGTACTCTCAGATGCTCACTGTGTTGATGTACTTCTATTATTTGACTCGGACATGATGTCAAGGGGAGCAACACATAGCTCTAGCCTGGTCTAAGAGTTGGTTGACATTCAGTGCATCCATTCAAGAGGAAGCACTGATTTGCTCAGGCAACCTTGCTACAAATGCACATGCAAGTCCATAGTCAGACACCCTTTGAAGGTTAACAGCCTGTGGAGGCCTACCAAGTAAACATCAACAGATTTGTTCGAATTCAAGTGCCTAGCTGTGCAACACAATATAAAAATACCAAAATATTTTTTCATATCTAATTCTCTAAAACTTTAATAAAAGTGAAACGTGTTAGATTTATAAATGTTTCCTATTTGTTATTTTTCCTATCATATATATAAATTTATAATTTTTTCTTTAATTGACATAGGAGTAAATGAATCATCTGATATAACTATTATAATTAATTAATTAATAATAGAAATAAATAATATAAAGTAATCAATAAATAATAAAATAGATAATAGACATAAACTCAATTTTATTTGTTGTTAAAACTTGGAATGTTAATTAATAGAAAATAATTGATTATACAGAACAAAAAAGTAAAAATAAACAACACAAAATAAACATTAGGAATGTAGACATTTCTACATATTTTTCCTTAATAATGTTACGTTGAAACTTAAATGAAACAAAAGCAATCATTTGTGACAATGTATAAAATATTAATTTCAGTATATAATGTTTTTAATTATTTCACTCCAAGCAAGGTAATAAAGCCACTAAAATGAAAGGGTATGAGAGAATATGAGTAAAAGAAAAGGAGAGAGAACATTAAAATGACAGGAATTAAGAAGTCAGAAGATAACAATTTACACTGCATTGAAATTCTTGAAGACCTAAGTTGACGGGAAAGCAAGAAGCTGAAAGATAGTCCCACAAGCAAGAATTGCAGGAGGAGAAACTGTTAGCATAGAACTTAAGGTTACATCTAGCCATCTCAACTGTAAAATGATGAAACCTTGCCATCAATTTAGTAAAACACCTAAATTCATAAAATCTAGGTACCATGGAGGAAAGCGATATTTATTCTGTATACTGTACAGAAATGTGGCACATGGCCAAAGGGGGGATTGGGGAAAATAGGACGGTCTTCATCTGTCTTAACTATAACTTAGCTAGCCACAAACACTGACCCAATCGTACAAACAATATTCCTTACACCAAAACACCACATTCATCCGTACCGTTCTTACTACAACCACCATAATACCTCACTGTCTCTATGAAAATACTGACTAGTCCCCATATGTACAATTCAATGTCTGTGGGGGGAGGGGGATAAAATAACAATTTTAAAAAATTAACCCCAATGAATATATACAAAGCTCATCAGAACACTTACTATGAAAATATTTATAGAAAAGGCATGGGGAAGCTATGTTATGACAGTGAGAAAGTCACTGAATCCAAAATTCATAATGTTTCCTTGTTTTTGTTTTTTTTAACAATAGTAGATATTTATCCTTTGTTTCCTGTTTAGGATTGGGTTTTTGAGTCCTAAAGTCTTCTCATTCTCTTTCACTTGCATCTCAGTAGTATTATTGCCTTGCTTGGGATGAAATGATTTTTAAAAATAATTACATTTTTTATTTGTGTGCTGGTGCATCTGAGGACTGCCGTTCAATTTCCTTGTGCATTAAACAGTGACAAGAAGGAATAATAAATTATTATTATTATAACATTAATTGTTTGGTAGCATATAAATTTGAGAAATAAAGCAGTTATTATAAACCTTAGAAAACAGATATGAAAGGCATAAACATTAAAATTAGGAATGCTTTTCCTACAAAAGCGTAATATACATCTTCCTTTTCTTTTTCTTATATAAAATAGTTTTAAAAAATGTTAAATTATGAGTAAATAAATAAGGATCATTCATTTGTGCTTCATTAAATTAAATTTCATAAAAATATTTAAGTTACATTAATATATGCAATTCATGCCAATTAATAAGATAAATAAGTAAATGATGAACATAATATATGGATAAAATAATGCCTCAACATTAAATATACAACCATATTACCTCGACAAATAAATAATCAGTAATGTAATATAAACAATAATTAATCAACACTTTCCTTATTTTCTGAAAATTTCTTCACTTTCAAGGAGCAATAAATATATTTTTTATTTTATTTATTTTTTTGACAAAAACACCTTAAAAAATATCAAAATATGTGGTCCTTGTAACATAGTATAGTCTTTAACTTTTATAATAATGAGTTAAATGTTGAATAGGATGTTTTTCAGAGATACTTTATACAGTTAAATTTTTTAGCATTTGGATATTTGCTTGGGATGTAAAAGAAATATAGTCTTTTTATTGAATGGACTTGATTTTTGTTTATTTTAAAGCCCTTGGATTCTCTCTTAAAATATGTAAATACTGCATTAAGATAATTACACTCATGCTTGTTTTGCCGTGTGCTTTCATCAGCTAATGTAACTATGGTAACATTTTGTTAATACAATTATTATCTTAACCTTTTTTTCAGTCAATGTTTACAGTTGCTATAGTCATAAAAATAGTGAAAACTGGTATTTGAGAAGCAATAGTAATTCTGATATCATTGAATTAATATTGAAAGGATTGAATCTAGTGTTGGTACTTGTGTGTTTGAGTGGGAGGAAACGGTCAACAGCTTTTTTTTCTTTCTTTTTTTCTTTTCGGTATTTACTTAAAATTGTAATATAAAGCAATTGTTTGATAACAGGAGTAAATTAGTAGCTATATATTTGACTTTGTATAAATATTTATATCAGGAGTTTGGGGTTAATTTTATGTTAACTTTTTGAAAGCTTCATATTTGTAATTGTAAAGAAAAAAAGAAGAAAAATAAACTGTCAACTTATAGTAGCAACAAACATCTACAATAGATTTCTGTCTCTCAACCGCAACACTTGTAGCCCAATCACAGTTCAAACTATAGTCCATCCTAACAGTCCAACAGGCAACATAGAAACGACAAAATGGGGTCACACATCCAACCTTCACTTCTCATCAGCAAAAACACATATTCGTCCACCAAGCTCAGAAAATCTAATCCCCCCACCAAGCAAAAAACAACAGCTTTTGTTCACCAAGAGATCTTTCTGATTGGTCATGCCATTCAGGGGAGGGAAGAACATTAGCATAGATTCTGGTCCTTAAAGTAGATTTTTGCTAACTACTTTTTGGTAATTTTTTTCTTCAGTAGATTGCACACAAAACACAAACTCTTTTCCAAGGTAGCTGATTATCTCTTTCACTACACCCCCCCCCCATCACATATGTGACATTGTGTGGTATGTTCTGAAAACTCATCTTCTGAGAAATCTTCTGATCTGACAACCTCACGCACAGTCTTCGCCATCTGAAGAAGTGCTAACCCTACCTCCAATGTTTATTATTCTTTCATTTCCCGAGCACTCACTGCTACTGTCACTTGCTGATGTATCTGAACCTACATATGGACGCAAGTCTTTTACGTGTTTTGGTATTCCATCAACCAGCACATTGCGCGAGTTACTGATTCCAGTGACATGCCCCACCCGGTACTGAGTTGTACACTGCTATATGGGGCTTTTACTCACATGCGATCGCTCAGGTCATACGGCGCTTGTTCTTTTATCTGTTCAGTCGCATCAATGCATCTTAGCCAGACTTTGTACCGGTAAATCATGTTGGTAGGTGCAATTGAGGGTGATACATTGTCTTTAGGGGTAACGTTGTGCCAATACACCACTTCCATTATGGAACACTGCTTCCTAGTAGCGATTCTCTTGACGCTCTGATGGCATCGCTCGATTATGCCATTTCTTGATGAGACATATGTGCAGTGAAATCTGAGGTGGACTCCCCACGAATCCAAAAATTTTTTAAATAGTCCACTGCGGAATGCAATGTTGTTGTCAGTGAGGAGTTCTGTCAGAGGTCCACATTCAAAGAACAATGCCCACAGGTGGGCAATCACGCATGCGGAATCCTGTCGACGCAGACATCGCCAAATAGTGAACCGGGTTGGGCCCCAGTCAATCAGGGTTAGATAGAGAGTTCAATTATGATGGGTGGTATCCATTCCAACATGGTGTCACACTTTGCTCACATACTGTTATCCTTTTGGCCATTGCACAGATGCTGGGTCGATGGACTATAGAGTCTGTTTTACACTGGGATGTCTGCTTTGGCAATGCACAGATTTTAGTAGATCTGAGTTAGGGTCACTCGCTGATGTTGCACAGACATGTCCTACCGGCTCTACCTCTTTCTTAACAGCATCAAGCCATCTCTGGGGCACCCTTGTTAAATTATCTGCCTTGTTCCAATTTGATCTAACCATCTGTATATCCACTGATAAGTTGTACTCGCTTACCAGTTTTCCCAGTGTGTCTAGCCGCCTTCAAATGAGCATTTCGCTCACAGCCTTTGTATGTATCCTGGCCTTTCTCCGTAAGAGTGTCTACTATCCACTTATGCACGTATGTGGAATCCATGAACAAATGCAACACCTTTGCATTCCACTGAAGGGCCGCGGTTACTCCTTTAATAATGGCATCCAATTCCGACAGGTTGATATGTTGTGTATCCTTCTCGGGACGCAACCAACATGCATCTTCCACAACAGTACCATCTATTTCAAGAGACCCTCCTGTTGCAAGGGAGCTCGCGTCGACCCAGACGTCAAATTCACATCTGTCAACGCACCATTTACCATGTACAGGGTTGTTGTGACGCACCCTGGTAATTAATGACTTCAGCTATCATGTCTCTAAGGGGAGCATCATTTGTTTTGTCATCCCAGGCGGAAGTGACAGCAGTCACCCTACGTTTGATAAATGCAGTTGCAATGCGGATCCAACCATCCAAAGGAAAATGTCCCACCAGCTTTCCACATAACGAGAACACACTGCATCGTGTCATATGTCTGGGAATATCATAAGGCTTGAAACTTGAACCAGAACATATATGAATAATATTTATTTATGTAATTCCATGTCCAAAACACTTAAATCCTTATCAATTAATACCCTATTAGCTATATTTTTAGTTAAAAATAGATTTAAAGGATGAAGTACATGTTCATCAGTTTGGTTATCCCTTCTCTTAATATTTTACTATAGAATGCCCATATAAGAAAATTTGATATTTTTACAATTTATTGACTAGTGTATAAGTTAATTATTAAACTGTTAAACTGATCATATGTATGAAGAGATGCTAAAGAGTTCTTAGTCTGACCAATTTTTCAAAAACTGATTAGATGACTAAACTTCATTTTATTTCTTTTTTGAAATTTTTGAATTAGCCTGAACCTCCTCAAATTTACACTTATCATTTATATTTTGTGTTCAGATCACTGACAATTATTTACTTGGCTATTTGTTTAAATAAGCATAATGTTTAATTTTTCTATTGTTTTGCTAAATAGTATTATTTTATTATTTTAGGTGGAAAAATTTTATATGTTCCAAAAAAATCTGAATGAACTTAACATATTAGCCAGTTCTTTGCCTCAAGACTCTTGTGATAAATTTCCAGCTGATGGAATGGATATAACTACTATGGTATCTTCCAATTTTACTTCAGCCAATATTTCAGAAAATAAACTTTCAACAACAGATACATCAGTAAGTAATTGTTCTCCTATAAAAATGGTATGAAAACTCTAAATTATGAAGTAGATTTGTTTTATATTTCAGTTCATGGTTTTTATAACTTTTGTGGCAATTTAGAATTTAAAATTAGTTGAATAAATTATTTGAAATTAATATGTACAGTATAAAAGATTAATGCAAATAATATATATATATATATATATATATATATATATATATGTATTGTGTGTGTCTTTAATGATTTATGCAAACTGTTTACCGTTACATATTCCAAAAGTTTATTATTTTTCATGGTTTAGTGACTATTGTTGTTATGCATAGTTTTTATTTATTTACATTTTCAGAGTAGTCCCAGTTCAAATAGTGAAACATCTCAGCCCTCATCTTCAAAGAAAAGCAACAAAGGCCATTACATTGGATTACTCAAAATTTGGGCATCCATGCAAAAAACTATTTGTGGTCATGATACCAATATTCCTAAAGATAAGTGGGAGAATGATATCCATAACATGAACTTGGGTAACTTTCTGTTATCTTTTTAAAGCATTATTGCAATTATCTTACTCGATTTTTTAAATCTGTGATTTATTCTTAAGTTTCTTTATTTTTATTTAATATTTTTCTTTATAAGAATAATATTTTAATTTTAAATACTTTTCATCTAATCATTTTTTGATTTACAAGTCACTAAAATTAAACTACATTTAATTCATTACTTACATGAATTCATGTCTGAGAATTCAAAAATGATATAATCAAATGTTATTTTAGTAAATGAT
This sequence comes from Acanthosepion esculentum, assembly GCA_964036315.1. NCBI lineage: Eukaryota > Metazoa > Mollusca > Cephalopoda > Sepiida > Sepiidae > Acanthosepion > Acanthosepion esculentum. Next base: position 43,261,680 of record OZ038496.1, on the reverse strand, counting down.
TGTTGCTAATCATAGATGAATAAAGAAACAATAGCTTTCATTTCACTCTTAGGAATAAAGTTAAAAACATTTTGTTAAATGGTTATAACTGAAATGATTCAATTTGAAAATAGTTTCTCATACACTTCATGATTATTGATTTGACATTATCAATATTATTTCAAAAAAATATTAATATATTTTTATCTTTTTAATTTATTCCCTTTTGTTTTGGCAACAGATGATTTAGGAATGTCAAGTACTCAACAACATAACATAGGCATTCTTGTACATGTATTATACAGCAATCCTAAAGTTCTTTATGCCCCAGCTAACACATCAGCAGATTTAGTGATAAGACAAGTAAGATATTTTTAATTCTATGACATAATGGTAAATGTTTCATTGCTTGAATATGATATTGTTAAAAGTACATTATCAATTTTTTGTTACATGTTACAATATCCTTCTTTATTAACTTGAAATTAATTTTTTCTTTTTCTTTGGACAATAAGAGTGAGTGATAGTATTATATGAATTAAATTAGAAATTAACTCCAGTTTAACTTAATAACAATTCATGCAATCTGATATTTACTAAGCAATATATATCTCAATTATTGGGATAAAAAGAATTTAATAATAGTATTTTTGTAGTGATATACTTGTTAGAGTGTGTATATATATATATATATATATATATATGTGTGTGTGTGTGTGTGTGTGTGTAAAAAGAAAAGCTGATAAATCCAATATTTACGTAATTTTGGATAAATTGGATTATCACAAAAAACTTCAGCACCTCATTGATGATCGTTCTAAATTTACTAAATTGAATCTCTAAAGAAATATGTTAATAAACTCATAAAATCCAACAATGCTGTTGCAGGATCCCTAAAAGTAAGCAAGATTATTGGTGATTACCAACCTGGCTACTTATACGGTAATGTTAAAATACACAAACCAGGATACCCATTACAACCTATCATTTCTCAGATTCCAACATGCATATACTATCAAAATTTCTCAGTGATATTATTACTCCATATCTCCCTACTCACTATAGCATTAAATCTACCCATGAATTCCTCCAAATACTTAAAAGCGCAAAAGTAAAAACAAACCAAGACATTCTTGCATCACTTGACGTAGATAATTTATTTACTAACGTTCCCATCTCTGAAACTATTGATATTATTAATTCGGTGTATAAAAATAATTTAATTCCACCTCCATCAATCCAACCCAATATTTTAAAAAAACTATTGCTTGCTTGCACCACTAGAGTTCCTTTTTATAGCCAGAATGGTACTATTTACACACAAACTGATGGAGTAAGTATGGGAAACTCTCTTGGGCCATGCTTCTCCAATTATTATGTCCTATGTTGAAAACAAGGTTTTTACTAAAGTTATTAAACCTAAAATATATGTTCGTTATGTAGACAATATATTTATTTTAGCTGAAAACAAGAAAGAAATAGAAAATCTGAAAGCTACATTTCAACAAAATTTCATCTTAAATTTTACTTATGAACTTAGTGAAAAATAAACTTTCTTTCTTAGATGTTCTTGTTGATTTTAATAATACTTTTAAAACTTCTGTTTATAAAAAAACAACTAGTAAAGACTCTTGCCATCTTAATTTCGCTAGTGAATGCCCTCTTAGATATAAAATAGGTGTTATTAAAAATTTCCTCACGAGAGCACACAAGAATTCATCCTCTCGCATGCTTTTCTTTAAAGAATTAAACAATTTAAACAAACACTGATTAATAACAGATTTCCTAATCAATTCTTGGATTTCCATATTAGGCATTTTCTGTCGAAGGTAGCTAATAGCAACAAGATTAGAAACATAAACAATAACATTAATATTTTTTATAAAAATCAAATGAATGAAAATTATGAACAAGACGAAAGTAGAATTAAGAACATAAAAAAATGCACAACACCAGTTGACAATAGCAAAAAAATTAGATTAATTATTTATTACAAAAAATTTAAAACCTCTCACCTTATAGTTAAATATAATAATTCACCTCTTAGAACAAAATTAAATAGAGCAAATATTATTTACAAATTTAAATGCCCATTAAGGAATTGTATTCCTGATCAATCAAAATTTGTAAATAATTACACTACAACATGTTTGACACGCAGACTCACTCTACACCTTTCTGACCATAGCTCAATTAGATCTCATTTAAATATTCATGGAAACCTACCGGACACTATTCGTAACATACTTGTTGACAACACAAATATAATAACATCATCTACATGCAAAAAAAGGCTAAAAATAATGGAAGCCTTATTAATAAAAACAACACTTAATAATAATAACTATGAACATGGACACAATATCTTGACCGTGTTTTGAAAAATGAAAACTTTATATAAATACATACATGCAACAAACTTTTTCTTATTTAACAGTTAAAATATTTAATCCTTGAAAATGGCTAAATGTATAGCCGAAAGTGCTCGGATAAAAAGAACATTCAGACAGTTTTTATATAATTTATCTGAAAAGAAAAAAATTATTAGATTGCATGAGAAATTGTATAAAAAAAACTAAATAAAAGCATTTTGTCTGTCGTATTCAATGAAATGTGCATGAAAGGATTGCTGCCTAAATACACAAATTTTATATATATAGTTTAAATAAGAAAAGCCTACATTTTATGAACAACATGAATCCAAACTTCTTCTTTACTCTGTTCCACTAGGGCACCTTCAGGCGGTGTGATGGTTAGCAAGCTTGTCTCAGATAGAACAATTATGACTGAGTAGTGAGTTCGAACCTCACTGGGTGCTCCTACTTTCGACCTTGTGCCACATCTAAGCTATGCTTGGAAAATCACTACTCTGTTCCACTATAATCTATCATTTTTATTTTTCAAAACCATGAGACATGGGAAGAGGGTATTGGGGTAATCTTGTAAATCTCTAAATATGCATTATTACATATTAATATAAATATTTAAAAACATGATGAGGGAAACATTGAAAAAAACAAATTCTTTCTTTCTTTTTTTTGTGACAGGCTAACCAAACATTTGCGCTTCTAGATCATATCAGTAAATATGCAGAGAAATGGGTAAATGTTTCAGAAGAACTACATCTTTATTTGTCCCGAAATGAAACTGCAGAACACTTGGATTCCATAAGAGAAGTTAGTTGTGTTTTATAAAATTATATCATGTTTTATTATTCTTGCCGTAACTATTTTTAATAAAATTCTGAACTGCTGAAAATGTCTACATTAAGAATGTTTTGTATATTAAATTATGTGTTAATAAAAGAAAATCTTTAGTTACAAATTATATAAATTATTTTTAAAAGTTTAGAGAGCAATAAATTACTTCAGAATGTTGATAGAATAATGTAAATATATCCTGTTTTAATATTTTCCTACCCTGATTAAAATCAAAGTATAATATTTTTTATTTGTCTATCATGAGAAATATATTATCATTACTATTAGAAAATCAATCTAGCATATGATCATTCTTTTTTGTATAATGTTATTTTAAAAACGAAGATAGTAAGTTTGACTCGTGAGGGTGTGCTGGAAAGTTCTCAGACTAATCCACTTCCCAAAATGTGACCAAACATAAGATTTTTTTATTTATTTATTTATTTTTTTTATTTGGGTAACAGGTAAGAACTTTTTGCCATCCATCCCTTATAAATTCAAACATCTTCAAACATAAATTATTTATAAATCTATGTATTATCTTCATTAACGTTCAGATTGTTTGATGACTTTATTCCTCTATATATACTAAAGTTACCACCTTATCAATTGTAGTAATCTATGTGTCCAAAAATGCACTATAAAAATACATTTCTGGATATTTTGATTTGTCTATACTATTTTAAATGTAAATATTGCAACTGTATAAACAAATATACTCTTTTTTTCCTTCTTTTTGTTAAGATACAAACTGATTTGAAGAGACATACAAAACTTGCAGCTTTGCTAAGGACAGATCCTCGAATTGATAAATTCTTGAATATCAGTATTCCAACTACTGAATTCTTTTTGCTTCAATTACATAACATTGATAATGCTGCTTGTAGCTGGAGGGCTATGTTGTCTGGAATCAGCCTCAATGTCTTTCAAGGATTTGCAAGGGAACAACAACTTGTTGATTATGTTGTTAACCAAGCCTACAATGATAATGTCAGTGTTTTTGCAAGTAAGATTACATTTTTTCTTAACATTAACTTCTAAGTTTAATAATTGGATAATTTGGTATTGTTCAATTAAGCAAGCAAAATAAAATTTCTTAAAATTGATCTGTTCAGTAAACATTTATGAAGAATACACACACTTTTGAGAGATAAACTTAAATATTCTTTTAAAGTAGTGCTTTTTAGAACTATATTTAAGAAATTTTAATTCATTTTATATGATGGGCACCTTAAATCATGTCCTCACTTGTTCTAAGTTACAATTTGAAGTATGTCTTCTAATATGTTGACATGTTTACATAAGTTATAGTCTTTTGAATCTTACCAAGAAATTTTTATAAAAACAATTTGACACTGTTTGGAAGACTTACCCCTCACAAAGTGAATTTGCTTGGCATGTCAGGTCCTGTTGAAAGATCATGACCAGCATTAAAAGAGAAATGGATTATTTCAAAATTCCTATGTCATGGTCAGACGTACAAAGAAAAAGAATAAAAAAGACTAATAATCCAAACCAGCTTGAATTTGTAAAATCTGAAGTCTCAGGCGAACGAGAAGTAAGTCTCATATGCAAATTTCAGTTGTCCCCAATGCAGGCATAAATAGCAAGTCTGTGAGGAAGACGGCAGAACGCTTCGTTGGCGTGATGGTGTACGTGCGTACTAACGAGACCGAGAGAATAAGAGGTCACTCGCAACAGCTCAGTTGGTAGACCGGAGGACTGGATGAAAGCAAGCACTTTAATCCATTTCAGTCATCGCAAACGACAGGCGAACTGAATTACCCACAACCTACTTCGGCAGTACTTTGACAATAATGGACCGGTTCGATTTGAAATTAATACTGAAATTTAATGGCTCCCCCACTGGTCTGTCTATTGTTGAGTGGTCTGAAAAGGCGGAGTGTGTCTGCAGACTGTTCATAATCAAGGAGCCCACATTGGTCATCCTATTGAGGCTAACAGGGGGCGCTTATGCAGTCTACCAGCAACTTGGGGACGAAGCAGACTTGGACAAAATCAAGTATGCCCTTTACACAGCATTTGGCATGGGTGAGTCCATTGCGTGGAGGCAATTTATTGGGCGGTGACTCCTCCCCGGGGAGACAGTTGATGTGTACCTGGCCAATCTAAGAAAGTTGTCGGTACCATTCGGGGGTGTTAACAACCGGATACTGCCATGTGCATTTTTGGAAGGTCTACCCATTGATGTCAGCCGGCTTTTGTGAGTATCATCAAAGCTAGGGGAGATGGGTATCGACCAGCTACTGACTAGAGCCTGAACCATTTTGAAGGAGTCAGAGCACATCGCAGCAGCTGCACAGACAGAGGAGGCCGTGTGTAAATCAGAGGAGAATGCAGCCAGTGACTGTTGTGTCCTCATAGCTCAGGAGGGCCCCAAATACTACAAGTGTGGTGGTCCCAACCACTTCTCCTGAGAGTGCAGGAGTCGAAGTAATACAGGGAGCGGGAATCGTAGCAAACCACATTGCTATTGCTGGAATAATCTGGGCCATCTAGCGCAGAACTGTCCAGAAAATGAGCTCGAGGGCAAGGAACTGTTTGGCCTTAATATGGCTCCCCTAATTATGAAATCAATCATTATGACAGTGCTAGATCAGCATGAGCTTATGAAAAGAGCTGCATCGGCATATGTCGACAACATATATGTAAATGAGGACATACTTTTGGCGAATGAAGTCAGACGCAGATTAGAATCCTTCAGCTTGTCTAGCAAAGACCCTATTCAATTAAAGGATGGGTCCGATTTGTTTGGGCTTAAAATCTGGGGGGAGCACAACACATTGCAGTAGAAGTGAGGAAGCTCAGTTCAGGAACTCCACGCTACACTAACGCGAAGCATAGTATTTTCCATATGTGGGAAGTTAGTGGGGCACTTTCCCGTATGCAGGTAGCTCCATGCAGCCACAGGAATAAGACGAGCAAGCATGATAACAAATGGGTAGCATGACACTATAAAAGACGTCCCTCTTACGCAGAATTATTGATGAAACGCTGACTAGAGTGCACCAAGACGACCCTGATCAGGGAGATTGGTGTGTGATTGGAGAAGCCAATGCATGGGTTGATACAAGCTCCCTGGCAATAGGTGTGGTGCTGGAAAACCAGGGAGTTATACTAGAAGATGCATACTGGCTTCGACCAAGAAACGACTTGCAACATATAAACCTGGCTGAATTGGATGCCGCGTTGAAAGGTATAAATCTGGCATTACAGTGGCGGGCCAAGGTGGTACACCTATACACGGACTTGGTATGCGTGTACCAATGGCTACAGAATATTCTGACAAGCAAGACCCACGTGACGAGGAAAGCTGCGAGTGAAATGCTAGTGTGCTGGAGACTGGCTAATCGAAGAATATGGTTTGGTAGTTGATGTCACACTGACTACGTCATGGAGGAACCTGGCCAATAAGTTGACTAGAGTACCAAAAAGATGGCTTGACATGCTGAAAAAGGTATCAGAGCCACCGACGTGCACGGCTATTACGAGCCAGCTGATCATTGAACAAATCCACACCATACACAGCAAGAGCGGGCGTTCGACGTTCGTCCAGAAAGTATGTCCTGCAGTGACAAAAGCGATGGTTAGGTTGGCTGTACAAGGTTGCGAGGAATACTGTGCAGTGGACCCTGCCCAGGTCCAGTAGAACAAGGACAAACAAAAACTGGTGGCAACTGGGCATGGACGTGGCACTTCACAATGGCAATCATTTTCTAATTTTGATGGATTGAGGCCTGATGCATTTCAATGTATGGCGGCCACTAGTGCGACAAGATGCGTTATCAATTATACAACAATTATGAGCTTCTATGAATGTGGTCCCCCCCACTGAAATATTGACAGACAATGCCCCAACTTTCTGTAGCCAAGATTTTCAGGACTTTGCGGTCGAATGGAGAGTGTGAGTATGGTACAGAGGCGCATACACTCCAGAAGGTAACGGGATAGCAGAGCAGTGACACTGCACCGTTAAAAGGATAGAGCCAGAATACAGTGCTCCATTCAAGAAGCTGTGTATTGGTACAACGTCACACCCAAAGATGATGTGACACCATCAACTGCGCTGGCCAACGGAATATATACATACAGACAGCTGATAAAGGGGATAGATCAAGTAATATCAAACATTCCAAAGAATACAAAAGAACCATATAAAATTGGTGATCTCGTATGGGTCAAGCTCCCAAATGGACGTTGTACCAATAGATTTAGTAGAGGACAAGTTGGAGTTATTAAATCCCAAACACTCTGGGTCAATGGTGTACCACACCATGTGAAAAACCTTCACCTGCAACACGAGTTAACCACCTCAGAAGAAAAGCGTCACAGTGAAGATACGTTGTCTGATAGTGATTCGGAGACAACAATGTTTTGCACAATGCAGTCAGATGGTCTGCCCCCTGTATCAGAGAGTACAGATTTGGACAACGAGGAAGGTCGTGATGACACCGAAAATGCCAAGGACCCGCAGAAAGTAGACGTGGCAGTACTGCCACCAGAAGCACCTCCTCCACCTCTATGAAAGAGTGTCTGTCAAAGGCATTCTCCCCCACCCTGTCACCTACCTGATCATGTGATAAGTGGGGAGTGTGAGGAACGAGAAGACTTACCTCTTGCAAAGCGAATTTGCTTGGCATGTCAGGTCCTGTTGAAAGATCACAACGGCATTAAAAGAGAAATGGATTATTCTGAAATTCCTATATCGTGGGCAGACATACAAAGAAAAAAAAAATACTAAGAATTCAAACCAGCTTGAATTTATAAAATCGGAAGTCTCTGGTGAACAAGAAGTAAGTCTCGTATGCAAATTTTAGTTGTCCCCAACGCAGGCATAAATAGCGAGTCTGTGAGAAAGACGTCAGAATGTTTTGTTGGCATGACGGCATATGTGCATACTAACAAGTTAACTATTATTGTGGTTGTTTATTTTAGAAAACTTCTCTGCAGCTTTTATCTTATTTTAACTCATTAAAAATATCCTAATATAATTGTGCTTGTCACTCCCTTCATTAGTTAGTACAACTGTTATGTCCTGTCAGTACTTCATAAATAATGGACTATTCCTTTTTTTGATCACATGGAAAAAGTGGAAAAGACATTACTTGGTTTCAGTGAGAAAATTGGAGAAAGAAAGAAGGGAAGATAGAAGTAGACAGAGAATCAGATTAAGTTGATAACAGAAATACTTTGATCCAAGCCAAAAGGCCGAGAAACGATGCCAACTGCAATAGAAATGCCATTTTTCAGACACACACTATTGGACATTGGAAACCAAGTAAGGTAATCACCAATAATCCAATTACCATAAATTAAATGAAATAACATCATCTGCTGAATTATTTTTAAATTACTATTAAGAGAAATGTTCATAAGACTGGGATTTGGCTAGAAAGAAAGAAATAAAGGAAGATAAAAGTGTTTAACATCTCATAAATAATGGATTATTCCATTTTGATCATCTGGAAAAAGAGGAAAAGACACTACTTGATTTCAGTGAGAAAATGAAAGAAAGGAAGTAAGATAGAAGAGCTGTTTCAGTGAAATGGAAAAAGTTATCAATTTCAAATCTTTTCATTTGTACCCACTTCTTAAAATAATGACCAGCATTCATATTTATGATTGTTATTGCAATATTTTGTTAAAGTTGTTAAGCTCAAATATTTAATGGTGTGATAGGGGATTTTATATGGATATTTTATTGCTATAGAACTCACCATGAGCTTATTCAATCATTAACTTAAGATTAAAAGTTAATAATTAAAATTTATCAGAAAATTTAAATAGGAAAACTGAAATTTTTACATGTTGTTTCTAGTATTTTCCTTAATTGTTGAAGAATATCTTAAAATATGAAATTATATATAGTAATACTTGAAAGATTCACTTAAATTTACCAAAAAGACAATGATTTATCAATTTTAATTCTTTCATATTCTGGACTTGTTTAGCAGTGTGTATTAAATATAATTTCAGGTGTACTCTTTGAAAATATACATCCTGATGGCAGTTTGCCTCCACATATTAAGTATAAAATACGACAGAATGCATCATTCACCCCAACAACTAAATTGGTAAGAAGCCGCTATTGGTATCCTGGACCTGGACCCTCACAACATTCTTACTATCAATTTGGATTCGTCTGGATACAAGTGAGTCAGTTTAAAAGTCCTATTCAAGTTGATTTTTGTGGTTTGCTTTAATGTATAGAGCAAGAATACTTGGGCTTGACTGTTGGTAGGGAAATATTTTTTGAAAGATTTATTACAAAATAATAGCTGCAAAAAATATTTAAAGATGAAAAAATAACTTTTACTGAAAAAAATAAGTCCTGATATTTCACATATATTTTTAAAAAAAAAAGCAATATGTGTAGAGCCATGATGTCCTAAAAGAACATAGCATCTTTTTAAAAAATTATACATAGCATAAACAACAAAAGATCTTCTATAAAATTAATCATATTTATCAATTAAGTGTAAACATGCATTTTAACTGGAGGTTTGCTCTTGTAATTTATTTCTATTGTCATTAGAAAAAAATCAACACAATGTAATGCATATTAATGACACATCCTATTCATAAGACAAATAGTTTAAATTTTTGTTTTTCTTTCATTGCTTATAACTTTTATATTTATTAAAGTGCTTACTGCTTTCTGTTTTATCTCAATAGATATATGGAGAATATTGTAGAGATTGACTGTTTCTTTTGCAGGATATCATTGAGAGGGCTATAATTGACACCCAGGTTGGCCATGATGTTGTTGAGCCAGGAACCTACATCCATCAGTTTCCTTATCCATGTTATGTTTATGATCAGTAAGATTTCTATCTTTTATTGTATATCTTTTGAATAATATATTGTAAGATTTTTATTGTTTTTATAAAAGCAACTGCACTTAAAGAGAAATTATTTGAATGAATAATTTTATGATTAGTTATTAAAATATATATAGGATCATATGTTGTCATGAACAGGAATAAAGAAAGACAAAGATCAGTGTCTACAATGAATTTATTTTAACATGACTTCTTTATTGCTGTGAAACTTGGATTATCTACCATAGGCAAATAAAAATGCTTTAAGTGCTTCTATCAGTGTTGTTTTTGAGAATTAATGCAGATTTATACACCAGATTCTGAACTTCTTTTTTTTTTTTTCAAGAGCTAGTTCTATGAGTATAGAAGCATACCTTCATTATCACAGACTTTGGTGGGCAGGTTATGTCATATAAATGAAGGACAACATGATACCCAAACAAGTCTTGTATGGTGAACTTTGCCAAGGAAAACATCCTCAGCACAAACCAAGGAAACGTTTTCATGACTGTTTGAATGACTTGATTAAGGTATGCTTGATTGATGATTCAACTGGAAAAAGTGGTATCAACAGAAACAAGTGATCTAGCATCCAAGAACGGATTAAAATTTTCCATCATTCCCCTGCCCCCATTTCCAGGACAAACAAGCAGATGGCTAGAAAAGGACAAGCCATTGGCAAATATATCCTGCAACTTGCATGTTCGGAATACAATCACATCTGTTTATGGTAAACAGGATTATTCAGTCACATGAAACATTACACAGTGAGATCCAGCTGTAACTACTAAGCTTGTCAGCTTAGCAATGATCTTACATGCGCACACTGTAGCAAGTCATTTTCCAGTTAATCTTGACTGAACAGATACTTAAAAATCCATAAGCAGCAAATCCAGGAGTCAAACTCCACAACAATCAATAGCCTACATCTGCTATCTGTGCAATAAATCTTGCAAATCACTTGTTGACTTCAAGTCAATTTTAGTCTAATGACTGTTAATGCATATCATAGTCTTTAATGAGTCAATAGCAATCATATATATCGTGTGCATGTGATATATAATAATGAAAAATATATTAATAGAAGAAAATATTTAGTTATACTTTTTGAAAACTTTAGTTAAAATATTGTATTGAATTGTTCTGGATTATTCATCCTTCAAAATATTAAGAACTTCTGCACAATTTTCACAAAGAAAATTGACCAGATTAAATCTTTTCAATGTAATCTAAAAACCTTTTTAACAAATGCAAAAAAGCTTTCAAATTGCTAATTTTCTTCAAAATGGTTTCTTTCTCAGATTTGTATTCATGATTGAACATGTGATGCCCCTGTGTTTAACAATATCTTGGGTCTATACAGTGGCCATGCTGGTGCAGAGCATTGTTTATGAAAAGGAACAAAGATTAAAAGAAGTGAGTTATTTAAATGTGATTATTTTATCATCATCATTATTATTATTATTATTATTAATGATGGTGATGATGATAATAATGTTATGTTTCCTGTTTTATGTCCTGTAGAGCTGGGTCTAAACTATAGTCCTTAGGCCCTGCAGGAGAATTGTCATTTAATTGATAGCACTTTTCTTAGGATATGGGATGTTCCTAGTAGGGAAATTTGCTGGTATTATGATGTTACCTGGGACACTGTTAATAAAATTGTCCATTCCTTTTCTCACAAGGCCCAGAGCTCCAATTACTATTGGTACAATCTGTCTTCATTCCCCCACATCCCGTTAATCTTGATCTCCAGGTCCTTGTATTTAGACAATTTCTGGATAATTTTCATGGTGTTTCTCTCAAGTGGTACTGCTATGTCAATAAACATATACTTCCTGAATTTCTTGTATTTTATGATAATATCACGTCTGTTGGCTTTTATTTCCCTGTCAGTTTAAATTGGCATGTCCCAGAGAATAGTACATATTATGTACTATTATTTTGGGTAACTGTGTCTGGTTGGTGCTCATACCATCTCACAGTGGTTTTGATTTTGTACTTCTTGCATATCTTCCAGTGCATATGTTATGTCATGGATATATTCATTTTTTGCTAGTTCCAGACATCCTGAGATAATATGGTCGATAGTTTCATCATATTTTCTGCAGATCCTGCATTTTGGGTTAGTTCCATCCTTGATTATGTGACAATGATAGGATCTGGTTGCGAGACTTTGGTCCTGAGCTTCAATAATTAGGCCTTCTGTCTCAGCTTTCAACCTGGTGCTCCTCAGCCACTGATGTGTTTTCTGTTGGTCCACATCTGCTTCTTTCCTTCTTTTTAGATATTTGCCATGCAATGTCTTGTCCTCCCAGTTTTTTGTAATTTCATTTGGCCAAGTTGTTTTGCTTTCTGTTTTACTCGTTTGGCATAGATGGTATTCACGTCATCTTTTTGTTGGTAGGATTTTAGGTATATTAAGCTGTTTCTTAAAGAGTACAGCTTCTTTGTTGATGGAGTGGATTTGGTGTTTTACTGTTTGTAGGAGAGGGTCATTGGTGTTTCTGAGGTATGTTTCCAATCTGATTGTTGTAGTTTTTAGAGTTCAAGTTTGATTAGACCTCAGCCTCCTAAAGTTCTTGGTACATACAGCCTATCAACATCTGATTTTAGGCGGTGCATCCTCATTTGGGTAAGCATTTTTCTGGTCTTGGTGTCCAATCTTTTAATGTCGTTCAACTTCCATTTAATAATGTTGAAGCTGTATGTTACTATGGGTATAGCTAAGGTGTTGATAGCCTTCATATTATTGGCCCCATTAAATTCACTTTCTAGTATCAGACACACACTTCTTTAATATTTTTTCGGATCTTTTTCTTCATAATTGAATGTTGGATTCTGTCTCCTTCGTTAATTCCTAAATATTTGTATGTATCATCTTGGTCTAGTTTCTTAATCTTGCTGTTGATATCAAGGTCTAAAACTGTAGTTTACCACCTTTGAAGGTGGCTTTGGCACATTTGTCAATGTTTTTTTCATAATGCTTGATTTTTTTTGTACCTTTGCTTGAATTTTCTGTTTCAGCTTCTCTTTAACTTTTGGTACATCAGTTTTATTCTTTATGTCAAGTCTTCAATTCAGTTATCTCCTTTCTTTCATTTTTGAGCCCTTGTCTACTTCACTCAGAAGTGATAATTGTCCTTGTAGCTTATTTAAGTTTCTATTTTTTCTTTCTAGACTAGCATTTTTCTTTTTCATTTACATTGTTCTTACTTTTTCACCTATTGTTTCTGCAATCGTTGCCAAGGTCATGTATATAAGATGATTAATTTCTGTCAGGTTCATAAGACTTTCCATTTTGTCCCTTATTTTTCTAATTGCTTGGTTAGTGAAGTTGATGGTTTCCTTCACTTGATGGTTCTTTCTTACTTTTGGAATTGTCAGCCTTTCCTTGAAAGACATTTTCTTTACATTTTTTTACATTCTCCCATTTATATTGGATGTTTTTTGTTATCCTTGTTTCTCTATCATATTTGTCATTATCTTCCTCTATTTGCTTGTGTACCTCAGAGGGATTATTACGACTGGTTTCTATTTGTTCCTCTGCATGTATCTCTTCTGGGTTGTTAGCATTTAACCCCCTTGAAGTTAACATTTAATGTATTTTTTATGTTTTCTTGGATGCTTTTGAGTTCTATGCCAGGTATTCTTTTTTTCCTAATGATGTCATGACTGACATTGGCTAGTTTGTTGGCATCAATGTTTAGTCTGTTTGAGGGGTGTTTTTCTGGTCAGATATTATAGGTGGCTTGGTGGTTATTGTTGTCAGATTTATCATAGCAGTGTAAAATGCTATCATTACTTCAATATACTCTTCCTAGACCATTTATTTATTTATTATTATTATAAAATTTAAAAACCAGACCATTATGGAAAATTTTTAATAACAAATTGCTCTGAAATAAAATCTTCCATAACACTTCACTTCAATAAAGAAAATATTTGTTGATCATCTTTTCAGGTAATGAAAATGATGGGAATGAACAATGCTGTCCACTGGTGTGCATGGTTCACTACTACATTTATACAAATGACTATCACTATGGCTATCTTGACTGCTATATTAAAATATGGTAAAGTTCTCACACACAGTGATCCATGGATTATATTTACTGTTCTTGAAGTTTTTGCTGTAGCAACTATTTGCTTTTCGTAAGTAATTTTTTATTTGAAAATATTTTATTTAAATGCTTAAGTAGAACAATTTTAGAAGACAAATATTTCATTGATATTTTATTCCTTTTCTTTTTCTTTAATATGTCCATGACCTATTCACAAGGAGGTAATTTCTTTGATGAAAAGTTCTATATTCTTTTTATCATTAATAATGCTTATGTAATATCATTGTTTGTTGAACATATATTCTTTTTTTCAGTTTCTTAGTGAGTGTACTCTATTCAAAGGCTAAGTTAGCTGCAGCCTGTGCTGGAATTGTGTACTTCCTAACTTATGTTCCTTATATGTATATTGCCATCAAGGAAGAAGCAGCTGGGGATAAAGTGTTGGCAGTTACTAAATCATTTGCTGTGAGTAGAATCTGTTCACCTAAACAATAAAATTATTATAATTTTACATAACTTTATATGTGAACAAATACATAATCATTTTCTTCAAAATTTAGTTGCAAAAGATATGACCATGTCTGTGAAAACAACTTATGAAATTGAATAATTCATATGCTGAAAAAAAAACAATTTAAGTTTTTACTCAGAATCATCTCAATGATTTATTCTTAAAAATATAAATGTTGGTATAAATACACTACATGTTTAATATGTACCTGAATGCATAGATATTAAAATAAATCTAATTTTATTAAGAATTTGTTACATGTATTCACTAATCAACTTTTTCCTTTTCAGTCATTGTTTTCAACTACAGCATTTGGATTGGGTGCGAAGTATTTTGCTTTTTATGAAGAAGAAGGTGTTGGTGTCCATTGGAATAATATTTATATTTCTCCCCTTGAGAATGATGATTATAATCTTTTCTTTGTCACTGTCATGATGGCCATTGACT
Source organism: Acanthosepion esculentum (assembly GCA_964036315.1). Classification (NCBI taxonomy): domain Eukaryota; kingdom Metazoa; phylum Mollusca; class Cephalopoda; order Sepiida; family Sepiidae; genus Acanthosepion; species Acanthosepion esculentum. Next base: position 43,246,637 of record OZ038496.1, on the reverse strand, counting down.
CAATACTTTATGGGCTTTTAGTTTGGTACATTGAAAATGTACATCCAGGTAAGGATAGAAAGGATTTTAATCATTTACATAAAATTTTTGGTCATCTTGGAAAATTTGCTTGTTGGTAGTCATTGTTTGATAAACACAAATAACAAACTGAAAAGTTGATTTTGCTTGTTATCAATTGCTACTTTTAATTATTCTGATAAGAACTATTTGTTAGACATGTCATTTCCTTTTTTTTTGAAAAGAGCTCATAATATTCTATCTCCTGTGTCATATAATGTTGCTTATTCTCAAATAATGTCTTTGCTAGAACAGTTGAGATTAATCAAGAGATCAAATAATGTTAAACAGGAAATCTCCAGAACAAAACTTGATGATTCACTTTTGACATGTTTGATCATACACAGTACCTTCTCTATAAACTGCACCAATCTTTTTGGCATTTCAATTACATTTTTATTTTTCTTAAAAAATTATAGGCAGTGTTGTTTATTTTATCTTCAACGAAGATAAAAGTAATCAATAAAAGAATCAATAAGCAAAAATATGCCAATTTTGAAAAATTTAAAATAAATGCATGTTGATATGACAGCTGCTACAAGTTTTAACAAAGTAATGTTCTTACCATCTAACAAAAAGATATTTTAGTAGCTTATTCCCTCAAAGGTTGCACAAAAATTCAATTATAATTTTGATATTCTCTCCATGAAAGTTTAACTGAATTCTGATTTTTATCAATACACTCAGGTGAATAGACCCTTTTTGTGTCTGTATTCACATTAAATGATTTTTTTAAATCTTTCACCCCAAGCAAAGCAATAAAGCCACTAGGACACAAAAGGTTACTGAGTGTTAGAGAATATGAAAATAAATTACTGTTAAGGAAAGAGGATAATAAAAGAATAAGAAAATAGAAGATAATGATTGACATTGCATTTAAATTTTTGAAGATCAAAGTTGACTGGGAAGCAAGAAGCCAAAAGAGTTCCACAAGTGAGAAATGTGATAGAAGAAACTGTTAGCATAGAACTTATGGTTACATATCATCATTTCAGTTGTAAATTGATGAGACCTTTCTACCAATTTAGTACTGCACTTAAATTCATAAATTCTAGGTACAGTAGAGGAAAGTTCATCAGAACAATTACCATGGAAATATTTATAGAAAAAGCACAGGAAAGCTATGTTACAGGCAGTGGGAAAGGGACTGAAGCTGATATGCCAGGTCATGACCAACAACATTGCATATTCTTCTTTAGATGTTATCAAGAATCTTTAAATATATAACAGGAACACTAGATCAGATGTGGCAGCAATATTCAAAGCAAAGACAAATGGTAGATTTATAGATTCTGGTGAGAAAAATTATCTAGCACGACATAGTGAACTAACTTTCTTAGCTGCAGACTTAGCAATTGATTCAATATACTCTTTCTACTTCATGTCCACTAAAAATGTTAGTCTGAGAAGGTGCAATGAGTCACTCTTGGAGGTTAGCATCAGCCATGCTGATGGAATGTAAAGAGAGTTCACTCAGATGATTAAAAGAGAGCAGCTTCATTTTTGAGGCATTCAAATTAAGAAGCCACTCTTTGTCCCATTTTATAACAAATTCTAGGTCATTTTTGAGATCAGCTGCCAATTTGATGTTATCAAACTGATCACTTACTATTAAGACAGGAATAAATAGTTGTCATCAGCATAGATATCAAGTTGAGAATTGATGACATCAGGAAGGTTATTTATGAAAATTAGAAATAATCTTGGTCCAGAGGTATAGTTCTGGAGAACAACTGCATTTATGCAAAAAGATCTAGCAGAGTGGTCATTCAAGACAACTTTCATTTTGTGTTTTAACCCTCTCAAATGCTTGCCCGAGCTTCATCATTTTTATCTTGATAGCTTGATAGACTCTTTCAGCAATAATCATTAACACATCAACAGTTAACATAGAGAAGCAAAAAACCATATTTTTTATCAGAAAGAAGAGGCTGCAAGGTGAGATACTTAACCAATTCAGGGTTGATTAGAGCCTCTAGTACTTTGCCAAAAAGTAGTAGAATGTTGTAGTTATAGGCATATCACTCAATAGACTCAATTCTAAGGCAAAGGTACTCTAAATGAGTCAAGAGTAGAATTTGTGAGTAAAACATTGTTTTATCAGCAAATGTTAACACCTTAAATTGGGTGAAGTGAAGAGGAATAGAAGACTTATTCTTATTTAACACAATATTGCAGAGTCACAAGTGATATGAACCAAAGTTGTTCGAGGCTATATGGCTATATTCTATCAGTAAACAAAAACTTCGCCTCTTTGAGGATATGTTTAAAATTATTTCAAGCAGTCACAAATAGGCATCTGTTGTAATCAGAATTATCATGCTGGGACACCTGGAAAAAATGATTCCTATGGTGGCTGAACAGGCTGATGTTTGTGAGAAGATACAAAAGCATTAATGCTGGCTTTAATCCAAGAAGAAATATCTGTGACACAATTCTCAATAGGAAGGTTAAGAATATCACTTCAAGGGGCATCTTGAATAAATGAATCCCAATCAGTAAGTCTTGTGAATAGAAGGTTCCTTTCTAATAGATAACTCCCTTGCAATTTGGAGATTTTCCCAAATATAAACACTGAGGCCATGCATGCTAGAATCTTTTTTAACAAAGAGGAAGGTAGCCTGAAACAGAACTCATTGGTAATGATAGAAGAATTTAAATTAGTTTGACAAAGTACAAAGACATCTGAAGACCATTTCAAGAGAAAAGATTCAACACTACAGAAATTAGAACAAATGCCAAGAATATTGGAGAAAGAAAGGTTGAGGGTGGGAGTATGTGATTTTTTTATTTTATTTACTGGTTTACATGTATTTCTTTTTCTTTTATATCTGTTATGAGATTTGTTTTAAGTGTCTATGGCAATACAAACTGGCCAGAAATTGGATAATGACTAAAACATAATGTAGCCTCGGAGTTGCCCACTGGAAATATATATAGGGACACCTAACCATGCATGACATGACACTACAAATATCCCAATATTATGCAACTATTGATCAGAGCAGCCTCTCTAAGTGCTACTAAAGAGTTCATATTTCTTACTACCAGTCAGAAGCAGCAACCAGAAAACTGCCAACCCGATACCCTCATAATAAAGTCATAGCCACTGATTAGTCAGATCACCAAAAAGTTAAGACAGTTAAATCATAGCTATAAGAGAAAACTCAGTAATCATAGCTATAAGAGAAAACTCAGTAAACCATATCCTAAACAGGAAACAAGGAATGAACCTTTGCTCATGTTCAATAAACATAGGAGTACTGATGGGGCGGTAGATGAACCTATCTACTACTATTAACCTGTTTACAACACAGGAGTCTGGGAGCTTTTATTGAGGCACCATTTCTAGGAAAGTTGCCATATATGGCTCTAGACTCTTCCAAGACCAAGTGGAATTACTAAATTTGAAAACTTCTCTTAAGGTTATTCCAAGATTTGAAATCAAAGTAATATTAACATGAAATTAGATCACTTAATTTAGTTAAAATTAATAAAAAATTCAAGTTGAAATATATATACATCATATGCTCACATAGAAACATACATAAATAAACACACATATATAGTTTATATTGGATGTCAGAATAAACAGTTTGTCATCAAATTTACAACTTATTATTAATTACTGTTGTTATATTTTCAGTTTAGGTGATAAATAATAGAAACCAATCAATAAAATAAGAAAAGAATAAAATTATCAATTTTTTAAATTATTGTAGATAAAATGTTTGAAAGATAAATAACAGGAAATTCTTCCTCATTATTTTCTGCTTTGGTTGACACAACATTAAGATTAATTAATGTTTTTTTTAGATTTTCTATTTTCCAATTAATTTCATTATTTGCTTTTAGATCATCCTTTTTGTTTGGAAAAGGAACCGGCAAATCAATGATTTGAATTAATCCAACTCTTTAATAAAGTTTTCACATCTTTACCAATATTATTTTTATTATAATTTAGGTTCATTTGGTTTACCAAAACCATGGTATTTCCCATTCACTCAGGCCTATTGGTGTGGTTCTATAGGAAAGCCAGATTCTGAACAGTGCACTGCATGGACTAACTTGTGTAAGCATAAAAACATCATGCTCTCTATCATGGAAGAAGATCAAGCTTGTGCAATGGAACAGAGAGAATCAGGTAAGGTGTAGTAAATCTAAGCAAATACTTTCACAACAAAATTTTTCTCATTAATATACACTCACTTTATTTCAGTTACCTATAAAATGAAGATGAATTTAAAAGTTTTTCTTCCATAAATTATATGTTGTTGTCATGGTAGAAACTGGGCATGATTAACAAAATAAGAAAACATGGAATTACTGGTCAGTTTTAAGAGACAAGTAGGCTGTGTATAGTTTAGCAAATGCACATGTTAAAAAAAATAAATAAACTTTCCAGAAAAGGAATTGCTGCTTTTATCTGAGGCATATATTTGAATATTCATAGCATCCTTCAATAGAAAAGAGTTGGGACTAGAATTGGTAGTTTAACTTCAGTGAGAGAATAACAAGTCTTACAGCTGAGAGAAAGGTTATTAGTATTTTTTTCTTTTTCTATAACACTAGTATCTTTATCTTTTTCAACAATATTGCATAGGTAGTAAGTTGGGCAGAATAGTTATTAGCAAAAGAAATTAATTAGGAAGACAAACTGGTGGGATGTAATCTGAAATTGATTTAGGTTTAACTTTGAGCAAAATTGACAAAGCTCCAAGAATTAATTGAAAACTCCAACTAATGATTATAATCTTTGATAAATTTTATGTCACTACCAACCAACCAGTAAAAACTTATGATATGTAGTAAAACTTGTGTTGGCCAGGGTTTCGGAGAATGGACAGAATTGAACTTTGATGCAAGTCCTATATTTTAGATATGGCAAAAAGGCACTTAAGAATGAGTAATTAACAATTAATTGAAAACTGGAACAGGCCCATGGGTGTTGTAATTCTCAAAAACTTCATTCTTTCCTTCATCACGAAGCTCCCATTGAAAATTGGATTTTTTGTCTAAAGACTCCATAAGAGAAATCTGATTTTCCAAAGACAAATCTGTTTAAAGTGAATTCCGCGCAATCTCTACTCTAGACACAGTCTCAAGATGTTGAGACATTAAATTCTCAATGTTGGAGTGAAATCTTGTCAAACTTAATGTGTAACTTCTGTAATCTGGCCCTGGCTATTAAGATAGAAACCATCTTCAAAATCTCACAATTCATCTCAAATACTTTCACTGCCATAGGCCTTGTTCAAACATGTTAGAATTGAATAAAATCAGGTCTGCAAATGTTCAATAGCATTCATTCTTTGTTGATTATATACAAACTTTATCTACCTTGAATGAAAAAATGCAACAGGATTGTTTAATAATTGGAAATGTGTATCAGTCTACGTAACCCCCCACTAAGATAATTATAATAGCCAACAAGACCCACACCTGACTGCTTGGTAAGAGTGTTAGGTCTACAATATTTTACCTGGTCCATGCTCCAACCATCTTCAGATATATATGACATCAGGTTAATTATTTTAAATAGTCTTACAATTAAGAAGACATCCTTCCTTCACTTTAATTTTTAGCATATGTGGTGTTTGTTGTAAAATTTTAAAAAATTGTAAATGTCTTTTATGCTAATATATAGAATATGATAGTAAGTTTTGTACAGTCTGATAAACATTGAAGAAAGCAACTTCATCTCCATTCCTTAAATAAACCTTTGAAGTAGTTGCATAGTAAAGAGCTGCTCAGAAAGCAACATACACTTGACAGTAATTAAATTTCAACTCACATCAAAAGAGAATTAATGTCTTTAACATCAAGTAAAAGTTATGATTCTGACATATACACACAAATGGCTGCATGACATTAGGGTCTACTAATGTACAGAGAAAATCAAAGATTAGCAACTTATAGGTAACATTTGGCCTATTTTATACTATATTTGTAACACAATCATTGGAAGACTTATGGACAAAATAATTTTTAATACTACGCTATCATTTGACAAAGATCAGGGTTCCATAGAAGGAAAATATGCTCTTCAATTGTAGTAGGAAATGTCTTCCAAAAATTACAGTTGGAGAGCACAGAAAATCTCTAATCTATGGTGGTTATAAAATCAGGCATGATAGATCATATATAAACCAAAAATATGAGTGCACTGTTCTTGAGAATGTATTTAAAATAAGCAAACAATACAAGAAAGTACTCAAGGTGAAGATGGTAGCATATATTTGTTGGGGGATATTATACGCAAACCAAGTGTGGAAGATAAATACCATATAGAAGTCTGTGCTTAAGAGAACAAGAAATTAGTTTTTATTCATTTTAATATATATATATATATATATATATATATATATATATATATATATATATATATATAATATGAAGTTAAAGGTAAAGGTTATCTTCAAATTCTGCATAATCTCTGCATCAACAGCTTGCATAAAAGATGTTTAATTTTTGTTTAAAGTTTAAGAAATTGTCATATATATTTAAAAAAAATAATATCATGTTTGCTAAAACATTGTTATTGTATAAAAATAACGACAAATAATATCCAAATTCATCTGCAGGAGGCCGCAGAATGAACCAAAGAAAATTTATTCAAAACAAAAATCCATAAAATAATAACATTATTTAATCTGGTATTTAAACAAAGTTGCCTTTGGTATTCTTAATTGCATTAATATGAATAAAATTGGAGTGCTTTTCTGCAAGTTAGAGGATCATCTCTGCTCATTGACATCTAGCTTCTTTGTAGCATTTCTGCTTACAGTTTCTGCTTAGTCTACATGAGTCAATCAGTTATGAACAGATTACATTATTTGCAGTACCTGGTTTATTGTTGGTGCAATTTTCTAAACACCTTTTGATGTAACCTATTAGGATTGTATGAGCACTACATGTATTGCAATAGCAGTTGTGTTTCCTGGGTAAGATAGCCTGATTCTCCAGGCTGGTTTGAATTCAGAGTTTTCCTTCTAGACTGGTTGTCACCCAAAGCTATAGGGTCCAGTTTATCCTGTTATTTACCCCTACCTTGAGAAGAGATGCATTCATACCTTTCCCAAGGGTGTTAGCACATAAGTGAATGTAACAAACTCAATTTGAATTTGATTTTTTAATTAAGATGGATAGTAAAAAGTTCTTGGTCTAACCCACTTCCCAAAGTCAGTATTTTAATGACCAAATATCAGAATACTTATTTGGGGAAGTGGATTGAACCTTTGAAGTTTTCAACACCCTCTCATAAAATTGATAACTTTTGTGGGGAAACTGTATTTTACCAAAATAACCATCACAAGTTTGGTTTCTGAAACAGTTTTGATATGCTTTCTTGTCTCCACTTCACCCACTGAAACAGAGCAACTGCTTGTAGGAAAAAACCCTTTTTCAAATTACCGAACTCTATTCTTTCTTCTTTTTTTTTTTCATTCCTGCCTTCACTTCTGCTACCCTTAAATATCCATCTTAATCACACACTGACTCAGAAAACTGTATAATGAGCATCAGTTCTCTCTTTTTATCATCACTGACTACTATCTATAATTTCTTTATTCATTCCCTTGCATACAACTCAAATTTGTAAATATTATTTTTTCCCAATTATGTCAAGAACCTTAACCAGTACACACTTATTTTTTTTCTTGCAGCAAACTTAAAATTTTAAGAAGTAAATTTTAAATACTTAGGGTACAAATTTTATCCAGAAATCATTTACTCTTGATGTTAGCATGCACAAACAAAAAATGACTACTACATACATCTATATACTAGCTTATCAGGTGATATTTAAACTAGCTCCAGCAGCACACTCTTGATTGGGTTTTCGGCTTGTTCAGGAGCTTGAGAGTCCTTAAGTCTTTGCATATTCTCAGCATTGAAAGCTCTCCTGACTGCCGTTTGATCTGGATTTTCATTTTCATGGGACTTTCTTTTCCACGCTGCAGCTTTGGATCTTTTGATTGCAATCTGGTCCTCTGTTGGCAGAGATTTCTTTTTGCGAGGCATACTGCTGCTGCATGCGATGGGCAACAATAAACTACAGAAGAACTCAAAATTGTTCTCTGGATTTAAGTATTGCATTAATATTTAAGCTTACCTTTTAAAATTTCAACGATAATTCTTCTGCTACCGCTTAATTTAAAAACAATTTGATGTACATAGGTCTTTACTTTCTGTACAAACAGTTGTGACTTTCGCTGGATTTCACAATTAATTTTGATTATTCCCAAATTTATTTCCAAGTTATAAAAATTGTTATCATACAAAACATTTATTGCAAAAAATCACATAAACAAAAACACCAAAAACAATCACAGTAATGAAAACTTGGGAATTCAAAATTTCTGTAACATGAGCTATTGAAATTTAGAGATTTGTGTTCCTTTAATTGAAAATGTATGACACAGTGATACACTGACATTGGCATTTATTATATAGAAGGATATGAGCTATTGAAAGTTGTGTCCCTTTAACTGAAAAAGTTTGAGAAACTGACATTGGCATTTATTATATACATTATTTTTAATTTATTTTAATAGAATATGATCAAAATTTTGAACCAGAACCTACTCACCTTCCACTTGGAGTTTGCATTGACAATTTAACTAAGGTAAAACTTTAATTTTTTTTTTTTTTTTTTTTTTTTTTTTTTTTTTTTGCAAATACAAAAAACATTTTGTATTTACCAAATTATTTTTAATAGAAAATATCTGAATCTAGAAACGTAAAATAACTTGGGATCTCAGTCATATTCTAACATTGATTCTGTATTTATCTGTAACAGCATTTACTACCTCATAACATCTACCTGACCACTGTCCTGCTTTGATCTTTCAGCTAGTTTACAGGAGTGATCAACATCCAATTCATAAGAATGGTGGATTATAGTGTTCATACTGCATGGCATATTTACTTTTTCTTAAAAGCAGACTGGTTGGGATGATAATGGGATTCACACTGAAGATTTTACTCTTCTTGCTTTTCTTAGTTTTTCCATGAAACTAAGCTGAGTGCAACAAGCAGGAGAATAGGATGGACTGGTGATGTCATATTTTCAGACAAATACAATATTTGTTAAAGTATGCTATTTTTATGATGACTGGAGGGTGTTTCAAGTGACTTGGGAGGGATATAGCTACATGCTAATTTTCTGATAGAAAACTACTGGTCTTACATCACAATGTCTTTTGGACAAAGCTGTATCTTTCATCTTGTATATGTAACTGGGCATCGGATGCAATCATTTTTAATATTACTTTACTCGGCATCAGCTTAGCAGTGACTACAATTTTTTTAGAACTGATTATTCTTTGGTTCTTAACTTGATCCACATTGCTCCCATCTCAAAAATATCTCAAATTTCTCTAAAATCCTTCATTGGAGACATTCACTGAAGGTACTTTACCATGTCAGTATAGTCTAGTCATGAGCAAACTGCGGCCCGTTTGGCTTTCTGAATGGAACACCTAATTTAATGAGGAAAATAACATTTATTGAAATCTTGTTTGTTTCATTCTCACATGTTCACTCACATTGAGAGAAGCTGGTGTCAAAGGGAATTAACTATTAAATTCCTGAGTAACCTCCCTTACTTATTAATGCCTGTTGCTTTGTGGGTGCAGTTTGATAAAATTACATACATATAAATGATTACGTATGATGTTTCTTTAAATTTTTAACCTTTCGTTGACGGTAACGTTCTCAGCATTTTAAACCATTGGCAATTTTCATTAGGGAAAATCATACATCTAAAAATATTTTGCTTTAGAAACGAGAAACGTTCATATTAATATTTTTCTCTGATTTTTTTTTTTTTTGTATTTTCAAATGAATAAATTAGAAACAAAACACACATAGCAGCATGTTAATCACAGTGTCATCAGGGATAATATTATATGAAATCTTCAGTTTTTAAATTGTAGAAAAAACATTTTCTCCAAATAAAAAATAACAGCTTTTTCCCTATTTCTAAGGCAGATGTTTATGTGTATGATCTGAAGCGAAAATGGTTTCTTTACAAAAAATTACTTTGAAATTTTTTATTATTCCTGCCCAACTTATAAGCCATATCTCATGCAGTCCACTGGTCAAAAAAGGATGCCCATATCTGGTATAGGCCATTCATCAGCTCTCTGACATGTGTATAGGAGTGGAGACCAAAGTGAGACCAATTCTAAGAACTTATTTTAAAGTGATTTTTAATACTCTTTCATTATATATAATGCACATTCTTTTCTGAATTATAGGTATATAAAACTGGAAAGAAAGTTGCTGTAAAAAATTTAAGTCTGAACCTTTATGAAGGTCAAATTGCCTCATTCCTTGGACATAATGGAGCTGGTAAAACAACCACAATGTAAGAACTTCTGCAATTAGAAAGTCTTTTTGATTTTATTTCAAATATTATCCAAGGTTTTACATATTTTAGTACAAAACTTATTTTATTTTTTATTTTAGGTCGATTTTGACAGGATTATTTCCACCAACATCTGGTTATGCTACCATATATGGTCATGATATTCGAACAGATATGGATATTATTAGAAAAGGTCTGGGCATGTGTCCACAACATAATGTACTCTTTGACAAGTGTGTATTCTTTTGTACTGTTTATAAAATATCAAATTATATTTTACTGTTAATATTATGGCCTTTCATAATAAAAGCAGCACTCATTAATCATAATTGATATGCTAATTAAAACTTTTAAAAAAAATGTGCATATTTATTTCCATATTTTTAAATTTTAGAATCATACATTTTTTTTAACAGGTTAAAAGAAAATTTTTAAAATTATTATTCTTATTTAAAATAACTTGTTATTCCAGATTAACAGTTGAGGAACATTTATGGTTTTATGCTCGGCTGAAGGGAATGAAAACTGAAGAATTAAAAGCTGAAATGGAAACGTAAGCAATTAAGATAATAATTACTTTAGTATCTTTTCAGCACTTGGTTATTGTACTGAATAAAAGTTTGAAATAAATTTACATTGACTAAATTTTAACATCTACATGAATTTATTTAACATGTATGCAAATATTTACTTATGTATAAATGTAATTTAAGACAACAATTTAGGGCCTTTTAATTAATCAAAATACCCTAAATGTCAGCAATACAATAAAACTACAAAAGAACACCTGAAATTAGGCACACACACAGAGTTCAAAAGACTTGTCTCATCTTGGATAAACAATATATATATATATATATATATATATATATATATATATATAGGATTAATGTTAGTAAAATTGTCACTTAGCTGATTGATGTTACCTTCAGCATCCTGATTCCAGAGTTTTGTAGACACTTCAGAGAGTATCAGCCATTTACTCTTTTTATATATATATGTGTGTGTGTGTGTGTGTGTGTGTGTGTGTGTGTGTGTGTGTGTGTTGAAATGTCACCAAAAAAAAAATTTTGTCTCTCTCCTACAGTCGTAGCGACAGGCACAATCTCCACTTCTGAGACGAACTGCCCTCCTTCTCATTCCAGCCCTTTACATAGAGCTTGGTAACTCGCCTATGCAAAACACCAACAAGCCAGCTACCAATCACAGTTTCCGCGCCTGCCCACCTCCACTCGTTTTGGGGGTGTCAAGTTGACTAACCAACTCATTACACAACCCCCCGATCTTAAGATCACAAACCTCCTCAGCTCGAGAGATGGTCATGTCTGTCTGGTGACTGCGTCCACATATACACAACTTGCACACTTGACATATTGGGATGACCACACATGTGCGAACTCGCTTGCTCCAAGGTGGCAGATTTCCAGATTCATCTTGTGTCTCGCTGTAATGATTGCACACCGTGCAACTCAGAGCAGGCCATCGACCCGCACTGACTGCGGGCTGATAATCTCAGTAACATGCCTCATTCTAAGCTTGTCCGTACATTTGATGTGCGGGGTCTTAACCCACACTACATCACCAATTCTGTATTTTGCTTGCGTGTCGCTCGGAGCCATTGCGATGTCAATGCCTCGCAGCTGTAAGTGATAGGCGTGCACCATGTTAGCCGGTGCTGTTGTAGGCGAAACACCATCTTTAGGCGTCGCATTATACCAATAAACTGCTATGGGGATCGAACATTGCTTCCTGGCTGCAATCACTTTTATAGACCAGTGGCTCCTTTCTACTATGCCATTTCCCGCCGGCACATAGGCACACCTGAACCGAAGCCGCACATGCCACTTCCTTAAGAACTGCGAGAATTGCTCTGAGGAAAACGCCACACCATTATCTGTCAATATTTCTGCAGGTGGCCCTCGGTCGTAAAAGATGGACTCCAATTGACGTATTATGCTGGCAGTGTCCTGCCGATGCAGCAGTCACCAAATGGCGAAGCGAGAGGGACCACAGTCAATAATAGTCAAATAGAGCTGGCTGCCAACATGCGTAACATCTATCCGCAGCCTGTTCCAAACATGGATAGTACTCAAATTTCTTTTTTGCCATTGTACCAGTGCCAAGTCAGTTGACTGGCACGCCTCGCACCTCTGCACTACTGTCCTAACATCCGCCTTTTTGACTGCTGGGTCAACTATCTTCGAGAAGTAGAGTGTCCGTTTAATCCTGGGATGCCCACACTCTTCATGTATGCTCATGATCCGCTCGAGGTCCATACTGAGCCATACACAGCAGCTGCAGAGGTTCAGACTCTTTCCGAGCAGGAGTCACCCAACGCTGTGGAATGTGAGTCAATGCATCTGCTCTGTTGACTGCCAATTTAACTAACGCTACATCCACAGACAGGTTGTACTCTTTGATAATTTCAGTCAGTGTGGTGAGCCGCCTTCGTATCGACATCTCGCTCGATGCCTTGGTGGTCAGTCACGTTCTTCCGGTAAGTGCATCTGATATCCAATGCTGAGTGCATGACGATGTGCAGCACTGTTGCTTGCCATTGGAGCACCAGGTTAACCCCCTTCAGAGTGGCGTCTAGTTCGGGCAGGTTTATGTGTCGTGCATCATTTTTAGGTCGTAACCAGCAGGCGTCTTCTATGATGGACCTGTTATCCTCAAGGGCGACACTCATGGCCAATGAGCTAGCATCCACCCAAACGGTGAGCTCATTCCCCTTAATGTACCAGTCACCTCGCACGGGATCGTCTTGCATCACTCTCTCTCCATAGTTTCAGTTATCATGCATCTTAGGGTAACATCGTGTACCTCGTCATCCCATCCTGATGAAACAGAAGTTACGTGGTGCTTTATGGCTGCTGCCGCCACTCTGAGCCATCCGCATACAGGAAAATGGCCTATCAGTTTCCCACACATGGAGAAGGTACTCCAACGAGTGATCACTGGCGGGACTTCCGGGATGTCACTGCCTCGCCTTCAGTGAAGTTTTTCTCCATCACTACTGACTTGTAGTCCGAGTACATTCGCTCCATACTGCAACGGCTCTGGGGCCTTGCACACCGAGCCAAAGTGTTCTAGATGTTCCTTAACCCTCGTTGAAGAGGCCATGTTTTCATTGACATAGACATCGTCAATGTAGGATGATGTTGCCTTTCAAATTTCCTCATCCTGCGACACGACCAATTCATAATCGAAGACATTTTTGGGCCACATTAAGGCCAAATCCCAATCGAGTGAGGCAATATCTCCGTCCTTTTACCATGACAGTCTGAAAGGGACAGAGTGATCGGTGAACTCGGACTTGTAGGTAGGCCCTTCTTAAATTGAGGGTGGACACGTTGCTCCCCTTGCTGTCGCCATTCCAGTAATTTCTAGGCACTAACGTCCACGTTGGCTGTATACACATTTACAAAGTTATTCAATTCCCTGTAGTCCATGACCAGTCTCACTTTCCCCTTATTCTCTTGCACTATTGCCATCAACGGAATCAGTCCTCGAGGCGGCCCTCGCTCCTCCTCGAGGTATGGCGCAAGCCAGCCGTTTGCTATCCAAAGCTGCAATTCATTTTCATATTCGCTCCTGATATTCTCTGGAACCGGGTACTCTGCTATTTTATTTTTCAGTGGCGCAGGCGTTCGGCCACCTGCCCACTTCCACATTGCGATCCATACGCGCCTGCACTTGTCGAAAGTTGCACTGAAGTCAGGTTCGTTTATTGCAATGGAGGCATGTTCTCGGTGACAAAATTCATCTCACCTAAGCAACTTATCAGGACTCCTCCCAGTTTCACAATCACATCGACTCCTAGCAGGAGTTTGAGCCCTGGCAAGGTTTGGTGTACAATCAATACCTCCACGGCTGGTAAGGGTCTTTCTGTCGGCAGTTACAACCTGTGCTTCTCTAGGTCTCCATGGGCGACATGCCGACTTGCACATTAATGTCTTTGTCCACCAGGGCCATGCATCTCCGTCCATCAATGAGCAGTTTAATCACAGGTAGCGACTCAATGTTGTACTTGCCTAGGGAGGAGACAGGCGCTGGCGTCTTTTCCCCGACTCGTTTCCCTGGCACTCTGACACAAAGTGACCCATCCTTTGGCATCTGAACCGTAACTTTTGCCGCAATCATCGTACCCGGTTGTCTGTCATTGTTGGACATCCATGGGTGCAGCCATTATTCAGGTCGTTGGGGTTGGCACACGGACAACACACTGAGTTTCTCCTGTTCTGGTCAGCAATTACTTCCACGGCATCTGCATGTGCCCGCTGGGCCACTGCGATAATTTGGTTTACAGGTCTATGGTCCTCAACCAGGATGGCTCGAGTTCTCACACAGAGCTGGAGGAGGAGCGAGGGCCGCCTCGAGGACTGATTCCGTTGATGGCAATAGTGCAAGAGAATAAGGGGAAAGTGAGACTGGTCATGGACAATGCCCATTCTCACCAACACCCAAAGCTGCTGCCTGACATGCTGTGGCAACCCCGCAACAAACACGCAGGCTATCCATCTTTCAGGTGGTCTTTCTCCAACCTGGCGAGCCAGTCTTTCGAGTGCTGCCAGGAATTCATCAACTGTCTCTCCATCACGAAGTCGCCACATCGCAAACTGTTCAAATGCTACAAATGCATCTACGGCGAATGCAGTGGTGAGGGCGCACTTGATTTCCTCGATATCAGCTCTTTGCTAGAGCGAGAGCCCCCACGTCAACCTCAATGGGAGAATGTGCTCAACTCTTTCTTCATCTGCTAGCTCATAGATTATCTCTACTCGCTCGAGCCATTCTATAATTGGTTCATCCGACGTGGCCCCTCCAAACTCAGGAATCAACTGCAGGTTGAAAGGCCTCCTTGCCATTGCTGCTGGATTCAAATAAAGCGTGTCAACATCTGTGGTTTGCCGAAATAGCTTGTGTTGAAATGTGTCACGAAAAAAATAAAAAATTTTGTCTCTCTCCTACTGTCGTAGTGACGGGCACAATCTCCACTTCTGAGACGAACTGCCCTCCTCATTCCAGCCCTTTACATAGAACTTGGTAACTCACCTATGCAAAACACCAACAAGCCAGCTACCAATCAAAGTTTCAACACCTGCCCACCTCCACTCGCTTTGAGAGTGTCAAGTTAACTGACCAACTCTTTACAATATATATTAATAAAAATACATAATAGGCATGAGGTATTATGTTGTTTTATTAATGTATACTTAATAGCTCTGTTATTTAGCATGGGGCACTGTTTTTCTTACACTAAAGTATATATGTATGTATTTATACGTGAATACTTACACATACATTTATTTTCATTTTATATATATATAATGCTGTGAATGTTAGAATTTTCATTCTCATTAGATTCTTATTTATTTATATATATATATATATATATATATATATTAATGTTCACCCAATAACCTAAGTCTTTTGTTTTCAACATTGGTTTTTACATAGCTGCTGTTTACATTTTCTAGAACTCTTGCAATGATTGCAAATAATTCTGAATTCACCTAGTGTCATACTACACTGTTATCTGTGAGAAATAGTAAAAGTGGTTACAGTGATCTATGGCCACAGCACATTCTGGCATAAACCAAGGCTGGCTATTCAGTTTCATTATAAATTTTTCTCTGACAAAAAGGATCTATTCAGAAATAAGGGAGGCAGTTCTGGAAGCTCTATTTTTTAAAATCTTAAAGGGGAGTTTCTGCATTTAGTTTTGGTTTATCAAAAGACCATCTATGAAATGCGACATCAGGGTATGCTTTTAGTTTGGCATGAAGTACCCACATCAGTGGAGTATTTTTCAAAGCAGGGTGTGAGAAAGTGATCTAGAATGCTCCATTGTATCAGAAATATTTTTAATTTATTTTTACCAGAATTGTATATCTGATTCTTCTTTCAAAGTTATTTGTTTTTTTAGTTTCAGTTAAGATGCTTAGCTAATGAAATTTTGCATACTGATTTGTAACACATTTACATTTCCTACCTTTCATTCATGATAGTAGTTAGTGAAAATATATCACCTTCACCCATTTCATCTAAATGTTTGAATGATTAAGATTGAAAATTTTTTGTAAGTTATTGACCAATTTTATAAATTATTTAAGCACATATAGAAATGTTCACTTTTGACCCAATCACTCACTTTTCTTGAAAGATTCATAGTGATGTGATTTTTAGTTGTAGCTTAAGGATTGCTTCTTAAGCATTAAAATTGATCTTTAAATATAAAAAGTTTTAATTTTGAATAACTTGCATTATATGGACTACATTACCGTTTTCTTTGTAAATTGTTTTCTCAATGTCAGTTTGTAGGAATCCTTCTACTCAGGTTTTTGTTAAATGTCAAAATTTGGAGTGTCAGGATTCGATACAATAATATAAAATATTGTTGTGGGACTGCTCATAATTCAGTCATTCAGAATAATCCCACAATTTTCATTGAAAGAATAAAATCCAGTAGAAAAAGATAACATAGTATCAACAAATAAACATTAATATAACAAGAAGAATACAGAAGTTGGTTATAGATTTGAAAGTAATGTCTTTTTGTTTTGGTTAATAAAGTTCTGGAATAGAATATACATTGTATTTGTGTACATATGTGAGAAACGGTGAAATGTTATGTGTGTTTATGTGAAAGGGTCAGTATGTGTGTGCGTGCTTAGTAGTAATGAGGTATACAAGAGATAGAATTTAGTTCTTACTGTGAACTGTGTTGCTGTAGTTTGGAGCATCTCTTTGTAGTTTGTTAGCGTGGTAGCTTTTTCTGTGTGGACGTGAATGGGGGCTTGAAGATAAGCAGCTAGAGTGACATGGACCTTGGTGACATCTGTGTGTCTCATGTTTGGGGCTAGACTGTGAGTTTTATATACTTTTTTATAAAAACATCGGCTCTAGAATTATATTTTATTTATTTCTTCCTAATTGGCCCTAAAAAGCCATGTGGTATGTCTTCTTCTATGCCTGCACAATATCTGCCTGCCAGCAATGATGATCTACAATTGCACTGTGTTGTGAGATGGAGAGAAGACAACAGGCAGTGCTCATGATAGATATGGCCAGCAGCAGGCCAAGTGTGGCCAGCAGAATTCCAGAGGTAGGCACGTGTAGTCCAACAAGCTGCAGCATTGGAAATGTGGATAAGAGATAACAACAAGAGGAACAGAACAGGGACAACTCCTGCTCTGCTTCAGTATGCCCAACTTGTGTGATAACTTTTGCTCTTTTTGAAAACTTTGTACATGTTGATTCTATCATTGGTGGAATTTGTTGCTAAGTTTTGGGGTGCTCATCGACATTTCCTTCTGTGAAATGCATCCTATATTGGATCTGAAGAGACATCTACAGCCACCACATGATATGATAGGAGGGTTCAGTGGATGACGAGCTGTTTCTTTGGGTTCTCTTCATCTTCTGGTATTTTCTATTTGTCTTTCTGGTGGTTTTTGTTTTTTCATGAACTGCTCTTCTCCAATTGCTTCTTTCTGCAGCTTTTGTCTCCCAATTAACCAGTTCAATTTCTGTCAATTCAAATTCTCTTCTGTCAATATTCTCACTCAGATTTCTATTAACACATGCCTTTTTATTGTGGGACACACAGACTAAATTGGGTTCAGTATGGGACTATATGACCTAAGTCTTAAAATGTTGTTGTCCTTAAATTCAGCCTCTTATTCTTTCCATATTGGAGTGAGCTGGTGCATTATCCAAACTCGGCACCACAGAACAGTTATCATATAGGCCTAAGAGCACTCATTCACCCAGTTTTCTTGTGACGATAAATATTCGCACTTACCGGAGTCAAAGCGCCCAAGATGTTTTGCTTGTTGGGCTGCTGTTTTGTAAAAGAAAAGTACATTCTCCGACATTTGTTATTTTATGCTGCTTGGCACGATTTGTCTAGTGGCGGTCTGCATGCTGATTGGACGAGCTGGGGACTCTGATTGAGAGCGAGGCCAACGGCAATGATTGGTGCGTTGGCCGTGTTTTCAGTCAATAAAAACGGTCTGGGACATTGGCTGGCAGTGCGGTCGGGACCGTGGTGATGTGCATTAGTATAGAGGTTCGTATTAAGTTACAACTCTGTTTATTTTTGTCTGGAAGCTGGACACTAGCTTCAACCTACTGATAGAGTGAGCTGTATATTTACCGGTGTCTACCGAAATGTGGGACGAACACACGTTTTAGCTAGCGAGAAGTGAAGATTGGACGTGTGACCCCAGTTTTGTCATTTCTACTACAACAAACATTTCTGCATTTTCCGTGTTAAAGAATCCTTTTCATATTTCTTGGTGTGTCAATCTGAGATGGTGATTAAAGTTGATCTCATCCATATAAACATTAGCCTCTTAGCATAGCAATCTTGTGCATAGCAATCTGACATGTTCTCTTTGATTCCTTATTCACGTGTCCTCTCTTTGATTCCTTATTCACGTGTCCTCTCCTTGATTCCTTATTCACGTGTCCTCTCCTGGATTCCTTATTCACGTGTCCTCTCCTGGATTCCTTATTCACGTGTCCTCTCCTGGATTCCTTATTCACGTGTCCTCTCCTGGATTCCTTATTCACGTGTCCTCTCCTTGATTCCTTATTCACGTGTCCTCTCCTTGATTCCTTATTCACGTGTCCTCTCCTTGATTCCTTATTCACGTGTCCTCTCCTGGATTCCTTATTCACGTGTCCTCTCCTGGATTCCTTATTCACGTGTCCTCTCCTTGATTCCTTATTCACGTGTCCTCTCCTTGATTCCTTATTCACGTGTCCTCTCCTTGATTCCTTATTCACGTGTCCTCTCCTTGATTCCTTATTCACGTGTCCTCTCCTTGATTCCTTATTCACGTGTCCTCTCCTTGATTCCTTATTCACGTGTCCTCTCCTTGATTCCTTATTCACGTGTCCTCTCCTTGATTCCTTATTCACGTGTCCTCTCCTTGATTCCTTATTCACGTGTCCTCTCCTTGATTCCTTATTCACGTGTCCTCTCCTTGATTCCTTATTCACGTGTCCTCTCCTTGATTCCTTATTCACGTGTCCTCTCCTTGATTCCTTATTCACGTGTCCTCTCCTTGATTCCTTATTCACGTGTCCTCTCCTTGATTCCTTATTCACGTGTCCTCTCCTTGATTCCTTATTCACGTGTCCTCTCCTTGATTCCTTATTCACGTGTCCTCTCCTTGATTCCTTATTCACGTGTCCTCTCTTTGATTCCTTAATAGTAATTGCCAGCTTTTGGTTCACAATGTTGATTGATTGATTTGTTTTCTACAACTTATCAATACTTATTTTTTTAATTTTTGGGATAATGATTTTTAGTCTTACTAATTAACCCATAGTTGGGGGAGTATATGTGTATTCCTACTTTTCCCAAGAGTATTTGTGCATAAGTGAATATAATGACTCCAACTGGAATTGTAATTCAGCTCTCCGATTAACAATTCTAAGCCATTATCCATTATACCAATTGCATCACCAAGCTTACAGCTCCTGGTATTCCTAAGTGGTCACCCACCTAGGTACCAACCAGGTTCAACCTTGCTTAACTTTGCTGATTGTACAGGTACTAGTGTTTCAACGTGATGTGGCCATAAGCCATGGTTCATAATAATCATGCTTTATCATATATACCAGTAGAAAATCCAGATGTTTCAAGATGGATTCTTTAAAAAGATCAATACCAAATCTTTCAAAGGTCTTCTCCTTTAACTGTAGAAGTGTCAGAAGAGAGTTTGCTTTGAGTAATTTGGCAATAAATTCCCTATGAATCTCTGTCACTTTAACAAATCTGTGACCTTCTTAAAAGTTTCCTTGACACACTTCTCTCATTAATAGGCTGTTTTTTTAGGGTGGGTAACTCCCATTGAATCTACCAAACTTCCCCAATCCCCATCTGCTTTGTAAGCCACTATAATCATGGCATTGATGAATTCCTTTAAAGATTTCTGATGTAATTTCCTTGTAGCATATTGGTTTTTATTTTAATATTAAATATAATAGATTCACTCTGTTGAAGAGATTTATTTTAATAAAAGATCTCATATTTATAATAAAATAGGTTTTTTGGTTCATATTCAAATTTTCTCAATTTGGAGTTAAGTAGTTCATTTTGGACTTGACTAGGTATAGATTTAAAATTTAACAAGAAAATTTATTTTATCTCATACTCTGATCACAAGAAATCTGTCATCAGAGGTTTAAGAAAGTCCAGGTACAATCAATTCACAGATTTTCATGCAGAATATGCCAAAATAGAAAAATTTAATATTTCATCTTTTTCTCTTACTGTGACACTAAGAATGCTGATAATTTGAAGAAAGAAAAAAATGGCATAAATTAAATCAAAAGTGAACATAAAGATGAAGAAAGTAGTAGATAGATTGAAGGACATACTGAAAACAAAAGAAAATAGACTTTTATTTTGTTTCTCATTTCATCAATAAGGACCTTGCTAGAAGAAAGCGCTGAAATCCACTTGGATACCTGGTTAAAGTGAAGTCAGGGCATGAGGTGAGGAGAGTGAGATTTTGGACAGAGACCACCAAGCTAGTTACAGATAATAATTTTATGGTTACAGGTGGGTGAGGAAAAGGGTAAAGAAATGATTCTATGTTACTTGTTGATAGGGGTGGAGGATGCACATGTTGCTAAAGAACAAGATTTTCTCAGACTGGAAAATTTTGGTCAAGTGGGAAAGACAGGAAGAGCTACGGATCAAATGTGATTATTATGAATCAAGAAATGCAGATAATAATTTTATGATGACATTAAAAATAACATCCATTTTGTGTTGGGTGAAACACCTAGTCCTGGATGGTGGCAGCATGAGGAGCTGATATGAGGAAGTGGGAGGAAAATGAATACACCCACTGAAAGGTACTGGTGTGAGCAAGAGAAGGGGGAGAACAAGATGCTGAATCAATGTGTTGCTACTACCACATCCCCCACAGGGGAAGCTCCCCATATGAGGACATACAAGGGCCACTCGGCAACACCTGTGGAGAGATTTGATTGGGTGACAGATTTGAAGGCATCTTGGAACAAGCCAACCCCAACCCAGTTTTTGGCGGTTGGACTCCATTATTAGCCATGCAAAGATCCCAGAAGTGAGAAAGAAAGAAAAAAAGACAGACAGAGAGAGCAGCAGCTGGGGCAGAGATATGCTTCCATTATGCCATGCAATTTGCTGCCATGAAGAACTCCTGATTCATGCCTTGTTCCAAGCTATTAGATGAATTTAGCAAAGTGCCCTGATGAAATTGTGAAGTGGAAGAATTGAAAGTCTTTATATGATGAGAGAGAGGGGCAGAGATGAGTGAGTCGTCAGTATTCTGTAATTTGCTGTCTGAATAAGTCTCTGACTTAGTTTCAAACCTCAACTCCAACTTGGAAACAAAGAACAAAGTATCACAAAATTAGACTACGAGGGAATGGTTGTTAGCCTGCATGCTTGTAGATTCTTATATGAAAAAGTGTTCCTGTATAAACCTCAGTTATATAAACCTTGTTGATTTACACAACTTTCTTTTTTTTTTTTTGTCTTATAACATTGTCCCAACTGAACAACACCAATCCAGCGATATCTGGCGATGATTCAATCCTTCACTGCCCTGAGATCAAAACAAACACAACGTGGGACAGGGAGAGGCTTGGGTCGAAGTGACCAACTTCACGGTTAGCCACAGGATTCAGTCATGGACACACTGGTGACCAAGGATGGGATGACGTTGACATGTAGCGTATGTGTCAGGATGTCTCGCAGCGTTATATTACATCAGTGATCCAGGAGTGAAACCAATGTTAATATCCATGCAAACATGGTTTAGAAGTTCAATTTCATTTGATAAAACTGAAATTCATATGCAATGAAAAATATTTTTTAAAGTATTTCATAAGACTCTCAAGAAGTTGTAAAGATTTTAAATTTTTTTGCGATTTTTGCTTTTCTGGTCCTAAAATTCCCAACAGCTCCATTAATGGCCATTATTACACATTTTTTTTCACTTTTGTTTCTTGTATCTTTATATATCATAATGTCACAAAAGGAAAAAAAAGAATACCTTAGAATTATGTTAAAATTTGTTGCCTTAAAAATATGCAAATGTTAATCTTTGTTTCATTTGTCATAAATTGTTTATAAATTTAAATGAATGTTGTTTTTTTTTTCATAGCCATCAAAATGAATAAAGTAGACTGAAGAATTTGAGAGATTTTATGAAAACTGTACTTGAATCATGAAATAACTGTTTGTTAACTAGTTTAAACTGGCAGTTTTAATGCTGCACTATTCTTTTCTCATCAAAGTCTCAAAATTAATTTTCTACAATTCATTTTGTCTTTTTACTGTGCTTATTTTTATGTTGATATATAAAGAAACGACAAAAGACTTATTTTTTAATAAAGCATTAACAATGAAAATTCTAACATAAATTTTTGTTTTCTAGTATGATTCAAGATGTTGGTCTTCCACGAAAAAGAAATTGTACTGTTGATTGTTTGTCTGGTGGCATGCAACGAAAATTGTCAGTTGCTATTGCATTTGTCGGTGGTTCTCGTACTGTCATTTTGGATGAGCCCACTGCTGGAGTTGATCCTTATGCACGAAGAGCCATTTGGGATTTATTGGTGAAATATAAGAATGGTAAATGTTTATTTAACAAATACAAATACTTCTTTGAAATGAGGAATGAATATATAACAACATTTGTTCATGTACATAACTTAAATTCAACAAAATCACAAGTCAAGATTTGCAGAAGGAAAATTGATAACTTTTAGTAAACCACTAATTCCACTTTCTTAAAGTTTAAGATAAAAAATTAAAGTAAATACACTTTCAGTCATTTATTAAAAGCAAATCCTTATTTGTTGGATGTCTTTTCATTAAAATAAAAATAAGATATGAATTTTACATTTGTATTGAGAAAAAGATTTATGTGTTGAATTATAGTAAATTCTCTTTTGTAAAATTATTTTAATAAAAATAATATATGTTTAAAATTCAGATCGAACAATTTTACTGTCAACACATCATATGGATGAGGCTGATATTTTGGGTGACCGCATTGCTATCATATCAGATGGTCAATTGAAATGCTGTGGTTCATCATTGTTCCTGAAAAATACATTTGGAGAAGGATATCATTTGAAACTTGTGAAAAAAGAATCTGTTAGTGGCATGGGAATTGCAGGTAAATTTAGAAATTACTTTTTAAAAAAATCTGATAAATATATAAAATAATTTTAAACATTAGTCTTTTGTAGACTGCAGGAAATAGTTGGATGAAAGTAATTTTATTTTTATTGTTTAAATTGAAACTTTTTTAAATAGTCAATAAGCTGGTAAAATGAAATTTTAATATAGTAAATATTTGTAAAGTTTACTTTTTCTTTCATACCATCCTCATCCAGTGAACTGTCCCATTGACCATGACTTTGGTAGTAAAGTTCAAATATATCTAAAGCAAATTGTATCCTTTCAATTGTTTGCTCTCTGTTCAATTCCTGTTTGAAATTAATGATTAGTGAAAGTTGCTTTCTCTTCACACTGGTCTACTTTGTCATGGTGGTGACTATATTAGATGAGAAAGATGTCAAGTTGTTTGGATTTTCATCATCTCTATGCCTGAGACAGTTTGAATGACAGAACAACTTGTGTCCCTAAGTAAGACTGATTATATTAGGTTTTCAGACAGTTATAATTTTTATGAATCTTTCTGGTTAGGATTTTAATTCCAGATTTTCCTTATTAAGTTGTATAGTTTGACTCATCTGAATCCCTTTTGACTTGATTTCTTCTACTCAATCTGATTACTTGACTTACAAATGGCTTAAATGATCCCTTATATTACTATATGTGGTCACTTTTACTGCTCTTAAATATGGTCTCTTTCAGTTGTCTGGTCACTTTCAAATTTGGAAATAAAATTTATGGAGATGTCATTCACAAGCCCTACCACAATTCCACATTTTTATTTATCTGTATATTTGTCTGTATATCTACTTTCTTAATTAATTTCTGCTAAGTGAGAAAAAATACCTGTAAATTTCTTTTCAATTTGCCCAAAAGCATCATGAAATCCTATAGAGGACAGAGAAAACACTTAAATGATGTCTTGTATATTGTAAAAGATGCTATAATTATCTATGATAATAATAAAAATTATTACTATTTGCTTATTGGATTGAATTAAAAAGCTTGTGACACTATAATGAAAATAGATGAGATGGTAGGGTCAGGTATTTAATATAAGTTAAGTTAGCTGAAAAGTATTAGGCCTGAACATGTCTTCTCTTAATTTCTATCCTATTTTTTTATATCATTTGCACTTCAAACAAAATTTAAATTAAGTCAATTTAACTCAAATATTACATTGAATTGGATTTAGCAGACATCATGGATATTTTTTCAAATGTAATCCAGAAGGTCAAACAGGTTAACATCCTGATTTTTAATACCCTGCCTAATACCGCATAATCAAGATAGGAATCAAGAATAATATTCCAATAACTTGTTGAAACTACCTGCCTTGATACTGTTATGAAATCAAATAAGTTACATTGCTCTTTGTATCATTTGACACATAAACCCCAATGGAATAGAACTTGTCACTTTTTTTATTGTAATATCCAAATTCTGCTTTTTGAGTCTGTGAGCATGACTGCACATATCACCATTAAAGATTAGCTTACTAACAAACATTCCAAAAATTGCTTTCAAATTAAATGGGGGGGGGAGTTGCATCTCTTACATGCAGCAAACTGAAGAACAAAAAAAATATTTTAAAATTTAATTTCAAGCTTCACACATTCAAACTAGCTTACAAGAGACATTACTAATTCCTGATATGGCAAACTAAGTGAGGGTGGGGTAGTCAATGGTTAAAACACTGATTACTTTCTCTGAAATTTTGTGCATTTTTTGATTTTTTAATGTGGTTACTACCATAATGTTGAATAATTAAGAGACTGATATTTTTCATTTTTAATGTATCTTGTCTATTAGTGGTTGATCTTTATTTTTGTATTTTTGCAAAGAGGAGGAATAGGACTTTTCAAGTAGGCATTTTGATTATGGATTCTTGGAGGCATTTTAAAATGATAGGTTTTTTAATCTCTTTTTCCAAAATGAAGTGCTTTTTATATTTTGGAGAGAGGTTGAGGTAGAAGATAAGACAGGATTTTACTCTATATTTTCTTTCAATGTGGATTAAAAGGAAAGATGGGACTCAGATTTACAGTTTGTTAATGGCATTAACTTAGGTTTTTGTAGGAGTTCCAATTTGGAAGTTATTTCGTTTGTCATTTTATGTTATTTTGGCTTGTCTTGTTTCTTCTCTTGACACTCTTTGAATAGATAATAATCATTTTGTCCACAATACCAGCATAATGGCTTTCTACCAGCTAGTAACAAATGGTTATTTCTGGCCTTCAACATCAAAAAGTTTGAAAGTACTTTATTCTAAATGGTAAGTTAAAATAAATTTAAAGGTGCTTCTTTTTTTTTTTTTAAGTTGTGTGTAGTTGAAGATATATTGCTCATAGCCAATTTCTAGCTGGTTTTGAGGTTGAAATGTACATTAACAGAAGTGAAGTGTTGCACTAGAAATTAGACAATCAGTTCTGTTTCAAAATTAAAACCAATCCACAATGAATGACAGTCATCAAAACACCAAATTTTGATTGTGGTTTTCATTGATTACCTGATAAGGTGAATGATTTGCTGAGTTAATTGACTATGAATAATATGGTACTTGCAAATGCTATATATTTTGATACTTCAAATGGTCTTTTCTTTTTCTTTTTCTTTTTTTTCGGACAATATGGATACATGTTTTAATTATGCATAAATGTGTGTGTGTGTATTTACTTTCATGGCTGTTTTCATGTATAAACTATTGTTTTTCTATTACTTGAAGGCTACTATCAGAAGTCATCATGTATCGCTCTCATAAATTTTATTCTGATTAAATTGAATAATATGGGGAAAGAATGAAAAATGAAATATCTCCTAATTCCTTTAAGAGCTTAATATGGAGTAATAGATATAAGTAGTTATAAAAGTAGAATAAGTGTTAGTTGTCAAAAATCACTGGAAGGAAGGAATTATAATAAGTAGAATACTCTTGTTTTCTAATTTTGTTTGTCCTTATGAGATTTTAATAAAAAATCTCATTACTTCCTGAGAGTTCTGATATAAAGTAATATTCTGCCTACCTCAGCTAGAAAGATGGACCTGTATCTATGTACTATGTATATAAAGTAACTTAAAAATGAACCCTATCGACATGAAAGTTTTGTGACTGAACTTTTTTCTGATACATTTTAGTTATAGACTTAAACTAGAAAGAAATAGTTTTTAATTCTGAAATGTCATTTTCTCTATACTCAACTGCATAACTGAAATTTGTAATCGATACAATAATCAGGATACAAACAATTAAGCATCAGTCTTTGTGTTAGGCTACTTTTTTCTTTAATTTTTGTTCTGTTTTATATCAAAACCAAATTACAATGAAAAGTTACAGCAAGTAGTAACAATGGAAATGTAATGAGTTAAAATTGTGAAACCATTGCTTTATTGAAAAATTCAAATTTCATTTTAAGTGTGTATATTGTTATCATTTGTTGTATTTTCTAAATTACAATTTTTGTTTTAATTCAGATTAAGATAATTTTTTTTCTACATTATTTTAAATACAATTTTAGACATGATATTCATAAGACAATTATTGATTTTAATGTTATTTCCTAATACTTGATAATTTTTTTCAAATTATTTAGAATTTAATTGTATGTGTAGTTTAAATTTTAATTGCTGGAAAGGTAGGAAAATATGACAGTTCAGAAATATAAAATGTCTGTGACATTCCTAAAAGCTTGCATAATAAAAGTATAAAAGTGATTTCATGTAGTTTCGAATTATGTATTGTCTTCCATACTTTCTGATTGGATAATTCTGCTTTTACTTGTAATAACAGAACTATAGTTGAAATAACTCTTCCAACAAATAATATACACATTTATTACAAAATTTTAAAAAATTGTTCCATATTTCTGATTATGCAGGTCCATTTTTAGATATAACACCCATAGTTTTTTTAATTTTGTCTGATATTCTGTTAAGTATTGATATTTTTATAAGTTACTCCAAGTCAAGTACAATAATTTTAAGAAAGAATGCAGTATTTTTTTAAATTTATTTACTATTTTGTTCATCATTGTAAACCAGAATTAGTGTTTATACATTCAGTTTGCACTTTTAAAATTAAATTATTAAACAAAATCTTTTTATTTTAAAAAAAAATATTTTGTAAATGTAATCACTTAATTTTTAATCATATTTTAAATACAAGGTAACCAAGAAAGTTCTGTCCGTTTTTAAAGGAAAAAAAGAAAACGCTTCACAGTATGTGTAACTTATATTTAGTCTTCGAAGTAATCGCCATCGGCATCCAGCACCTTCTGCCAGCGTGTCTCCAGCTGTTCATTGCCCTTGCGGTAGAACTCGGGGGGGTTTTGACACAAAGAAGTCTGTGAGGGCTTTGCACAAGTCTGTGTCATTGGTGAAGGATTTCCCACGAAGATGATTATCCAGGGAGTGGAAGAGGTGGTAATCGGATGGCGCAATGTCAGGTGAATAAGGTGGATGGCACAAAGTCTCCCACCCAAGTTGCTGTATGGTATCCCTGACCACTTGCACGACATGCGGCCTGGCGTTGTCATGGAGGAAAAGCACACCTCTGCGATTCACCAGTGCTGGATCCTTCTGGTGCAATGCCTGTTGCACACGTTTCAATTGCTGCAAGTCACTGGAGACCTATGTGACCGTTTGGCCTGTTGGTAGCAGTTCATAATGAACCATTTGACGGCCTGTCCACCAGACACAAAGCATAATCTTGCGTGGGTGCATAGGCAGTCTTGCGGTGTGAGGGACAGCATCCTGAGGAGACAATGTCTGGAACACTTGGGAGTTTCGTACAGAACCCACTTTTCATCACTGGTAAGCACTCGATTGGATAAGGATGCGGTACGGTGGCAAGAAAGCAGCGATACGCAGGCTGCCACTCGTTGTCCCTTGTGGACCTACAACAGTGTTTGTGGAACCCACTTGCTCAGTTTGTACGTATTACCTAGGTGCAGTGAAGTTTAACTGTTTCATTGGAAACGTTGAACTGTCTTGCAAGTTCACCACATGTTAGACTACTGTCCTCTTCAATGGCTGCCTTCAGGACTCCGTCATTCAAGACCTGTGGTCGTCCACTGCGAGGATCATCATGGAGAGACAAATCTCCCGACTTGACATTTTAGAAACCAACGCCTTGCAGTACGTTCATCCACAGCACTATCCCCAAATGCTTGACATATGCAGTGACTTGATGCAGCTGCTGATAGGCCCGCTTTGAAGTCGTAAAGCAAACAGCCCCGAACGAGATCTCTAGACACTTCCATCCTTCTCACAGCTGTCCGGCTTATAACTGATGGCCGGGCATGGTGTGCGTGTTTTTTAT
This sequence comes from Acanthosepion esculentum, assembly GCA_964036315.1. Taxonomy (NCBI): domain Eukaryota; kingdom Metazoa; phylum Mollusca; class Cephalopoda; order Sepiida; family Sepiidae; genus Acanthosepion; species Acanthosepion esculentum. The sequence continues at coordinate 43,217,693 of OZ038496.1, read as the reverse complement.
AACGTCTGATGTTCCTACTTCCAGCTGTCCGAATTTGAAAACAATTGCTACACACATTTCGTATATATTTCAACTTCATTCAATGACTAATCAAAAAACGGACAGAACTTTTTTGGTTACCTTGTATTATCAATTCATTGTAAATACAGCCATCATCATCATCATCATTACTCTTATTCTTATTGGTTCTGTAACAAATTTTCAAATTATGGAATAATAAAAATCAAAAATTTGCATGTTTTATTTAATTAGCATATTAAGGTATTCTACTATTCCATAATTATTCTCCATTTCATTATTATTTCTTATGTAAAAACATCAAATTATTCAAAGCAAAAAAGAAAATTATAGATTTATTAAGTTAATAGTAAAATTGTAAATCATTTTCTCTTATAAATTAAATAATAAAAGAAATTTTAAAATAACTTATAAAATACTTAAAACAAGTTATCCAGGTTATGTCATTCTTTTCCCTGTACAGATATACTAAATGGTGATATGTCTACCACAGAAAATCTTTCTTGCTTAGATTCTCAAGAATCTTTTCTCACCAAATGTAAACAATCTGAAGTGACTTCTTTTATTACAACCCATGTGAAAACTGCTTACCTAAAGTGTGAAAGCAAACATGAACTGCATTACATTGTCCCATTTGAAGAAGTGAAGAAAGGCAATGCTGAACATCTCTTCCAAGCTCTAGAGTCATTTTTGAACAGTCTTCATATTAGCAGCTTTGGAGTTATGGATACCACACTTGAAGAAGTTTTCCTCAAAGTTACTGAATGGTTTCACTGTCCTGAAGGTAATTTGCAAATTCAGTTAATTTCATAGTTTCTGTTGTTATACATAGTGTTCTTTTCAAAATAGATGAGTTGTAGTTAAAGATTCTTAGACAGAAAAACAAAGCCATTAGGTCATTAAAGTTCTTATAGGTATACTATTATTATTCATTATTATATCTATATTTGGTATGATTGCTTTATGGATATTAGTGTTGTTATTTTGATGTATATGTTTTTATTTGAATAAACTAGACTATAAAACTACAATTGTTTTTCTGAAATTAATTTTTTAAAATTTGCCAATGTTTTGTTTTATATTCACATTTCACTTTCTAAAGAAACTTGGGTGCCTGCCAACAATTAACAAGCTTGTTTTGATAACCAATTTGCTTATTTAGAGAATTCAGTCCACACTGGGTGATTCATTATTATCTTTATGCTTGATATATTATCTATTAATTGACTGCAGTACTATTAACACAAATATAAACTTGATTGTATTTGTGTTAATTGAAAGAAATTTGATATGTATTTTTATTAAGGTTTGCTGAAATAGATAAATATCAGGAATTTTAATGTCAATAAACCTGTACAGATGCCTGAAAATATATTCATGATATAAATAGGAAACTGTTAATAAATCTAGGTAACAAATATTCATGAATTGCATAAAGAAGCAGAAAGAGATAAAAACAAAAGTTTTGAAATCATTTATTTGAATTTTTTTGTCTTTCACATTCACAAAGGAAAATGTTTAACCTAGTAAACAGTTTACCATTATTAATCTCATTATTCTTATATTTCATGAAATAGCCAACTTGTAAAAGTAAATATATATGATGATAATCCAAGAAAAAAAAAGAAGCAAAACTTGGATATTAGTACATAAGTACAATAAGTAAACATTACTTGTCAGTTTTTATTTCATGAACAAAATTTTTGTTCATATTCACCTGTTATTTTTTTTTGTCTTCAGCCAAAAGTGAAGAAAACAAAACACATGGTACATATGCATCTGATCCCTTCATCTCAGATTATACAGCAATTAATCAAGAATTACTGGATGATACAAGTTCAATGTCCAGTTTGTTGGATATATCTAATTCCAATCAAGACAGTGGAAACATTTCTTCTTTGCCATGTGAAGTAGAACTAGAAAGTATGGTTTCTGTTTCTACAGCTAATAGGCACAGAAAGAAAGCTGTGGATAGAGACATAAAAAGTTCATTCTGCAACAGTGGAGCCTACATGAGATTGGCTGAAAATGAATCAGCACAAAATGGTAAAATATTCAGTTTTTATATATTTGATTCAGTATTTTATACTGGATAAAAGTATTTTATGCTTAAATAATTACTAAAAGTTTGTTGAGTTTGGTGCTTGGATGACATTTTATGTCCCAGTAGTAACAGAAGCACATTGAATTCAGTTTTAAATATTTAAGATAATTAAAATAAAATAAATTTACATTTCTTTTACAAAATTGTTTTAGACATAGTTTTTTGAAAGCAATCAAAATTATATCTAGTAAAATGCATATTCTCACTACTGTTCAGAAAAATTATCATAAATTAGTTTGTGCTTTACTCAAATGAGGTTTTTATAGTAGGAAGTAGAACTTTGAAATAGGCATTTGTCTTTTTTTATAAATTTTTAACTTTAACAAGGACTTATATAATTAATATAAGGTTATAAATTAGTTCATTTTTAATTAAATTTCTGATGTAAAAATTTATTTTCTTATATATGTATGTGTGTGTGTGTGTGTGTGCGTAAAAGAGAAAATTATCATTTTAAAGCTTATTTTATGCTGTTTCTTTCTATATAATCCAGTTTTAATATAAATTGCATTTTTAGCAGTTTTCAGATCTTTGAAGTTATCAAAACAGGATTTTTACCAAATTTATTTTTATATGTTTAAACTTGGCTGCAGTGCAACACATAGCTAGAAACATCACTGAATTTTGGAGACAAAGAAGTGATAATGAATGCACAGTGCAATGTTGGTTTCAAAAATTCTGTCAGTGCACTCTTGATAAGGAAGGTCATTAACATCTTTCTGCCATTGGTGACAATGAATTGAAGGCTTGGTGAAAATGACTGTTTGCAGGAGAGCTAGATATAAGCATTGGTACAATACTTTTTCAAGTGTTTTGACAACTTGCTTGGAAAAGGCTACAGAAAATGCTTTTGAAAATTTTGTCACCTACAGAACCTCAGAATTTTATGTTACCAGAATAAATGAACTTGTATCTTGTTGGCAAAAATGTGTAGATTCTAATGTTTTTGTTGTTTTTTTTATTTTAATCAGTAAAGTTTTTGTTTATTATGCTATTTTAAAGTTAGTGCTTAAAATCCTGCAGTGATGCCTAAAGAACCTGATATTGATAATACAAAAGTACAATTTTAGATTTTTATATAGTAATTTAATAGATCTTTTATCTAAAATTGTGTTAATTCCATTCAAAATGTAAACTGTTTTTGTTCTTGCAGATTCAAAAGAAAATCTACTTTCACATGTTTGTGAAAATCGTACCTTGACAGGTTATTGGCTGCACCTTAATCAGTTCCGAGCCATTATTATTAAGCGCTTTTATTACATTCGCCACAATTGGAAAGGCCTCTTCTCTCAAATCCTGCTTCCCGCTTTGTTTGTATGCATTGCAATGACAGTTGCACTATCTGCTCCAGGCCTTGAAGATCTTCCAGCACTTGAGCTCAGTCCTTCTCAATATTTCAATTTAACTCAACCTCGTGGTAACTTCATCCCTTATGCTAATCACAAACTTGGACAACTTTACAATATATCCCATGATGCAGGACCTGAAAAAATTATCCGTACATTCCATTACCCTTCAGGAATTGGAGCCACTTGTGTTCTCAGGTCACCTTTTAATACAACATTTGATATTGATTACTTGAAGCATAAGAACTATAAATTATTACTGAAGTATTTTGAGCCCAGTTGTGAGAAAGTGTTTGTCCATGGCCTTCCTTTAGAAAACTTTGTGCCTCCACTGCCAATTCTTGATGATAAAAAGTATTATGTTAACTGTAAGTATATTAATTTTTTTTTAACTTAATCTATATAAACTTTTTCAGGTTTTACATGCACTGAAGTTTACCAATAATTGATATTCTGTATATTTTTTATGCCATAGCATAGTGTGCTTTTATTCTGTTTAACTCTTTACTAACAAGTGTCTGTGATTTTTTGATTTTTTTTTTTTTTTTTTTTTTTTCTTTGCTGGAACGTTTATTATAAAATATTCTAAATTTTGATAAATCTTTTTGTATTTTCTTAAATTTTTATTACCATGAGCTTTTTGAATATTTTTTTTCTTTAGATTCCAAACCAAGACCTGAAGAACGTTATTATCCCTTGTGTTCCTGCGCTAAAGATGGGTCTGGATTTGTTTGTCCTGAAAATGATGGTCAGAAAACCCCAGTAAGTAAAAAATTGGTGACAAGTGATATCATCCAAGACATAAGTAATTCCAATCCTGAGAAGTTTCTTCTTTACACCACAGATGAATACAGGCTGCACAGGTAATGGCTAATACTATTAGTTTACAAATTTCTTAATTCAGATTTGCACTGTTTCTGTATAGCTTCTTTCAATCAAACTAACTTGAATGCACTGCTTTGAAAATTTTTATTCATACTTCATGCATATATTTCAAAGTCTGCATTGTTATTTGTTACAATTTTTGGAGCCCAATTGCAAACTTCTTGATTTTAATTAATCTGACAATTGTCCTCATCTTTGTCGCCATATTTATTACAACGTTTCAGCCATTGTACACTCCGGCCTTCTTCAGGTGGTTAGAATGTCGAACTCTTTATTTCGCTCACTAGAGTATACTGTTCTAGTTCCACGTTTCATGTCTAATGGATGTCAGTTATCAATTATCTCCTGTTAATTCCCCTCTCCAACTTCTCCACCACCATAACCAGGTATTGAACTCACACTCTTTGGGTCCTGTAACTGGATCTAACTAACGCCTTTATCCACTGTGCCATGTGTATGAATTTCTGGGTATTTTAAACCTAATGTCTTCAGCACCATTTTTTACCAGTGCTCATATTGCAATTTTTTTTTTGCTGTTATCATTGCATGTTTTTACCAGAGTTCATATTGCAATTTTTGTTGTTATTATCGCTTTTCTCTTGCACTTCTTATTACTGGTTCCCATATTGTATTCATTTCTATGCTTGGTCGGCTCAGGAGATTTTTGTGGCCTAGTATATGTGCTGATTTATTAAGTTTACAAATGGTCTTCTTTGTCTGTGATCTCCCTTTTCTCTCAATATGTGGTCAGCCACACCTGATTTTTCCACTTCCCCTCGTGTTACAGCTTTCCTTAACTTAAGGGGGCAGCCTGTCTCCCCTTTATATTCCTTTCCACAGCTGCACAAAATAGCGTACACACAGTCTTTAGTCATGTTCTCTTCTATGGAGGGTTTTACTTGGGAGAGATATCTGCAAAGTGCCGTCCAGCTTTTGAAGGTTGTCCCAATGTTATATGGACCACAGATCCTTTGTATTTTCTCTGATAACCCCTTCACATAAGGCAGGCAGACTATTTTCTGAGTGTTGTTATCCTCCTCTTCTACCCGCCTATCCCAGTTGTTACATTGTAGGGTACTACTTATACTGACCAGTTCTTTATCTAATATCTCTGGATCACCACTTATTACTTTTGCTCGCTGTTCTAAGCAGCGGACGATCCCTTTCTTTATGCTGTATGATAGGTGGGAGTTGAAATTGAGGTACTGTCCAGTAAATGTCAGTTTGCATTATATGGACATCTTGAACCCATGCTCTGTTTGAGATATTAGAACATCCAGGAATGGGAGTGTGTTGTTACTCTCTTTCTCCATCGTGAACTGTATCAAAGGTCTTATTGAGTTCACATGGTCCAATAGAACCTGAACATCTTTCACCCAGTGGCCAGAGTATGAAGGTGTCATCTACATACCTTAACCATAGAGTTAGCTTTAGAGATATAGATTCTAATGCCATTTCCTCAAAGTATTTCATGTATATATTCACCATTGCTGGTGATAATGGCGGGCCCATTGCTAAGCCCTCATCTTATCGATATATGTGTGATCCCATTCCGAAGTGTGTTGTTTGTGTACAGAAAGTCAACCTCATCAGATTATCTATTGGAATAATGGTCTGTTCTTCTAGGGATGAGTCAGAGGCCAATCTGTCTCTGACTACTGAGAGTGCCTCCTCCATGGGTACCTTGGTGAACAAACTCACCACGTCCAAGCTCACCATCTGGTTGGATAGGATGGGAGCATCTTTGATTATTTTCACGAAGTGGGCGGAGTTTCGGACATATGAAGGAGACTTTCTGATCAATGAGTCAATTATATCTACAAGGAAGCAACTTGGAAGGTGGTACACAGAGCCTTGGCAACTAACAATCGGCCTGAGCAGAATATCGTTTTTGTGAATCTTAGGGAGACCGTATATGTGAGGTAGTTTGGTGTAATGCTGCAATAACTGCCTATACATCTTAGGTGCGAAGTGAATTGCAATATGAGCACTGGTAAAAAATGTTGCTGAAGACATTAGGTTTATAATACCCAGAAATTCATACACAGATGTACACATGGCACAGTGGATGAAGGTGTTAGATCCAGTGAGAGGACCCAAAGAGTGTGAGTTCAATACCTGGTTAAGGCAGTGGAGAACTTGGAGAGGAGAATTAACAGGAGATAACTGATAACTGGCATCCATTAGACATGGCATGTGGAACTAGAACAGTCTACTCCAGTGAGAGAAATAAAGAAGAATGGCTGAAATGTTGTAATAAATATGGCGACAGAGATGAGGACAACAGTTTGAATAATGTAAATAGTGTACATAATACCTCATCTCAGAAATATAGACAGATATTTTAATTAATATTTTTGATCATGATTATAATCTTTTCCTTAAACATACAAATGTTATATTTGTAGGTCCATAAAACAAGTTTTTTTTGCTTCATCATTGTTTATCAATACAAAAAAATTACTTTGCATTTTATAGTCCACAGAAGTTTTAAAGTATCAAAAAATATTCGTAACTTTTTATATATCATGATTATAATCATGTTTCCTTTTGATTGTGTCAGATTCAAACATTTTTCCACCAGTGTGTGTGTGTGTATATATATATATATATATATATTTTTGTAGTGATTTTATAACATATTTGTTATAATTTTCGAATAAATTATATATTTTATAACATATTTGTGTTATACATTTTTTAATATAATTATGTATATATTTCTCTTTACACTTAGATATGGTGGTCTATCCTTTGGATTAGAACGAAAAATGGTTCCTCAGGAATTTGGTGAATCTGCGCCAGGGCTTTTCAGAAAGCTAGCAGTCAGAAATGTCGCCAAGGTACATTTTTAGTTTATTACCTCCTATTTTCTATAATTTTATTTATTTACTTATTTTTTTAGATTTGCTGCACAAAAGTACCAAATATTAAAAAGCCTAATCTCTCACTTGACTGGTAGTATTTAACTACTTTTCTATTTAAATGAAAATAGCCCCTTTTTACATTAATTAAATGATAATAATGCAAAGGAATTTTTACCCATAATTTGGCACCTGCATCCACATTAATTTCGTCAATGAGACAGTGAAAAGGCAGTGTTGTCAATATGGAAAAAAAATGTATATAAGATATGCATTGTTTTTTTTATTCAATATGACTCCTGAATTATCCAAGTATGCTATATTTTGTTTATAGATCTTGTATAGCTAAATAGATGAACTGAAGTCATGTTAGTTATTTGTGCTGAGTGGGTGAAGAGTAAGTATTGATCTTAGGGTTTTCAAATTTAAATGAATTTTTGATATTTTAAAACATTATATTCTCCAAAATTACAACTTAATTAGAAAAAATGTTACAGGAATATGTGACATGATCCTGCAAACATCATAGGCTACAGAATAATCACGATTTCTCCCATTTTGTAAACATAACACTAGACCAGATTTGGCTTATACATACACAGTAAATTGGCTAATTTACTTGTTTCCACTTTTAAAGTTAATTTATCTCAAAAATGAAAAATTTCCGGAAATGAAAGTCAGATTCAGTTAAAACAGATTAAAATATATTGGAAGAATACATTTCCATAAAAACATACTCTGGTTTCTGTTTTGCACAACCTTTGCAACATTGTAAATAATATAACTATTAAAATTAATTTTAGCAAAAAAATACAATTTTTACAGTCATACATTAATTTGAAAATTCCAGACAGAGTATATGATTAAAAGGCTGGTTACTAACAAAGATAAGATTCAGTTGATGCCTTTTTGGCTGCAGTCAAATGTTATTCTGAAACATGTTTAAATATGTGACAAGAAAAATTGAGAGATCAACAAAATGTTACCGACTGCCTTTCTTGGATACTTGATAGGCACTTGAGTTATAAAACATTGTTGTTAGTCAATGTATTATGTGGGAAATTTTCATTTAACATGAAATACAAAGTTATCCATACAAACATTTTGTCAACCCAGTGAGTGAGTATGCAGTTGATTGGGCTATATACCATATTAAATTCTACATCTTTCCAAAAGAATTTGCCTTGATGACTTAAAATACCAGTTCAACTGCATAGCTATTTAGCTACCTTATTAGAAAATCTTTGGCAATCAAGGATCAATTAAAGATTACACAGTCACTTAATGTAATTTAGAAATTTCATAAACCTATGGCAACCATTTTGAATGTTCTATTTTTTATATAATTCTTACTATATAATATATAATTTTAGGTAGCAATAATAATACAATAGCATGCATTACAGTCTTGTACCTTAATTCTCTTTTTTTTAATCAATTTTAATTATTATATGGAATTTTTGACTGTCATTGAAATTAATTACATACTAATCTGTTAACAAACTTACAGAAATGAACTCCCAAAGTTTTTATTTGATTTCTAGATTTTTCTTTTTTTCAGGCTTTTTTTAATCCTAAAGGCTTTCATTCAACTCCTGTTTATTTGAATACACTTAACAATGCCATTTTGAGAGCTAACCTTCCTAAAGAGAAAGGTAACCCTGCTGCTTATGGTAAGCACCATTGTCTCTTACAAAACTGCTCTGGTTATATTGTCAGCAAGTGCTAAGCTGTTATATTGTGGAAGATCATTTTCATTTTTCTTTTTAAATCACATTGTTAATTTACATTGTAAGGCACTTTCTGTCTCTATTTTTTGCTTACAGTCAATAATTGCATCCTTCTATGACATTAGTAGTTTCCAAAGTGAGCTGTATTGCTTATTTTAAGAAAATTAGTACAAAAAATTAATGTAGTTTAATCAGTGGAGGTCTGATTAATTGAATGTTAATATGCTTGCTAATTAAGTAATAATCTGATCATTAAATTGTGTGTCTATAAATTACTGTGTGTGTGTGTGTGTGTGTGTGTATATATAAAATTACTTTGTGTGTGTACATATATATATATATATATATATGATTAACAATTCTAAGACTTCAGAAGGCCATGGTAATATTTTATTTCGCAAAATCAATAATTCGATTTTGCTTTGTCACACCTGGCAGTTTGAAATCAATGAATAGATTCAAAACTTCTCCCAAGAATCAATTGAAAAATGAAATGAAAAACAAGATTAATGGAAGTTGTGTCTTAGTTCCACAAAGTAGGAAGGGAATGAGAAAGGTATATGTCTCTAGGAGATGCATGTATTTGTGTATATAGGTATATGTGTATATGCATGTCTATATATATATATATATATATATATATATATATATATATACACACACACAGTTACATTTTGTTTTACCTTTTTTATACATAAAATACTAATGGGTAATAAATCACATAGAATTTCCACCTATGATCCTTCATGTAATTCCCCTCCCTTCATCACATGTGACCTCACTTTACAAAAAACCTTCTTACCTGGGCATCTATCACTCACATATCTCTCATCTTCATGTATGTGTATGCACAAGCATACTATTGTACTTCTTTGCTTTTGTATCTGTGTTGGGACATATATTTTTGTATATGCAATCCTGTGTGCCCCTTTCTGTGTAGATAGGTACAGGTGTATATATGTGTGCTATATGTTGTATTCGTTGGACTTTACCAAGTTACGACACTGCCATCATGTATTAAAAAATGAACTCGTATCACCAAAGATTTTTGATAGTGTTAGGACAGTCTCACCAAAAGTTATTTCTCTTGGTTTTATGAAGAATATGTAAACTATATTTTGCCAAAGCAAAATATAGTTTACATATTTTTCATGTTCAGCAGGGGGATAATTTCTTCAATAATAACCAAACTTTTTTTCATCATTCCAATGCGAACAATCCCTTTTGAAGATTCCTTCATATCTTCTATAGTAAAATCAGAAAATTATCCCTTCATCTGGATTGTACACAAACTGTGATTGAATTATTGACAGTATCCGGAGTGAACAAATCTGAAGTTTTTGTTTCCATCGTTTTAGTGAGTAACTTGAAAAACTTTGTTGCTGTAATTGCATTTGCTGTTCATGTTGCTGCAACTGTTGTTCCTGTTGTAGTTTTTGTTGCTGCAACATTTGAACCATGATGGCTTTTAACTCTTTCATTCTGTGTAACTCTGCTGAATATTTTTTGCAGATTAGACTTTGTAAACACAGATACTGGTTGTAGTGTCTTCTAATAATACTCACACCAATAATACTTGTTCAAATAGTAATTCATATAATGATCAGTATAGAGAAATAGTATAGTGGATAGTATAGAGAATAATGACCATTTAAACACCATACTAATTCCCATTTATACGTTTCCTTTACAATCACGTTATTTGATAATGGAATTGTTTCTATTTTCTCACTGGTGATCTGTGTTCAAACTATGGTGTCGTAAATGATACTTTATTCCTGTACAACAAGTTGATTCACTTTTTGGGGACTAAAATGGCTGCTTAGTGATCTTTTTTAGTCATCTATCATTGCAATGTAATTTTCTTTATTAAAAAATCTTCCAAGAATATATACTTTTCTGAAGATTTATTTGAGGAATATTAGCCAATTTAAAATATAATTAATCTGATTTGAAACAAATATTATTTACTTTAAATTAAAAATAACAGAAATGGATTTTTAAAACAAACAGTAGCAGTGATTATGTATGTATCATTGCTCATCAATCACTTAACAAGTGCTGATAAAGGTGTTGGCAGGTTTATTGTTGTCCCATGGGGTCTTTATCTGTTAAAACATAATTAATATCTCCATAATCTAATTTTCGGAATGTTGACTTTAATCATCAATCTTATTTTCTGAAAATTTTCTGCCTGGTGAAAAATGGGCATGGCATGTTTATACACATAAAAAAAAATTTTCAATTATTTTAAAAATCTTAGTGCATGATGATTTGTATTAAGCTTTTCAATTTTCACTTAGTAAATATAGACTTCACTTAATAACCTAATGCGATCAAAGTTTTGAAGACTTTAAAAGTTTTGAAACTTTATAAAAAAAAAAAAAAGAAAATAATTATTGCAAAAATTCATTATTCATTGAAAAAAAATTTTTTCTTCAGGCTACAATGTCCTTAATAAAAGTTATTTATAAAAGTAATTAAAATAGCTACCTCCAAGTAAAAGCTAAAAATCAGCATACCGTGATGAAAACTTTCTCCAGACATAATGAAAACATAGTTTTATCGGCAAAATTGTTATGTTATTATTAAGTATTTCTTAATTATTTAAAAAAAATTTTTTACCCTTTTTTTAGAATATTCAAAATTTTTATTAAAAAAATTTGTTTTTCTTGCTTCAGCAGTTGTACTAACTTTTAACATAGCTAATTTTGGCCTCTTTTTTGTGGTGACAGACACATTAATTTGGAAATTCAAATAATTGTTGGATTTTAATGAAATTTTCAGGACTTATGCAAAAATGAATGAAATTATTTTTTTTTAGAAAATCTTGGTAAAATCTTTTTTTTATTTTTTTTACCATGTTTCTCCTCCTTACTTAATTTTATGAAAGCTTTAGAAATTCATTGAGGTTTAAAGTATTTATTCATATTGTTTTGTAGTGACTATATTAGTTAAAAGCTGAATTTTTTTGAAGAATTTAAATCACTGATTAATTTTTTTTTTTTTGTTTTTGCAAAATCAAACCCAGTCTTACCAAAAATCTGTTCTGAATCAGAAAATAAAAATGCTATAAAACTAAGTCTTTATTAATTAATTAGAGGAGTTTTTAATTGCTTTTATGAATAATATGACAATATTAGTTGAAGAAAAAAAATTTTTCTATCAAAAATGAATTTTTACAAAATTTGTTTGCATTTTTTACAATTTAAAATTGAGTAATTTATAAAGTTTTGAATCTTTTAAAGTTCAATTTCAATGGGATAATTTTTAAGGAATATTGTTATTAAGTAAAACTATATTTACTAATCATATATTTTAAAGCGTATTACAATCTGAAGAATCCGACTATTTTTAGAAGAATTTTGATTTGTTTTTATATATGTATATCGATGCAGAATTTCTGAAATATGGATGTGCAAACCTTCTTAAAAGGTCATGTGTTTTAAGGAAAAAAACAAAACAAAACCCTAATGAAAATTGTTGTCTGCTACACCATAGATAATTAATTTCACATGTGGTGGTCAATCCGCTGTCAATAAATCAATTAACATGTCAGAAGAACAAGACCCTGTGGTTAGGAAATGCTTGTATACAAGCATTTCCTAACCACAGGGACTTTTATTTTATAAATTTTATTTAAAATCAAATTAATTTAACTTTAAATTCATTAATTTTCCTCTAATAGCGTTTCTGGTTTCAGAAATATGTACTTTATTTTTGCAACATTTTCAAAGTGGAAAATTAAGTTTTGCTTACAAATGTCTTAAAAATGGTGGACATGATCGATTTTACTGAAAAAAAAAAACAAACTCTATTCCAATCAATATAATTTCTGTCTAAAATACACTAAAGTATTTTGCTTACCAGATATAGTAAATTTAATCCTTTATCTTTCATTTTAACCTAAATTGAAACCTTCTAGAAAACTTAAACTTCTTTAAAACTTTTTCATTTTTAAAAATTAATTTTAGACCTTACTTTTGTGACTCATATCGGGTGGCCATTAATGATAGAGTACAACTCATGACTTCAATGTTAAATAAACAGTATTTAATTAAACTGCAAATAAATACATAACACAAACAAAAGAAGTAAATCAATCAAACTTGTTAACAAATTCTGTCAATACATTCATTCTGGTGGAGTGGGTACGTTAAACATATCATACAATATTTCCATAGGTACCTCTTTTTGTGGACTTACTAAATCAGTGAATCTCTGTTTCAACTGAATAACTTGCCGCTTATGCTCCCACCTTTGTCCCTGTACCATGTACATCATTTTTCCAATCCATTTTTTTATTATGCTGTTTTCCCAGAATTCTTTTCCACATTGTTACATTTTAAAAATACTTTTAAAAAATCTCCAGGTTTAAAGTATTTATTCATATTGTTTTGGTTCCTTGTGTTCTAACTTTCCATCCTGGTAGTAACTTGTTAAAAACGGACTTAATCTTCCTGGCAAAGATCAAATCTGCCAGCAACATTCTAGACACAGTGTTTGGGTTTGGTGTTATTCTAAGAATGCTCAGAAATTGCTGTAATATTACTTCATCTTTCTCCTCTCCCTTTTAAAAGTATCAATGAACTGTTCATCTTGTCCGTTACTTCTTGGGTGATAAGGGAGCATTGTAATGTGTTCTATTGCCAATGATTTACAAAAACTAATTCACTGGATGTGAATTGTGTGCTGTTGTCTGTAACAATAGTGTCAGGTACCCCTGAATCTTGCAAAAATCTTGTGTAAGAAAGTTATAGTGACCGTGGCAGTTGGTTTTCTATATTTTAATATTTTTGGCCATTTAGTGTAACTATCTACCACAACTAGGTAGTATGATCCATTTAACAGTCCTGCAAAGTCCACATGTAATCAGGATCATGGAATATCAGCCAAGGTTGAAATTTAATAGGTGGTGCCTCTGCTGCCAGAGTACAACCCTGCATGATCTTACCAAATTTTTAATGTCTTGGTCCATTTTCAGCCAGTACGTATAACAGCTCATTAAGGATTTCATCCTTTAAATTTTTGGATGTCCTACATGAAACTCTTTTAACATAGGTTTTGTATTGATGCTGGTATTACAATTCTTTTTGCGTACATAAGTATATTATCACATACTGAAAATGAATTGCTTTAGTAATATTTTTCTTTTTTTTCTTTCAGTCTCCGTTGTTTTTTCATTTTCACTATAAAGTCATCTTTTTCTGCTTTAACTCTTATTTTCTCTAATGTTAGTGGCAGTTCTTTTGCTGTATTATATAATACATTTTTAATTTCATTTTTAGCCCTTATCGCTGTTATTACTAGTAGTTTCTAGAATTTTACTATTAATCTAGACAGTCTGTCCACATGACTCAATTTTTTGGATGGTAGAAACTCTTTTATAATTGTAATTTAATAAGATAATGCCCCAGTTCTGTAGTCTATTTGCTGTATACATTGAAACACACTCTTTTGATCCATAAATGGACAACAATCTGTCTGTAGTGTAAATTGTCTACCATGAATGAACTTGTGAAACTTTTTTGTAGCAAATATGATAGCCAATGCTTTCTTTTCAATCTGGCTGTAGTTTTTTTCAACTGCTATTAATAATCTTGAAGCATGAGATATTGGTTTAGTTGTTCCGTCTTCATATTTGTGTAGTATCACTTCTCCAATACTCGACTCACTTGCATCTGCTGCAACCACAATCTCTAATTTAGGGTCAAAATGACCTAGTGACAGGTCCAATGTTAGGACATTTTGATCTCTTTGAAAGCACTTTGACATTTCTCTGAGCAATCCAATTTAATGTCTTTCTTTAGGAAGTTATTCAAGGATGTTGTTAACTTATGCATGTTTGGTATGTATACATGATAGTAATTAGCTAACCCTAAAAATGCTTGTAACTTTGATACATTTGTTAAGACAGGCATGTCCTTTATTGCACTTGCCCTTGAAGGATCTGGTCATCTTCCGTTCATGTCTATAATTCATCTATTCATAAGTAGTTGACACTTTTCTTTGCTGATGTTAAAACCGTAGTCTTTAATTATTTCAAAGACTTTTTTGACATCTTCTATGTGCTGGTTTTGGATTTCACTTTTTATAAGTATATCATCCAAATATGTTTGTGCAAAATCCAACCCGGCAAGCATTGTATCCATAATCTGTTGGAATATGCTTCATACCAAAAGGAAGTCAGTTAAATTTGTACAGTCCTTTATGAGTGTTAATTATTAAAAGTTTAGAACATGCTTCATCTACTTGTAGGTAAGCATTTGAAAGGCACAATTTTGAAAAAAATTTACCACCATTCAATTTGGCAAAATTTTTCTCCGGACTTGGTAACGGGTAGTTATATTCTTCCAAACTTTCATTTAATCCCGTTGAAAAATCAGCATGTACAAAGATTTTATTATTTTTTCCTTCACATAAACTGTTGGTGACGCCCATTCAGAATAGTCTATTTTGATATAACTCCTAACTTTTCCAGTCTTTCCAATTCATTATTATTCTAATGCCACAAAAGGTACACTTCTTTTTGGTTTGAAAACCAGTGTTACATTTTTTTTATTTTTTTTTTTACTTCAAATTTAACTTTTGCTTTAGTGAATCTACCTAGAACTTCAGAGAATACTTCTGGGTAACTTTTTTTCAAATCTTTCTTTAATTTTTCTGTAGCAAGATTTATTTTGTTGCAGAATGAATTAATTGGAAGGTCCCACAGATCAAATAATGCAATGCAATCTGTTCCAAACAAATTAGCTGTATTCTTTACCCCAAACACAACTGCTTTCTTAGTTTTTCCAGCAAAACAAACATTGCAGGTGAACTCACCCATAGTCCAATTTCTTGCCTGCAACTCCATGAGCAATTTTTTCAGAAGTTGCTTAACTGGGTTTGCCCATTTTTCTCCATGATTGTTCATTTATAATGGTGATATCAGACCCTGTATCCAGTTCTAACTTAATTTTTACATCATTAATTTTAACAAAAACAAATTTCCTCTTTCAAGATGTTTCTAGGTCAGTGACTTTTTTTCCACCATCCAGGCTACACAATCCTTTTTGAAGATTTTTTCATATCTTCTATAATATGCTGGAAAATTTATTCCTTCTTCTAGATTGTATAAAAATTCACTAATTGAATTGACAACTGAATCTGAAATTTGACGTTCCTTCCAGTGAAGTTCTCTGTAATAATAATTCCAGAACTTTCTGTTGTTGTTGCAATTGTTGTTCCAACATTTGAACCATGACAGACTTTAGTTCCTCCATTTTCCTGTAGTCCTGTGAAATTCATAGTTTTACATGTCGTCACTTTTCTGAAGTGGTAAAAATTCACAGAAAATCCTGTTAATGATGGTGGCCATTAATGATAAAGTACAACTCAAGACTTCAATGTTAAATATACAGTATTTAATTACCCTGCAAATAAATACGTAACACAAACAAAAGAAGTCAATCATGCTTGATAACAAATTCAAATAATGTCCAAGAGTCACTCAATAATCACTAAACAATCAACCAGTAATCCACTCGTAATCAACCAATAGTCAACTTGTAGTCCAAGATTTATTGTTTAAAATACAATTTTGGCACAAGGCTGAAGATGGGTGGGGGTTGAGGCTAGTTGTCACTTACTACCTAGCTAATCCAATTCATATCCCATTCACTTGTTACAATTTGCACATTCACCACAAGAACTTATCCATCATCAATCAATCCACCATATACCACAATACCGCATACTCTCAGGGAAGCTACAAAAATACCCACTGACATAAAAATTCAAAGAATATAAAATTCTATATATAAAAAATTGTAGCTGATATACAATGAGCAAGGGAAGGGATGAACCTAAAAACTAAAATATAAAAATAAACAAAATAAAGATAACTGATGTTAGTTGGACCCATCAAACCCTCTAAAGAATTCAGAGAGGCTGCTGTATTCTGCCTTTAGACAAAATCAAGAGGATCTCTCGCTAAGGGAGAGGGAAAGGATAAAATAAATATGGCCATGGGGAAAGAAGAAAGCTGATCCAGTTGAGATGTAAAAAGGGGGCCAAAAAACAAACTGGGGAGGTTGGGAATCTTGACTTTGATCATAACCAAAGAAGAAGCTGGGAATAGGCCAGGAACAACACTTACTCAGATTAACTAGGTACATAAAAGGGGTCTATCCTAATCAGGGAGTGCCCCACAGGAAACCACCCCGATGTGACATCAGGAGACCTAAAAGAAGAAAATCAAGGCTAGCCCCATTCATGTGAACCAGGCTCACCTCAGTCACCCACCTTTAGCTGAAATCTGTCAAAACCAATCACTTTCTATCAGTTCTAATCTTCAGCTGATGCTCAAAAAATCAGATTAGATCCTGATGAGAAAAACGGTCACCTCGCAAGACTTCCTCCAATCACGGCATCCAAATCAATATACAGGCCATAGCTAGCAGTGATAGAAACACCATCAGTTTCACCCATAAATACAGGGGCGACACATTGTCACACACACATGTGCGATCATAGAGCATGAGCTTTTTGGGAGTGATACAAGCCGTCAAATCGCCGACATGTTCTCATAGGGGCAGACCAGAGAACAATGGTAGGAGGCATGCAAAGCTGTTTCCTGTAAGCCAAGGTCACATCATTCACAGTCTGACAAATCTGCCAAGTCCCATATGAAATCGTTGTTATTGACAGATAGCCTATTCCAAACCAATCGCCAGGTAAGCAAAAACTCAGAGTTGCTGAGGTAATTTTCCACTGGCGCCTAAGACCAAAACAAGCACCACTTGTCCGCCGATAAGCCAAGCTAGACGTATAGTGGATCCCCTGCACTATTTCACTATAGAAGACCTTCCTAGACCAAGAAAGGTCACTGGACCAAGGAACAACCCTCAAGGCTGATCAACACTAAAGGAGGAAACTCAATTGATCTCAGGGCTTACGATAGCGCTCAGCCCACAAGATGGGCGGTATGATAGTAAGCAAAGGGAAAGCAGCCTGCATGCACCCCATCAAAATCAAGTCCCCTGTCAGTGCATGGAAAGCCAGCCTCAACACAAGTTTGTGACTCTCCAAGTGCGGCATTCCCAGTCCCTCATGACATGAACGTTGGGCACAGACTTCTCTGTCATTATGATGCTTGCATCCACCCCCACAAAAGTGCAAGTGCGTGATCACCTTCTTACACTTCTTACAGAGAAGAAGTACAGACAAGCAATAAAGGACAAGAGGAAAGATGTAAATGGCACATTTCAGCCCTGCCTTTCAAGAACGACCTCCTTTGGTACCAAGTTTCAACCGCCATACTGTACTTCTGACTAATTTTTCTCCAGCTGCACTCTGAGAATGTGGACAGGACTTTCAGTCCAACCAAAGGGCTCCAGAAAATTGACCTCCTTCCAGTCACCTAACCACAAGCCGGAAGATTTATCATGGTTAATCTTGGCCCCCGTGACCTTTTTGTACACTTCAAGTGCCTTCAGTACCACTTCAATGTCGCTGCGGGATGACACAAAAGTAGATACGACATTGGTGTACCTGGAAAACATGGCTCAAGCCCCACCAGAGACAGTAATTCCACATAGGGCCAGGCTGCATGCCCTGTCTCTTAGCTGGCAAAGGAGAGGCTCCAACACCAAAGCGTAAAGTAGGGGCAACAATGGGCAACCCTGACAAATCAACAGAGACAGCACAAAAGCGCCTGACCACTTTCCATTCACCTGTACCACAGCACTGGGAAAGTGATACAGAAGGCTAATCCACTGACAGAAGTCAAGTTTGAATCTAGCAACCTGCAGAACAGCAGCGAGGTAGCAATGGTCGTCCCTATCAAATGTCTTGGACTGATCCAAATTGATCAGTGTGGCTTCTTTGTCATATTTTACACCCTCTAGGATCATGTGGATCAGATGCAGGTTGCTCTGAATTGTTCAGCCCTTCACAGCACAAGTCAGCTCGTCCCAACAGAATCTCAGCAACTGACACTGCAAATGCTCTGTCAGGATCTTGGCCAAAATCTTTAACTCTGTGTTTAGCAGAGTTATGGGCCTATAATCATCTAAATCCTGCCCAACAACCTTGCCATCTTTTTCAACAGTGTGATCACACCCCTAGAGATCCGGTCAGGGACGGACCCCTGGTGGAACCAGTTGTTGAACATGACACTCAAAATCAGCACAAAGATGTGTGACAGCCTCAAGTACAATTCATAGAGCAAACCATCCAGACCTGGCAACTTGCCTCTGCCAACCTTCTTCAGTGCCACATAGACCTCACCCTCCATGATCTCTCCCTCACAGCTAGCCACTTCAGTCAGTTCAGACCTGAGGAAAGTCAGCCAAACAGCTGCAAAACTCTTTGTCACAGAGACCAGGCTCCTTGGTAAACTGGCTCTTGAAATGCCACCAAAAAGCCTCACACGTCATCAGTCGACCTCAGAGTATGTCCCTCTGGGGTTTTGGCCTCTCAAATGTAGCATCTGGAAAGTCGGCAGATCTCTTCCTTGTGCAATTCTGCACCCATGTTCACAGCTTCAGAAGACATCTTGCTTAGCTTATGTCTAATTACCTGACCCATGTAGCGCTTGCTAGCCAAACATTCCAGGGCCTCCGTAGCTAGGGTTATCTCTAGGGGATCCTCCCCAGTCTCAGCCCAGGAAAGACTATCTTTAAGAGTCTTCACCTTGTTAACCATATCTAGTGCAGCAACATCCACACCGAATGACAAGAGGTCACAAAGTAGGGTAGGCCGACAGCCTTACTCCGATCCCTCAGGCCCCTCGCATTCAGACCGGCTCTCTTGATTGACATTTTTTAGGCCTGAAAAAAGAAACAACAATCAAACTATTCGCATATGGAGAGGAAATTTGCAAAGGCAAGGATCACAACAGAATGTCCTAGGCTCCCTGTGCCCAACTCTGACGTCATCCATCCATGTAGGACAATTCCACCAACATCCATAGGATAAGTTAATTTTACTACTCTATATAAGGAGGGATGGAGCAAGACCGAGACCTCTGAACGAAATCTCAGTAATTTAAGTCGAGTGAACCCAACTCAAACACACTGATATCTGAGAACATGTCTTTGGCTTCAAACAGGTAGTTCCATATCTTTAGGTGCCCCCTACCCGTGTCCCTTATACAAGTGATGACACTTGGTGCCTTTGGGAAGTTGTGGAGGTCTCCTACTGATTTCTGTCCACTGTGGACATGTTGAACAATGGCCTCAAAAGGGCCTTCTTTTGTGAGGACATGTCCTTTTCAAGTTCCTTCCTGTCCACCTTACATATCTGGTCTGGACCAGGGAAATAATCCTCCTTTTTCTTTTTTTCCCTGGCTGGGTGGGGCAGAGAAGAAGTGAATGACTGAGGAGGAGTGGATGTTGAACTGAGGGAAGAGGTGGAGAGAGTAGGGAATGGAGCCCATGTAGGTGAAGTGGGGTGGCTCCTTATATTATGCTGGACACCAACAGTTTCTTTTGGCGAAGCAGGGATGGATAGGGACCTGGTTTTGTCCATGCTCCTCTCCGCCCTACTTCAACTAGAGCACTTTTCTGCTGGTTGACTTTCTTCCTCTTTTTCCTCACTGGTCCTATTCAAAGATGACAAGCGAGGTGGAGGCATTTCTTCCACCTTCATCTCTGTTTCAGGTCGCTGCTGCTTCTTGGACTGTTGTTTATTCTCTTTTTGTTGCTGCCTCTGTTGCTGCTACTTTTGGTCTTGATGCAGTAATTTCTATTGCTGCTGCTGCACCTCCTTAGGCTGCTCCTCAGGTGGTGGTTGTGGTTGTTTTGGCTGGGGCACTTCTCCTTGCTAGGGAGAGGGCAGGCTTGTTGTCTTTCGTCCCCTCTGCACCTCCTTCCAATCACTGGGGGGGGGGGCTTTCCAGTTGCTGCTACTGCTGTTGTCATCCCTGTTTGTGATTAATATACTCCTCATGCTTAGTCCTTTGAGCAGCATAGTAAGCTGTCTTTCTTTTTCGGCCTGTTTGCCACCCAGGCTGTTTTATTTGCTTTACCCGTCACCAGTGGTGTTTTTTCAAAGTCACTCGTTGACAGCACTGATTTAGTGCTGCCAGTATAATTTTTCCTTTTTTCTTTTCTTTTCTTTCCTAATTTGATATAAAACTAAAGAAAAACAAACTAGAGTGGGCCAACAAAACAAACAAAAATAAATAAAACTTGGCTTTGCCAAAAAACGAGCCAACAAATAAGAAAAGAAAATCAGGTCAGGGGAGTGCCAGTAAAAGTTGGCTTAAAAATAAAATAACTAAGTTACGTGTAAAAGAAAGATTAATGAGACAATGTACAAAAATAAAGAAAAGGACAATTTACAACTTAAGCTTGACAAGCAAGTTACTAAATTGAGAGAAACAAAAATGAACACTTAGCTAATAGAACTTTGCTTACAAAACAAAAATAAAAGAGAAATTTACAAGCTAAAGTGAGGGTGTGGAATAAAAAGGCTTAACTAAATAGGGAGAGAAAAAGGTGCTTAGCAATTAAAGCCTACATGTGAAAAATAAAACAAAGAAAAACGGGGAATAAACACAAAATGGAAGAGGCAAAAATGTTTTTAAAAAATCAATGAACTTAATGTGAAATATTCAGTCCAAAAGAACTAATATCTGTTAAGCAATTTTCAAAAGGATGTGATGACCTTTGCTGGCAGTCACTCATAGTCAACGTGTAGTCTACTCCAGTAAGTAGCCTAACACCACTATTTATACACCTGGCAGAAAATGTATTCATAAGACCAGAGTGTCACGCTCGAACCTCAGTGTCAGCAGCTGCCATTTTCTTCTTATATGACACATGTATACCGAATTTGTGGAGGTACGTAAATTAAAAGCTTATCTATTTAAATAATGTCATAGTTTTATTTTACTATTTCGAGCAGATTTTCAGGAAAGAAAAAAATGGATTATTTACATTATCCATGGAATCCTGCATTTAACTAATAAAACAAAGTTTGTGATCAGAATTTAATTTCTAGTAATTTTATGAAATTAAGTTAACATGTAAAAAAAAAATAATTTTACCAAGATTGTCTAAAAATAATAATTTCAAAAGTAAATTTATTCATTTGTGAATAAGTCCTGAAAGTTTCATTAAAATCTGACAATTATTTGGTTTTTGCAAGAATTTCTAAATCAATGTATATTTTTACCAAACAGCAGGTGCTAAAATTTCTATAATCAGCTGTTATTTTTTTTTTTTTTTTTAAAATATTTTTAATAAAAATTTGGAACATGTTAGAAAGGATTAAAAAATTTTTTTAAATAATTAAAAAGTACTATTCAGTTATTTCAGCGAATTAGTGGTACCTATTCTAGCATAAGTAAAGAAATAAAGTTGATCAAGACTTTAAATCTGGTATCACTTGTTCAAGCCCCTATCATATTGAGAATTTATTGAATAACTAGGTTTTCTTCATTTTGAAATAACATTTATACCTTAAAAACTTAATTTTTTTAATTTAATTTTAAAAATTATAAAAAGAAAATTTAAATTCAAAAACTGTATAATGAATAATATAAATTGTTATTCTAACTAATACTTTTTATTTGACTGAATCAGTTATTGCAAATGATAATCAAACCTGATTATAGTTACTAAAAATTGAGAAACACTGAATTAAACCAGCAAAACTAGATTCCAAGCTTTGTTCAAAAAATTGAATTCATTTTTGTTATAATATTTTGACTGATCCATTCTACAACTAGGTATCCTTGCAAGAATGTGTCAAAATAGTGAAATTTCTTTCAATTTCAACTGTTGGTATCTTGTTTATTTTTTTTAGGCTATTTTGATAAAATTAGTATGTAAACCGAATGTAATCTTTTCTCTTTATAAAGATATAATTCTTTTTGTGTGTGAAATGATTAGTTTTTATTCCACATCTCTTAATTTCATGGTAGTGTTTCTCAGAGTTATCTCCCTACACATATCAAAATAGATGGAACATCTTAAAGAAAAAGGAAGCTTGTCAATTTGCAATTTGGTAGGCTTAAGATAAGGTTTGAAGTTGGTTTTCACAAAAAAGTTCTAATTTATATGTAAGAGTGTTCTGAAGCGCTCTAACTAGAACAACTAGCTGACAAGTTGATGTATGCCATGTTTTTGAATTATATAACTCTCTAGCATTGCTTGTTATATCTTTATACTTATTTTATCTTTTTACTTTTTTTTATGAAAAAACCTGATAAAGTGCCTCAAATCTTGTGGTACCAGCATTAAGAATTTTTTTTCAAAGTTACAGATAATCCAATTTGAAATTTATTTTCTGTTTTATCAGGCATTACAGTTTCCAATCACCCAATGAATCATACCAATAATAAACTATCAATGGATTATATGTAAGTATTATTACTTTCACTTCAATAACATTCTCTTTAAGAAAGTGAAGGAGAATGACATTTAACAAATGAAAGTGTTATTTGTTTTGTTATTTTGTAAAGCCATATAGAATATTGATATACCTATTCTGATTTGTCATAGATGTCAAAATTCAAAAAAACAAATGGAAAGTTTTAATTTCTAATTTCCCATACCCTACTTCTATGTTTGTTTGTAATCCACTTAAAGTATTCAAATTTTTATATCTTTACTATTGTTATAATATAATTTTATATTGCTTGTAATTTCTTTAATTTTTTAATGTGTAAATAAATTTTTTGATTGATCCTTTGTTTCTTCTTCTTTCTTTTTTTCAGTTTACAAGGATCTGATGTGTTAATTGCCATTTTCGTCATTGTAGCTATGTCTTTTGTTCCTGCTAGCTTTGTACTCTTCCTGGTCTATGAACGTTCCATCAAGGCTAAACATTTACAGTTTGTCAGCGGCATGGATCCTTTGATATATTGGGTTTCAAATTATGTTTGGGATATGGTAATTTCTATTTTCTATTTATAGATAGATCTGATAATTGGAAGAAATCTTTGTTCCCTT
The DNA here is from genome assembly GCA_964036315.1 of Acanthosepion esculentum. NCBI lineage: Eukaryota > Metazoa > Mollusca > Cephalopoda > Sepiida > Sepiidae > Acanthosepion > Acanthosepion esculentum. The sequence continues at coordinate 43,193,801 of OZ038496.1, read as the reverse complement.
TAAGCTAAATTTGTTCACTTATAAGATACAAAAGAATATTATGTACAGAAGAAATAGATTGAAGGGAAAATAAATGTTGGTTAATATAAAATAGTTTTATTCATTTTTGTGTGATGGTTATCTTCTCTTGATATATTTCCTATATACTCCTGTATATGCTCATTGATAAGCTTTTTAATAAAGAAATACTTTTTACATGTATGCTTTATACAATTTAAGTAATTATTGTAGTATAAATGGAGAAATAATGTATGTGAAGAAATGGGAAGTGCACAAATATTTAAAGGGCAATATTTTGGATGCTGGGTGTCACTTCTAAAGGTTTATCTTGATTTTAAGCCCAAACTAATTTGCTATTGTTGTAACCAGACAGTCATCATTTGTGATTGTGAAATGTGATTAGTTGACTAGGGAGTGTAATATTTAGTGAAATTAAGTTGTTTAAACTCTTTTATTGGAAATGAAGTCAATTACTGTAATCATTCCTTAAATAAGGAGGTTAAAAGGAGTTTACAAAAATAAAAATGTTGATAGAAGAGACAATGGTGTAGCACAGAGCACTACAAGCCTGGGTAGAATCTATGGAAATCTTAGACAACCCATATCTCATCCTTGGCATTACCATTAAAATCAAAGGAAAGGATAAACCAATGCAGTTTGGTACCAATGCAGCAGCAGAAATTGCCAGAATGTGATACAGAATACCATCCATTCATCTTCAGAACTCCAATTCAGATTTGTGCTGGCCTTTACGCTTTAGTCTTCTCCTTTCCCAAAGTTACCCACATGACAGAGAGGAGGTTTAATTTTGTTTTACTTCTTATAGACTGGTTGCTACCCAAAACAAAAGAGACCAGTCTGCACTGCTATCTTACCCATTGCTGGAGAAAGATAGTTTCTTTAATGTGAAATCTCTTATGACTGGTGACATTATGGATGTATGCAAGGAGACTCTGTGAATACAGAGTGAGGGTAGAGAAAGATAACTGGGGCATTGACTCTTGTCATTTTAAAGCCTGCAGCTTTATATAATTGAAAAGTTATGAAAATATCAACTCAAAGTACAAAGGCAAGATATATTGCCTGTGTTATTATTCAGCTTAAATTCATTACTAAAGAGCATGGTAACCATTTTTCAATACCAAGAAACATTAATAGAGAGGACTACAAATTCTTACATAAACAAAATAGTAGTGGATAAAATAAAGGTCTCTGCATCTGAAGTTCTTCAAAAGGAAAGTGACTCTGATCGACTTATTGGATGGTTGTTAGTAATTATACTAAGGGTGAGAGAAAATTAAAACAAATGAAGCTTCAAATGATTATTAAATTGATATTCAGGGACCTTGGGAGATTAGGGAATTCAATCTGAAGTTGCAATTTGTATCCATACCGTCTGAGAGGAATAAGTTCTAATGCTCTCATTAGTGAAGAGAACTTATTTTGAAGATTTAACTTTTAAAGAATTACATGACATGCATCATATGAGAGTGGAAAGGACACTATTTATGGTTAGAACTGTTGACCCTAATTTTATCAAAGAGGCTGTTAAAAAGGTGATAAAGAATTGAGAGATGTCAGTCAATTGACTCTGTACCAGGTGAGAAGGGCGCTGAGAAAAGTTTTACCTTTTTAATTGACTGTGAATCTGGGAGGATGACTATACATATTACTTTTCACTCAGTTGCTAAGTTTTTTTATAGTATACAAGCCAAATGGTATAGTGGTAGGGCAACATTGAACAATCAGATACACAACAGAAGAATGGAATATCTTGCCACCTAAAACTGTTCTGATATAACATTGCCAAAATTATGGCAAAGACACACTGTTCCAAAGAGCATTTTTCAGGTATGAATAGATTTCCAGGCACAGTACTGATGGCAGCAGTTAGAGATGGGGAGAGACTGGAGTCTATTAAAATTGGGGAAAAGTTTGAGTGAAACTCTTAAATGCACACTGCATAATTTAGTGGGAGTGATGGACATTCATTCCAGAAATAACATTACAATTTATACCGTACCACTTAATTTCCTGGATATACATCAGGTTCTTAGTTTGTTGGACAATGAGATCAGTGAAGATGAGTAAAAACAGAATGATGTAGACTGAAGTCCCACAGAGGCTGCAAAGGCAATGACAGCTGCCTCTGTAGATGAGGGATAATGAAATAAAACTGTTTCAGTATAGGTAGGTGTAAATAGAAAATGTTTTTATTTCCTTTATTAATTCTTGCTTCTGTAGTTTGTTATTCTTTTTTCTTTTTTTTCTTTTGTATTTTACCAGTGTTCTTTACATTAGAAGGGTATATGGTATGAAATAAGAAGTAACGTGTGCAGGGATAATGTAAATAATGGAGTAGTAGTAGGGATGTGTATCAGAAGTTGCAATAGGATGGCACTCATCACACACCAGTTTTGTTTTGCTAGAACAGGCATTTATATGTATTTGAATGTCAGTATTGGAGGCCAGGTTGGTTTGGGGAGACTTTAAGACTTCTTTTACTTTTTTATCAAACTAACCACAATTGTTTAATTTCAGTGCAATTACGTAATCCCAGCTTTCTGTTGTATTGGCATCCTGCTTATCTTTGATATTCCTTCATATGTGTCTCCAACTAATCTGCCTGCAGTAGTTTCTCTTTTCCTACTATATGGGTAAGCTATATTTTTTCTAATACTAAAGATAAAATCGGTAGAATCTATACTGCAATATTTTAGTCTATGAGTTTGTTTTTTAACTTTTCAAATAAAAAAAAATCAATCTGTTATAGTTCTCTGAATCCTAATATTTTGCAAGAATTTCTTGTTCCATTGATATAACATGAAGAATAAGAAAACAAGTATTAATCAAAAGCCCATTGTTAAATTAATACTGTAATTTTTAAACTGAGTTTTATATGAATATGTTTGTTAATGCTTAAATACTTAAGAACTAATTGCAATTATTCTTCTATAAATATTACATTCATCAATATTCGCTGAAATATATATTGTGTGTGTAAGAAACATACATACTTATTTCAGGTTGATTTTAACTGTCAAAGTTTAAAGCTATTAATTTTCAATCTTTTAAAATTTTAATAGATCTGTTTGTTTACAAACCTTAAATTCAAATAACTGAGGCATAATTTTGATATAAAAATAGAAAATGCATTATTTAATATCTGTCTATATTTCTGAGATGAGGTATTATGTACACTATTATGTATTATGTACACTATTTACATTGTTCAGACCATCATCCTCATCTTTGTTGCAACGTTTCGGCCATGGTTGGAATGTTGAACTGAACCCTTTATTTTGCTTGCTGGTGTAGTCTGTTCTAGTTCCACATGCCATGTCTAATGGATGTCAGTTTTCAGTTATCTCTTGTTAATTCCCCTCTCCAAATTCTCTACTGCCTTAGTCAAGTATTCAACTTTGGGTCCTGTCACTGGATCTAACTAACGCCTTTATCCACTGTGCCATGTGTCCTTGAGGACATCTGTGTATGAATTTCTGGGTATTATAAACTTGATGTCTTCAGCAACATTTTTTTACCAGTGCTCATATTGCAATTTTTGCTGTTATTATTGAATGGTTTTACCAGAGCTCATATTGCAATTTTCATTGTTATTATTATTATTGCTTTCCTCTGGCACTCCTTATTACTGGTTCCCATATTGTATTATTTCTATGCTTGGTCGGCTCAGGAGATTTTTGTGGCCTAGCATATGTGCTGATTCCTTAATTTTACAAATTTTCCAATGATGTTCTTTGTCTATGATTTCAACCTGATCCCACAGAGGGCAGTAATCTCCCTTTTCTCTCCATATGTGGTCATCCATGTCTGATTTTTCCACTTCCACTCATGTTACAGCTTTTTGGTGTTCTTGAAGCCTTACCATAAGGGGGTGGCCTGTCTCCACTTTATATTTCTTTCCACAACTGCACAGGATGACGTACACATTCTTTAGTCATGTTCTCCTCTATGAGGAGGTCTTATGGCATTAGAGTCTATATCTCTAAGGCCAACTCTATGGTTAAGATATGTAGATGGCACCTTCATACTCTGGCCATGCCAGGAAGATGTCCAGGTTCTACTGGACCATGTGAACTCAATAAGACCTTCGATACAGTTCATGATGGAGAAAGAGAGTAACAACACATTCCTGGATGTTCTAATATCTCGAACAGAGCATGGGTTCAAGATATCCATATACTGCAAACCAACATTCACTGGACAGTACCTCAATTTCAACTCCCACCATCCATACAGCGTAAAGAAAGGGATCGTCTGCTGCTTACAACATCAAGCAAATGTGATAAGTGGTCACCCAGAGACATTAGATAAAGAATTGGTCAGTATAAGCAGTACCCTACAACATAACAACTACCCTGGGTACATGGCAGCAGCCCCAATAAACTGGGATAGGCAGGTACAAGAGGAGGACGACAACACTTAGAAAACAGTCTGTCTGCCTTATGTGAAGGGGTTATTGGAGAAAATACAAAGGATCTGCGGTCCATATAACATCTGGACAACCTTGAAAAGCTGGACGACACTTCGCAGATACCTCCCCTGAGTAAGACCCCCCACCCCATAGTAAAGAACATGACTAAAGACTGTGTGTATGCCATCCTGTGCAGTTGCAGAAAGAAATATAAAGGGGAGACAGGCTGCCCCCTTAAGGTAAAGCTTCAAGAACACCAAAAAGCTGTAACATGAGAAGTGGAAAAATCAGGCATGGCTAACCACATATGGAGAGAAAAGAGAAATCACCGCCCTCTGTGGGATCAGGTTGAAATCATAGACAAAGAACACCATTGTAGAATTCGTAAACTTAAGGAATCAGCACATGTGCTAGGCCACAAAAATCTCCTGAGCCAACCAAGCATAGAAGTGAATACATTATGGGAACCAGTAATAAGGAGTGCCAGAGAAAAGCAATAATAATAATGATCCAATAACAGGACCCAAAGAGTGCGAGTTCAATACCTGGTTAAGGTGGTGGAGAACTTGGAGAGGGGAATTCTGATAACTGACATCCATTAGACATGGCACATGGAACTAGAATAGTCTACCCCCAGCAAGCGAAATAAAGGGTTCAGTTTGACATTCCAACCACGTGAAGAAGGCTGAATCATACAACGGTCAAAATGTTGTGATAAATATGGCAACAAAGATGAAGATGATAGTCTGAACAATGTAAATAATGTCCATTTTTTTATGTTAATGTAAAATTAAATTTCAACTGAAAGAGTTAAATTCATAATGTTTGTATTCATACAAATCCAGAAAATTGGTACAAATAAAAAAAATCTTTACTGATTATTTTGAAAGTTACTTATGTATTTTTTTGTAATAAACAGAGCAAGATTTAGCTTAATAAAATTTAAAGATGGGATTATTAAGATAAATTCTGCTTGGTTACAAAAAGAATATATTTTTTATTAAGTATTTCATTTTATTCCATCATTCAACATTCTTGCTTTTCAGTTGGTCGATCACTCCAGTCATGTATCCAGCCTCCTTCTGGTTTAAAGAGCCAAGCACTGCTTACATTTGCTTAATTGTCATCAACCTGTTTGTGGGCATTACTTGTATTGTGTGCAGTTTCCTTCTTGAGATCTTTTCATATGATAAGGTCAGTATAAGTCTTTATTACTTGACTCTTTCATTTGTTTCCATTAAGTTTCTTTCTGTATATACAAAGAAGTGAAATTTCAAAAACTTTATTTTTAATGAATATGAACTCCTTCATTTTTAACTGAATAATAAAAAAACTAGACATGAATCTGAATTTTGAATTTTTGGACTGAATAATACATCAAAAGTGTTACAAAAAACGTTAGTAATATTGCATGGTAAAATTATGTTCCCCTGCAAGAGAAAAAACATTTAACTAGTATTTTGAGAAATAAGGTAAAGTACTAAATTGATACAAATTGTATTTCTCATCTTTCATGTTTGGACAACTAAAAAAATTCCTAATTGAGAGGAATGTGGCTGTGATTCAAACCACATGGTATTAATCCCCAGGGTAACGTTCTATGTGAACACTACAATGGGAGTATACAGTACAACTAGCGACCGTAAACCACAAGCACCAAATTACACACTGGGCAGAGTTGCTGCCTGAAATTCTGTATGAGATCAGAACTCTATTGTGCACAAGCATGAATGCAACACTGCATGGGAGATTTTTTAAATTCCCAAGACAAAGTTCTGCTGGAACTTCTCTTCCGTCATGTGGATATACACTGCTACACTGAAATAAGGTGTAGACATTTTACCATTTCTATTGAAACATCTGGGCAGGGAAAAATGAATGGGAACCTAAAGTGTTCATCAATTACCATTAGAATGTATCTATTTCTAGTCTTGGTTGGTAGTGACTCTTTGACAGCTCAGTTCTCCATCTGGCTATTTTTCCATTCTTTATTTGGTTAGTCTTCCTAGAGTTGTACATGAATGAAAAAAAAAAACACTTTTTTCTCTCTCGCTGTGTATCTCTTTCTTTGTGCATATATATATATATATATATAATTATTTTTTAAAAAGTATGATTCCTTCACTACATAAGAGTTCTCATGTTTAAAAAACGAGAGACGAAACCCTCAATATAATTATTAAAATTAAATTGAATTAAGGTATCAAGCCCTGTTTCATCCTCAATCAAAAATTTAAGAATAACCAATCTTGGAATTTATGCATCTTTATAAGCATGTTCGTTTGCAAAATTAATTACTATGGAAATGGCTGGGTTGGCCATTTTAGTTAGGTCTAACAGTTAATTCTTATCCACATATCAGTTACCTTCGAAAAGGTCAAGCCGAGGTTGGGTGGGGTATCTATTTCAAAGCCGATGATGGTATTCATGTATGTACATCGTCTGGTCAGTTACAGCAAAAGATAGCTTTTGGCACCACGGTATGTCATGAAGTGTCTAGAGAATTTTGTTTTATTTTATTTTATCTATTTATTTATTTATTTTTATTCAAATGGCTTGTTTCCTTGATTAGGAGGAGTTCATGTCCTCAAAGTTACTTCTGTATTTTCTCATCTAGGTGACGAGAAAGAAAATGAGAAAGGCGTATCTTCTCATCAAATTTGTGAACTTAATTAAAAAAACAAAATAATGTCCCCCATACCAAGTCCTTCTCTGTGGTGCTGTCAAATGTGAATGTTTTATATTGTGTTATATATTGTATGTTTGTTTCAAAAGACATTGAACCGTTTCTGATAAAACAGATCAATAAACTGTTGCTTCCTTGCAGATGATCTTTTTAGCATGAACATGAAACTGTTAAGATTTGTCAAGGAAGAGCGCCCTAAAAAGATAATTACATTTTCCAAACTGAATGAATTTGTAAGAATTTTGTCAAACCCAACCAAACATGCATAAATATTAGGTACCTTCATGAATTTGCTGATAAAACAGCATAGCATGATGAAAAAAGACCCCAAACTTGCTCAAAATGTTTATTATTAAGAGGAAAGCCCAAAGTATTTTATTATTTTATTAAATTTTTTTATCCTTTCTAGCACATATGAAATTTTGGTTAAAAATCTTGTTTTTCTTTTGTGTTAGCGGTCAACATAATTTTTAACGCCTTTTTTCTGATGAAAAACATTGATTTGAAAATTCATGCAAAAATCAAATAATTGTTGTATGTTAATGAAACTTTCAAGACTTATTCACAAATGAATGAAATTATTTTTTTAAATTTTTTTTTTTTTTAAATTTTGATAAACATATTCTTTTTTTACATATGTTACCCTCCACTTATTTAATTTCAAGAAATTAAATATTAATCATAAGATATGTTTTATTAATTAAAAGCAGGACTCCTTGGAGAATGTAAATCATCAATTTTTTTTTTCAAACTGCTACTTATTTCCTGAAAATCTGTTCTAAATAGTAAAATAAAAAATGCAATAAAATTGACATTATTAGAAAAGCTTTTAATTGCTTTTATAAATAAGATTTATTAAGGACTTAAGAGAAATTTTTTTGATGAATAATGAATTTTTTTTTTTTTAAATTTTAATTATATTTAATTTATTTATTATTTTTTTAATTTTAAAAATCATTCAAAATTCTACATTACTTTAATTGCATTAGGTGATATTGTTATTAAGTGAAAACTATATTTACTAATCAATAATTGAAAAGCTTAATACAAATCATTTTGCACCAAGATGTTTTAAATCATTTTAAATTTTTTTTCTCTGCATATAAAATATTATCTAACATGCCCATTTTTGAAAATATAGTCGACCATACACAGCATTATCAGAAATGGATAGTGGCTCGGATTGAGGAATCTGAGAGCCGAGTTCAAATTCCAATTGAATTCATTACATTGACTTACGTGCTAATACCCTTGGGAAAGGTATGAATCCTCTTCTTCTCTCCCCCCCCCCCCCCAGCTATGGGTAATTAGCAGGACAGACTGGGTTCTCTATCCTTGGATGGTAACTGACCTACTGTGGGGGAAAAAAAATATGTCTCGTCCATCATGTATTGAAAGATACATGATTGCCTAAGTATGTATCACGCATGGCACATAACTGACTAAAGAACGATGACTATAGTAAATTTAAAGTCAACATTACTAAAATTAGATTTCAAAGAATATTTTCAAACATTTTAAGAGTACTTAAAAATGTTATCAAAAAGGTGCTCACATCATTTTCTTTAATTTTACAGATGCTCTCTGTAGAACAACAATCTGTCATCACCTCATCAATCACATAAAACATAGCTACTGTTTGTTTTAAAAATACATTTCTCTGTTATTTTAAACTTAAAGTAAATAATGTTTGTTTCAAATCAGATTAATTATACTTTAAATCAGCTAATATTCCTCAAATAAAGTTTCAGAAAAGAATATTTTATTTTTGGAAGATTTGTTAATACAGATTTGATGAAAGACAAAGATTTGTTAATTACATTGTGATGAAAGACAACTAAAAAAGGGTGCTAATCAGCTATTTTAAAAAAATAGATTCCAATCAATATAATTTCGGTTTGAAATGCACTAGAGAATTTTTCTTACAGGAAATAGTAAATTTACTCCTTTAGCTTTCAATTAAATCCAACATGAAAGCTTCAAGAAAGTTTATTCACTTTAAACTTAAGGTATCACGAATTAGTGGAGGTCCATAATAGTGATGCTGCAAAAATTGAGTCTGAGTTTCTAGCAGATAGGGCTATGTAAAATTTATCCAAAAAAGGAAATATGTCAACAAATCTGGTCATTGTTGTAAAAATTAGTTGATGAATCCCAGAGTTTTTGGGCAGATAAAACATTAACTGTGTCATGATAGCCAAAACTTATATTATCGGGAAAGGATTTAATAGGTCATCTGCCGACCGCACACAGGGCCCGGCCCTGAGTTGGGGAGATGTCGGTTGGACAAGACATCTGTGTTCTGTTGAAATTCGTTTGTGATAACAAAAGCCATGTTATTGGATTTTTTTTTAATTAACTCGATTTCGCCAAAATTCCAATTGAAGAATTCCATATGCCGTGACGTTGGATAAAAATTGAGATTATCAGATTCACACTATTTTGACGCCTATTGGCCGTATAACCAGACGGAGGTGATCATGTGGCGCAGGGAGGAGGCCTGCCACCGCCCATTGAGAGGATAGGTATGAGATGTTGCTGCGAGGAAGTGGGAAAACCGTTGACGCCCTCTAAAGTATGGTGAGATACCCATATGAGAGCAGAAGAGGGTGGGACTGGAAGATTTCCAAAAATGGAAAATGATAAGCGTTTCTGACCGAAAACAAAAAAAATCCTTATTGGGGATTTGAAATCAACGTGGTGGCCACACCACGTCCAACCCACGCCGAGTTTGATCAGTGTCCATATAAGCAAACGTCTTCGGGCGTTTGGCAGTTAGAGTTAAGTTAGTTTTTGGCAGTGCAGTCCAAGAGCAGTGCAGTTCGCAGAGAGATCCAGTCGAGCCCAAGAGACAAGGGGACTCGGAAGATAACGCCTCGCACAGGTGGACGCACGATTCCATGCCTTCCGACTTAGACTTCTAACCAAGAACAAATTTGTTGAAGTCCGACTTTAGATTTCCCACCAAAGCAAGTTTCCAACTTAGACTTCTAACCAAGAACAAATTATAGAAGTCTGACTTATATTTCCCACCAGAGCCGACTTTATTGAAAAACAATCCAGATATCTAGAACTAGCTAAGAACGCAAAAGTGTTACAATCCACATTTTTTTTTTCTTCGGGCTGGGAGAGAAAGAGAGAGACACACTCCTGTAACTCAACAAACCGACATAAAATTAATCACTATTCCTAACCAGTCGTGCAGTATCACCTTGACCCGGATTCGGCTGGAACTACGGCCCGACGTCTGATTGATCTCGTCAACATAAGATCAAATCACAACGTGGGTAGGTTGAATCGAGATCAAAGCAGTTGCTTCGGTGACCAGGCATTGGAAGCGAGCCGAGTACGACAAGTTGGTACTAGAACCCAACAAGACTTCAACCGATGTCCCAGGGTTAGCCCGTCACAAAGGATCGACGTCACATTTGGCGTCGTGACCAAAAAGTCGGGTGTCACAAAACTCTGGTCACACAGCACATTATTATGGACTATTTGGTCACAGTTGGATGCTCTTCTCTGCAGTGCTTCCAATGTCAGAACAGCACACAACTAATACCTTGAGGCTGAAAAGAAAACAATGCAGAAAGAAGCATCTGGACAAAAGTGGAAATTGATACTTATGGAAATTGAAAACCAAAAAACACAAGCTTGAAAGTTGAACATACAATTTGCTCAAGTCAGCTGATAGCTATGCGAAGAAAGGTGAACAGACTCAGAACTTTACACTTATTGCAAAGTCCAATACCATGCAAAGATCTGCAAAGGAAAAATTCATAGAGATATCAAAATTGGAAGAGGAGCTGAATGCTAAACTAGATGAACTGAAAAAAATGTTAACATCATTGTGTTCTGTGCCATGTGCAACAAAAGCCATGAGTAGCAAGTGTAGTTTTTTGTGAAAAATTCTATTTGTAATTCTGTTCGTTAAAACCATTATATGTCACAGGAAATGGGCAGCAGTCAAGAATCTTTGACATTCAGAAACCATGATAGCTGAAATATATAGCAGTAAGAATTAAAGTGTGTAATTCAAAATTTTCAAGTGTAGTAGAACTCCAAACTGTATAGAATGCTACACAAAATGTGTAACATAACCAGGTTTGCATTTAGTTGTGTTTTAGCCTTCAACACACTGATTTCTTCACTGCTTTCATCTGATCCATGTGACATGAATTATTGGAACCAGCTGTAGCTTTTCTTTTGCACATTTCATCTGTCAAACTATTAAAAGATAAATCACAAAGTTTGTGCTTTTGAAATTGATGACCATTCACTTATGTGTGCATGCCAGTTTCGGTTTTTGAAACCTTTTGACATTGTCCTGGAAATGTCCTTAAATTTTTATACAGATCTATGAGAACCCTGCTTATAACACTTGTGGCAATATAATCAGTTCAAAATTAAAAGCTGATATTAATTTTCAACAAAATTTTCACTTACTGTTTTACATTCAACAGTTGAAAATCTTAGAGAAGGATGGCAAATTCACACATGTAGGTGGGATTTTAATAGTTCAGTTTTTAAAATGAATTACAATATTGAGATAAAACTTTTTTTATAAAAATTCAAAATCAGGCTTAATGCATTTAATTTTCTGAATCTTTTTCAGTTTTTTCTTTGAGCTTCTTTCTTTATCTTCCTTTCATTGTTGTCATCATTAGTTTTAGATACAGCTCCTAGTCATTCACCTGTGAATGCCAAAATCCTTCTGCCCCTTAAAACTAATTCAACTTCTTAAATAACCTCAAAGTAGCTCAAAATTTAATACCGGTTTGAAATTTGAATAGGAAAAAATTAAAAAACAAAATATGTGTCTTTTTCAAATCATGCCTGTTCACCAATTTTCTTTTGGCAGGTTTTCACACCATAAGGCTTGAGACATTTTTGACAAATTTTGAAAATCAAATTTTACACATCAAATTTATTTGAACCATTTTTTTATACACTCCTCTCAAAAGAAAGTGCAATAAGCATAACTAGTCAACTCTAATTTTTTTTTATATTCCCTCCTTCATTAATCTTTTATATAATTTATATTTCTTATTATATAAATTTTTATACTCTCCATCAAAGGAATTGCAATAAACAAACTTAGTTTATTACATTATTTTTTTACTTAGCCTTTAAATTTTTTTTTATTAAAATAATGTTTATTCTCTTTGTCTGTCTCTCTGTGACCTTTCCTTATGTATTTAAATTTAGAGAACATGTAAGTTCTATATTTTGGCAAAACCAAACCTTTGACATTTTTAAACACCATGTTTTTGAGGAACAAAAATAAGAATGCATCATGTGCATCATATCCTGATAAAATGCATTCTTTTGATAACAGGATCAACATTGTGGCAATCAATATCACTACTAATACATCACTCTAACAATAAGTTTATTGTTCATAAAAGAAAAATGAACATGCTTCTTTCAACAATTTCATTTTGTTGAAAATCTTTTGTATTGTTGATAACATTTAAAAATGAGTTTGTCTCAATAACTCTTCTCAGTCAGATAATATGCTGTCCAAAACTTTAAAATAACTCTTCTTAATAATAAAAAATATAAATAAATAAAAGAATTTAATGTGTGCTCAGATGTAACCCTCTTTACTGTTACTAAATTTCATATCAAAATTTATATATTAAATTCAGTTACAGTTGGCATTATTTGAGAGACGATAAAATATACAAATTTGTGACAGTCAAAAGAAATATTAAGAAAAAGTAGAACGTTTATTCATATTTTTTTCTTTTGCAGGATCTCAGACATATCCATTTGCTGTTAAAAAATATATTCCTGCTTTTTCCTAACTACTGTTTAGGCCGAGGTTTGATGGATATAGTTTTCAATCAATATAAAAATGTTTTTTACTTCAAAACAGGTAAAAAAAAATTTTTCACTCTACAGAAATGTACATTTTTAGTAAAGTTTCAATTTATAAATAATTTTTTAAATTTATAATTTATAAATAATATTTCTTTTGCTATGTTGGTACTTAAACAAAAATTGAGAATACTGTAAATTATATTATATTTAATTTTGCCATGTCCAGAAAATGTTTGTCATGAATTATTATGTAAAGAGTTGACTTTAGCAAATTAGGAAACAATTTTATATCTTAAATGCATCTGTTGAGTGAAATAACATTTATTTTAATATTACATTACATTGAATTCTATTGTTGTTTAAATGATATAATGTGTCCTTACTTGAAATGTTCTTCTTTGCTGTTATGCCAAAAGATTTTGCTTAATTTAATTTCATAAAAAATCTTATTTTTCAGGCCAGTATCATTTCATGCGATCTCCTTTTGAATGGGATTTAACTGCCAAAAATCTCACTGCCATGGCTGGAACAGGATTATTATTTTTTATAATCACTTTACTTTGTGAATATCGATTCTTTATTAAGTCAAGGTAACACAGCATTTTTTCTGTAGAAAAAAGTGGCTATTTACTCAATGTTAGTCATTTATTATATTTCTCATACAGCTCGCTTGTAGATTTGTGTGTGTGTGTGTGGCGACCATATGACTGGGGTCCACTACTAGGGTGGATATATGGAGACCTAAATTACTACTAAATTACTGAGAACATTTTTAGCATGGAACTTTTCAATAATGTCCAGTAATTAGTCAATTAGCAACTATATATAATATTAGGAAGCATTTTGTTACAGTTATTGACTTATTTCCATAAATGCAAATATACAAAGAAAGAACAAAAATAGCATAAAATAACTAAAAAAAACACTTTATTCATCATAAATTAGACATTTTTAGATAATATTACAAAATTAATGAGTTAATTTGTTTACACTAATTTATTACAGAAAATATAATTGTATAATACAATCAGAAAGCAATTTCAGCATTTTACAAAATTGTGTATCAATAAAATCTGGAAATACTTTACAAAAAATGTGAATTTCAGAGAAGCAATAATTTTGATAATCCTTGCAAAATTTATTTTGATTTTTATTACATGTACAATTTGTTTCACAGAAGATAAAGAAAATACTTATTTTCACTATGATACAATATTACCAGTACACATAATTTTAAAAATTAAAATAATTTACATTAACAAGAACACAAAATTAATTGACAGAATAATTTGGGGAGTTAACCAATTAAATTTAGGTGAAAATTAAAAATATCTGGTATCTCTGTGGTATCTCATGAAATTTTAAAATTACCTCAATCTATTTATTTCAAAAATGTTCATTCTTGAAAATAAAAACTAATATTATTAAATATTTCCTCTTCTGTGGGACAAAAATGTGACATTTTAACATCTTTAGAGATCCTAGTTTCAAGGTCTAGTAAGTTATCAAATGTTTGGCATCCCATTTCATCCAGCAAATGTCCACATTTTGAGTAATTATGACCTGGATCAAAGTTGTATTTTTTGACTTCAACATTTAAGAACTTTTAGTTTGTTTTTTTTTTTCCTTCAATATTTAAATTTTTCAGTAACATTTTGAATGGTTATAAAATATGCACCTCCAGAACTTAGTCTGTGGTAAATTCACCAAGCATAACAAAATTAAACCCACTACTTAGCAAATATCTGCAAACATCAATTAAGCCATTGCATGTATGTTCAATGACTAAACTAGTATCTCTTGTTAATGATTTCATTCTTTTTCCTTGATTTCCTCCCATTCATTTTGTCATTTTTTTCAGAATTAGAAAGAAATAACAGATGTTCATCTTCTAAATCTGATATCACCTTTTTCAGAGGTTCATTTTTCTTAGTATCACCATATATAGCACATATATATCTTTGACACAGATAATGTTTTAAAATTTTAAAACTTTTTCAATGAAATTAACTGTTTCTGCAGTATCCTCATCATTTAATAATCGGTGTGTTTTAATGGCAGCTACAGTCTAATTACAAAAATCCTTTAATCAATGGGAAACACTTTGTTGCTCAACAGGTTTGGGGTAAACTGCTACCTTAGATAGTTTTAACTGCTTAACAAATTGAGTTTTTTCTTATTGAAAAGGACCTTTTACAATTTTCAATTTTGCTGTCATCTTTTTACTGTCAGAATAAAGCAGTAATTCAGAAGTACGTTCAGTAATCCAGTTATTCGAAATGTTTTTAAAAAGATGGACATAATCCAAAAGTAACTGCAAATCATTTTTAGTTATCTAAGACATATTAAAAACAATGTCAAATTTTTGGAAAAAAAAGATTGATGGGTCTTGTTAGTGTTACATTTGCAATTACTTAACCATTTCATTGCATCAACAATATGTAAAAAATTTTCATATAAAAAAAGTTGCCTCTAACTTTGCAACTTAAGTAAAAAAAATTTTGTCCACCATTTAAACATTTTACCATGATGCCCAATAATGTTTTTTTCTAATCCCTCAAAATTTTCAGCCAAACCAAATAAGTTTCCTCCGTGATATTGTAGAGCAACCTAGGCATACACTTCATCAACTAAAAGAATAGACTTTTTTCTGATTTTCAGAGATTTCACTAAAATATCACTAAGAAAATTAAAGTCATCTAACTTGAAACTTCTCACATCACAGCTGGAAAAATCAGAATCATAATGTTTTGTCCCAATTCTTTGTGGTGACATAACATTTTAATAGAGCATTTTAGCTCTATTAAAATTGTTTTTCTTATCAATTTTTAAGTTACTAAGATAATAAATTGCTTTAATGATTTGTGACTAGTGCTGAAGCATTGATATTTGACTTTTTCAAAGAGAAAAAATTGCTGTGTATATACCAGCATGGTAACATTCAAATTTCAAGTTTTCCAAAATTTTAATTAAAAACATTTGAATACTTATAGTGAAAAAAAATCAACAAATTACATGAAGAGCTGATTTTTTGATTTATAGCATGTAACTGCTGACACAAAATCCTGTTGATCAATATTCTGATACAAATTTTCAAAAGTGAGGATTTTGTCTTTTTCTAAAAACTGTGCCAACTCATCATTTTGTACATAAGCAACAGTTTTATTTGCTGGTTTTGGTTGAAGATTAAGTAATGCACTTATGGCAAATGATCAATGGTGAATTTCTGGGTTGCACTTTTCTTGTAAAAACCTCTGTTTCATAATCAGATGGAAAATGCCTTTCACAAATATCAGTGGTGTTGTCTTGATACATTGCCTTTAACCATCTTTCTTGTTCATTCTGATCTCGGAGAAGACAAAATGCACAATCCTTATTTTGTTAATCATAGTTACCATGACACAGCACTTTTTGACCATTTTGAGAAAGATTTTGGGGTACTGAAATTAAAAAAATTACATGGTGTTTCTAAAAAGTGTATGAACCTTATATTCTAATGTCTAGAGAGTTTGGATTAAGAATTTAAGTTTGTATAAATGTGGGAATTTCTCATGTCACTTTCCATTGTCTTTTACATGGTTCAAAAGGATATCCAAATTGTTTTTACGGTATATTTTTTAAAATATTAAACTGGTTAATTTTGTTTTGCATTTTTGACAACAATGCTAGTAAAATTCAACATACATTTTTTTAAAATAATAAATAATTTTTTAAATCAATGTTTATGAAGAATAGTATCATAGGAAAAGTGTTAAATTAAATTTTTATTCAAGTTTTTTTAAATTCTACAGTAATTTTGTAAAACTACCAGTGCAAAAAGTTACATTCATTTTTTGGTTTTCTTACAAGGATGGTATTC
Source organism: Acanthosepion esculentum (assembly GCA_964036315.1). Taxonomy (NCBI): domain Eukaryota; kingdom Metazoa; phylum Mollusca; class Cephalopoda; order Sepiida; family Sepiidae; genus Acanthosepion; species Acanthosepion esculentum. The sequence goes on along the minus strand of OZ038496.1, from coordinate 43,176,998 downwards.
ACGTGTTGTAAAGAAAACACAAATTATTCCTTAAAAAATGAATTTTATAATTAAGACATTCATTATTATGAAGAATAATAGCACAAAGAAAAAAATTAAATTAACTTTTTGTGACAAAATTCTTAATGGCATTTTTTTTTGTGAATTTCACTGTTTAAAAAAAATGTAAAAAAGTGAAAGACAATATTGACAAAACAAAGAATGTCTTCTCTTTATTTTTGTGGTATATTTTTAAGAATAGTTGTAGAATATTAATAAATTTAATTTTTGACATTAACTTTGTGATAAATTTTTTCATAAGTGTCATTTTTCATTAATTGCACGGTGAAAAATGTTATTAAAGACAAATTCAACAAAAATTTTTATAAAAAAATACATGTTTGTTCAGTTAAAGAAAAACATAAATTATTCATAAAAAATACTTTTATACTCAATATGTTCATTGTTGAAAAATAATAGCATAGAGAAATATATTAAATTTAAATTAACTTTATGAATTCTTAATGACACTTAGGAATTTTGAACCAAAAATGTTTGTTTAAAGATAAAATATGCAAGTTCAAATAAAATAAATAAATATTATACTTACTTCAGTATCTTAAATAATAAACTTGTGTGTCTATACATACATACATACATACATACATACACACATTTTTTTCTCATGATGGATCAACTTTAGTAAGGAAATTGTAAAGAGTGGATTGGTTAAAACTGTTGGGAGATTTATTTTCTGAAAAAAAAAGATACTTGCTGTAATTTAAGTATAAATTTCAGCTTCCTCAGAAGCAGAAGAATTAACTATCAATTTTAAGATAATTTTGTAAATGTATATGATAAAATACAGACTTGACACTGATAAAAAAAAAATTCAAATCTATCAAAAATACAATTTTTAGACACCTTGAAAAAAATCACTTAGTTTTTTGGTTTGAAATTAGTTAAAATAAAACAGTATTTATGATCAATTTTCCAAATGGCATCTTAAATTTCCATAAGACATTTAATGATTGCTGAAACTACACACAAATTTTAAAGTTAAGTAAAAATATATATATTTTTCCAATCCTTTCTGGATAGTAAGTTGAACAACTGACAAATCCAAATTGCTGACACAAAATTACACTATGTAATTGATAATTACTGTTTTTATAAATTTCTTTTTATTTTAGCAGTTATGAAGTCAACAAGAAAAATTTTCTTAACACTACAACATTCATTGCTTTAATATAATTGAAAATATAATTAAAATATGAAAATTCTTTGATTTTGTTTTATATTTTGTTTAAATTGTTTTTTTTTTGTTTTGTATTTATAAAACAAACTAAAGCTACACAAACTAACCTTGACTGATTTATAGGCAAAAAGATGTTAGTTCAAACATCAACCAAGATGAAGATGTCGATGTTGCTACAGAAAGGCGACGTATTATGAGAGGATTAGGAAATAATGACGTCCTTTGCTTGAAAAATCTAACTAAGGTAAAGATGTTTTATGTTTGTTTTTTTGGATTTACTTGGCACAGTATTTTGTATTGATAAATAAATTCAAAAAGAACATTTGAAGTGTCAGGCTATATTTTTGACTTTTTAACTTTTAAATTTTAAGAAATTTACAAATGAGTTTAAATTTTACTATGACTTTTTTTCACAATTGCAACTGTTTCTATAGTTTTAACAGAACTCAAAACTTGACATAAAAATTCATAAATGAAAAATTATTGGAAATAACTTGAAAGCCAAAGTTAAAAATTGCTTTTCACAAATTTAACTGTCTTTACAACTGTTGATATAACATAAACAACTGCAGTCAAATAAAACAGTAATATCCACATTGTTGATATTTCTTCATTAAATATTCTACAAACGTGGCAACACTGTATTTGCCTCTACTTGGCAATTTTTCTTAATCCCTTCTTTAATGTCTTTAAATAGTTCAAGTACACACAATCTGTGATTACCTGTCACATATATAGGACTCAGTGAGGTACACATTCCCAAAGCATTAACCCTACACTTCATTGCTTCTTCTGTCATCAAGTATCATAAATTTTTACCAAGCTGAATTCAAAGCTACATACTCCGTTTCAATTTGCTATCTTGCCACCACCACTTCTTGATCTACTTGGGAGTAGGTAAATTTATAATTTGGTATATCTGTCCAACAGCCAAATGGATATCAAGACCAATAACTTCTTATCCTCTAACAATTTGACACAACCTAGTACATTGTAATATTTCCATAATTCCTTAGCGTGGTCCACCAGTAACCTCAGCCTGTATCTTTAATAACAATTCCTTCAGGTACCCAGGGGTCTCTATGTTTGGGGACAGGTTTCCTAACGATAACATATCCAATTGAACTCTCACATGCTCTAACAAAATCGTCAGAGACTGACTAGTCTGTCGCACCTTATTAGTAATGGTCATTAAGTGGAAATACTGTTGTATAAACCCACTCAATTCCTGCAACTCGGTTGTCACAGCTTCCGAACTATTAGTTACTTCTTGTCTTAGTTCTCTCAGGTTATTTATTAACCAATTGATACTAGCCCTATTCTTTGCCAGTTCTAACTTTGTCACATTCAGTATCGATACACTTTCTCTTGCGACCTGGGCTAGGATTCTTTGATCCTTTTCTACTTCCCCTAGTTTTGTCCTTATAACCTTGATATCATCTTCAGTCACTGTTCCAAACACAACATTCAGTGCTTTTCCAACAATAGGGGCTACTGCTCTTTTTCCTCTTGTTTGTAGCAGTTCAATTCCTTTCATGTATTTCCTCATATTTTTCCACTGGGCTTCCATTATAGCTGTCTCCAATGACAGCACCAACAAGTAATTTTCTTCGCCCTTTGTGACGTGCTATCCACACCTCTATCTTCTCCACACAATCCCCACTGTTACTGACTGGATAGGCTTTTGAATGAGCCCGACATTGTTGCGCAATGACACTGAAGTCATCCATCACCTCGTTCACAGCCTTACTTATTGAGATTCAGGGTTCCCTTCCCTCTCAGTCACTTCTTAAGGGTAACTGTGGCTCAACCTCTAGCCTTTTTTCATCCCTTAACCATTTTTGAAGTTGGGAAAGAGGTATCTCAGGTTCCTCTTCCCACTTACTCAACCCTTCCTCCTGCTTGGAAGGTTTCAAGTTAGTTCAACTTCCTCACTAGGGCTCTTTGCTTTTCTTATAGTCCTACAATTACAGTCGGGAGGAGTGGCAACATCACAAGTCCCTCTTTGTAGAAACACAGATGATGAATGAACGCCACTGCCAAGAGACACCATGCTGGTGCTTGGACTGTCTTTCCTAATCCACCACTGACAATCTCCCTATTGGCTGTTGGCCTAGCTCGCTCTCTCTTCCTCCTCAGAGTCTTCATCTGTTTCCATTTCTTCTGGCTCCACAAGGGTTGCTTTTCTCATCCTTGCCTTTTTGGTCTTTGGTTCACTTACTTCCCAATCAGCTATTTCAGCTAAATTAAGATTATTGGCATGAGCCCTCTTAATTCACCTTGCCATCTGATCCCAGATTATAAACAACACTGGACCCATCTGTTCCACTATTCTATAGTACGGTCCCCACCTTTGGTTCACCTTTCCTTCTCTCAGGTGAATTTTGTAGTATATGAGGTCCCCAACCCTTAATTCTACCTCCTTCCTTCCTCTAATCACTCTCATTTCTTTTCTTCTGTTCCCTCTTTATCCTTCTCCCTTTTAAGTTTCATTTGGCACCATTAATTATCAATGTGATTCTAGACAATCTTCCCTTCAATGTGCTCTGTAATCGTTTCCATGATACTGTGTCACTTCAAATTTCATGGTTCATTCATCAGAATTCATTAGTAATAAGCCACTATCACTAAAATATTCCTCATATTTAGGTCCACAATATTGACCTGATATTTCCTTTCTTGTGTTTCAAAAAATACCTCACGTCATGGCGACATTACAGGCTAACACCACATCATGCCCAGACCCAGCAACGGGGTAGTCCACATCCAAAATCGATCTCACCAGTGACATTAAGTTCCCATTTATCCAATAATTAGCCATCACTCTATATCTAAGCCTCATAACACACAGTAATTCTCTGATCAACCTCTCCATTCAAGTAATGAAAGAAAGAAAAAAAATCACTACTGCTTTTTCTTTTAAAATGCCTAAAGGAAAAATTCGTTTTTTCCCTTCTTTTTTTTTTCTCTACTTCAACAGGTGTCTTCTAAAATCTGATTTTAATTTAACTTACCCCAAAAAGATTGTTCCTCTTAATAATAAGGACTTTTGACAATAAAACCTCTCCGTCATTGAATTAAGCCTGCCTCTCCTCTTCTCACAATGGCTTTAGAAAGCACTAGTGTCAGAGTTTTCTTCACAGGGCTATTCATTATTTCTCTCTCCCCTGACTGCTACTTGATTCTGTCCTCTACTTCTTTCTTCATTTCACCCATTGTATGGACCTTAATGGTAGAGCCTTTCCTACCTCTTCTCCCTTCTTTACCTTAATTGTTTTGTTGGCCTGATTAGCCAACATAATAGGTACTACTTCTGCTGCATCCACCATGGACTCACACAAGGCTACTTCACCTTTTTTGAGGCTATATTCCTCTACCAGAATCAGTTGAAAAACTCCTTCTCCCACTCTTTCCTTTGTCACCATCCTACTTGATACAGCTGTTCTTGGTGGTAACTTTGTCATTGTCAGACACCACTGATGCTGACTTTCCATCTACCACTGCCTCACAGTAAAGTTCCTCCTCTTGGATCAGCAAAGAAAACACCCTGGCTACCCCACCTCTGGGGCGATGTTCACCTGCACATTCAGACATGGGTTCCAACAACAAAGACTCTTCATGACTGTAGCGTGGGGTCTACAGCTGTCTTCTTCTAAAACATGGTACACCCAGGCAGCTCTCCTGAGGTTCGCCTTGCCTATTTCTATAAGGGCAGTTGACTGCAAACTGACTGACCAGGTCACATGCCCAACATTGCATCTTTCTCCTGTAGGGGCAATTTCTCTTTAGGTGTTATGGTTCATTACAGAACCAGTGCCTTCTTCCAGGGCAGTTGGCAGCAAAATGGCAGACTCAGTTACATGCCCAACATCGCATTACGTTTCTATTTACCTGGGTCCCCTCACCACACACTTTGTGTGCTTGGATGGCCCTTTGATGTTCCTCGGGTTCTATTTTCCAGGAGCATGTTCTTGTAACTGGGAAATCTGATGGTTCTTTCTTTATCCCAAACCACCTTGCCTCATGTCCATGACAACCGCACCTGGTGCATCTCGGATTGTTGTAATCTGGGGGTAATCCCCACTCCGTTGGACCATCCACTGCCCTATGGCCTTCATGTCGACTGGTCCGACATGTTGGCTTCAACCAGCCTGGTGTGGGTTTGTAAAACCTATGCCCCACATCTGCACCTCTTCCCATTCCTCCAGTTCAACCTCTTGCTCCTGCCTGCCTACTTCCCAACCCCACTCTTGTGCCTTCTTTCCCTTCACCTTTTCCCAAATCCTTTGGCTAGCGCACAATTGCTGCCAACAACTTGACTAGTGCTTCTTTGATTACGTCATACAGATCAGCCAACTGGGCCTGCATGACCATATTATTTCTCAACTCCTCTGGAAAAGCCAGAGTGGTCAGTTTTTCTGCCCTAACTTCCAGCTCTCTGGGAGTTTCGTCCTTCAGCTGAAGTAATTTCATGAGGCCTTTCATGGCCTCAATTGCTGTCGTCAGCATATCCCCTATCGGTAATTCCTCCAACTCCTCCCAGGTCAAACCAGGGTCCCTTGCTAGATGATCCCCTATAAATTTCAACACTATCCCTTCTGCAGCATTAAACACTACATAGTTTCCCTTTTGGACAGCTCATATATGAGCTGTCCCCTCTCAATTGACACTAGCCAGTCTTTCAGTTCCTTTGGGTTCCCCCAGCAATCTTCTCGGGCCATTTGTCAATTGTTGTTCTGCCACCTTATCCTCAACTTCTACCCTTTCAAGTTCTTTTGACCCATGGTCACTCATGCTAACCCACTAGCAAATTGTGTACTACTAAATCAGCAAATTGAAAAAATCAAAATAAATAACAAATTGTCTTGGTGAGACACAACAACACATCAAGAGATTCCAGGGAAAACTGAAAAGTGGCCTACCTGTTACTTGTTCCAGGGTGCTGTTAGTTTGTCTTATGGTTGCTGCAAGCACACCGAGGAAAAAAAAAAAAATTGTGGAGTGTGTTTTAGAACCGTATGGTCAAAATGACCAAAGTCCTCACTCCTTTCTTGTTTCTTTTCTTTGTACTTGGGTTGGTTACAGTCAAATCCCTTGGTCACTGGCACCAATTGTCACCTTAAAGTCCTTCCCAGTCGTTCAAATGTCCAACACCCACAGCTGACCATGAAATAATCGCTTCAATCTAGGGGTTGCCTTATCCCATGTTGCGATTAGTTTTGATCATTAGGCCGGCAAGGATCAAATTGTTGTCAGGTATCTTCATATCGGGCTGGTTCAAGTGGAATGAAGACACAAGAAAAAGCAATAACTTGAATAAAAAAATAAATGTTTTTATATATGTTCCTTTGTACAATACTTGGTTAGTTTCATTGTTAAAATCTAGCAGTTCACATGCAGACAGTTATCGACCCAACCCACTTAAGTTGGACATGAGACTTTAGCTGGCTTGTTGAAATTTAGCACAAGGCAGATGTCAAAGGCTCTCTTCAAGCAGATAGTCATGTTCTCATTTGGCATCTAGAACAATTCTCTGTCACTTTGACTCCTTCGTATTTATTGACATTCACCTAAAACCGGTGTGGGGACATGACGCGGTTAGGGAATTTGGTATTTCCCTTAACTTCTGTCTGGGTTCTGAAAATTAATTACATTTCCAATTTGGGAGATTCCCCCTATCCCATGGTTGGCGATTGCAGGTATTGGTCTGCCCCGATGGCTTCTTCCTCTTCTCATTGACATCTCACACCAATACTTTCCAATGGGTGTGGACAATTCCTCCACCTCCTTCAATATTACATCTGCACCTGCCACCTTGGCTACTCTCTGACCAATGCCTCCCGACAGCTTGGTGTGGCTTAACTCTAGGCCGTTAATCCAAAAAGGATTATCATTTCAAATTTTGTCCATGCAAAATTTTTCTCATGTCAGTGTTTTGCTTTGTTCAGAATTAGATACTGAACACATGGCTTCCTCCTCAGGCTTGTCAAGATCATTCTGCAAAACTTTATCCTCGAATTTGGGTTTTAAATCAAATCTTATCCATTTCTCTCTACACTGGTTTTGGTGGCCAGTACTTCTAGCGACGTGTTATCAATTAATTGTCAAAAAGATCGCCACATGGCCTTCTTGTGAAAATATCACTTTAATCAATTTTCCTTGTTTCTTGTCAATTTTAACTTCTTTTTGAAAAGAAAATTCTTCAATCTTTCTTATGATCTAGCCATCACTATCATTATTAACTCTCTTTTTATTTACTAGTGTTCTCTCAGTATATTTGTCATTCTATTCATTAACCCTTCATTACCACTACTAAATAGTGTCACAGTTGATATGGGGCAGAATATAATCAGCTATACCGAACATTGTATACTGAATGTAAATTTAGCTAGTAATCATGATATCAGTTATCACAGTCCAGTGAAGGATATGTAAATTGGGCATGTCAATTTTCAGTGTTTGTCTCCTTCACCAATCTTTTACATTGTGTGACAGCTGGAATGAATTATGTGGCATGTCTTTTTAGTAAACTCCAAGATATGATACACTTTAACCACCAACTGTGGCAATGCAGGAGAAAACAGTCTTAACTGCAAAAAGAATTTGTGTTCACTGTGATATATGTCGGAAAAGAAAATCAGAAACAAGGTCTAGTCAACTTTAGTAGGCCTTAAAATATGGTAATTGTTTGTACTTCTGTACCAGTCTCAATCAACTACAACTTTCTTAACCCAATAAAAGAACGCTACTTTGGATAACAAGCAGATTTCATTTCTTGGTTCTTCATGGATAAAGAAAGTAATTATACCTTGTAAGTTTTGGATACTGATTTTTTTACTCTTGGCATTTTTAACTTTGGACTTGCGAAATTGATTTATGACCTTTGGAATTATGACCCCGGATTTATTTTTCAATCTGAACATCCCCATTGCTATTTCCCCATAGAAACACAGTGCATACATATAGACATAACCTTTGTAACCTATAAGAGAAATGAAAGCCATCAAAAGACATTGAACAATTTATGTTCAAACTTTGCTTGTAAACCAGGTATGTGTGCATGTAGATATGTATTGGCTAGCTAATCTCTGTTGCAGATGTATGCTCGAGCACCCACAGAGCCAACCTGTGGTTTATACTGCAACTATACTGAGCAAACCTTAGTTACATGTCCTGGGTATGACAATTATCTACATCCAGCAGCAAAGCCTCTCATCAGGAGGTTTTTAGTAGTGTGGAACCACTTCTTAATTGCTGTTGTTCCCAAGTCCACTCTGACCCGGGGTGGTAGCAACTGCTAGGGTCCCAGCGATGGGCAAATAGTTAACCCCCAATTCTGGGTCAAAACACTATGAAAGTATAGAAATACATTTTTATAGTTAAAAATTATCAGCAGTGTATTTTTCTAAGAGAAAAATATATATATATATATTACCAATAATACATTTTTGTAAAAGAAATTACAAATGCTCTCAAGAAAATTAGCTAAACTGCAATCATGATTTTTTTTTTTTTTACACAAAACAAGTTCCTGGGTAGTACATTAAAATACTACCAGGCATAATATAAAAAGCAAGATGGATTAGAATCATGTGAGAAAAACTTCACCTACATGCAATCAGCTTATACGATAAGCCTACAACCTATCCATTTATATTTAGGATGGTGTCTTCAGGTAAAATAATATAGTTTCTCCATACAAACATTCTATTGAAATCAAAAAGAAACACATTTAAACTACCAATCAAAAATCATGATCCACAAACTGTTTACACAAAGCACTATGCCTAAACTATACAAAAATACCTATAAAATTGTAATATATAAAGTGCACATTTATCAAAAATGATTCCTAAAAACTACAAATCCCTCTTTTATGGAGTCACCTGTTTGCCATGGGTAGTAACCCATGATACCTGGAGACAGTCCTGGTGACTGAAGTGGCTCCTGACCTGGTATAAAATGGCAAGGAGTTTCCACAACATGCCACTTCAGTCCCAACCTGGGATAAACAGGTGGAAGGAATATCCCAATCCAATCCAATTGGCTATCACATAGTAACAAGGGTTAGTTTGGATGGAAGAGAATGAATCCTCATACCATACTTGGGTAGATATGGTGGAGGAATGCGGGTGCTTGCAGCCACTTTAAGCATGACTATACTGTCTGTGTAGTCCTGGCAGACCAGGGTGAATGGGATTAACCCCCCCCCCCCCCCCATAGCATCCCTTAAGAAGGAACTCCGATTGCAAGCAGGGAGCACGGATAGTGAATACAAAAACAAAATTATATGTCTAACTCTTATAAATGATCCAAGTGACAGTATGAAAACTCCAAAACAGAAAGTGACAATGAAATATCAGGAAAAAAACAATTACCAATTTTCATAGTCATAGAATCATTAGAGGGGGAAATAACAAAAGTGTCACCATTTGTGTTACAAAATTTATATCAGCTATGATATAATCAAAATCAGTAAAAAAAAACAAAGAAAAATAACCAACTTCTAATTCAAGTAAAAACCAAAAAAGACAGAAACATTAAAAATTTAATCAAATAAACAACATGAAAGTAAAGGCTTACTCCCCACCAATTTCTTAACTCATCTCATAAAATGCTCAGAACTGTTACTCTGCTCATTGGAAGAAATTAAAAATGATGACACCCTAAAAAGAGAAAGTATAACAGACATCAAAAGAATACAAAGAAATGCACTATGAAAATTTAATACCCAACCTACAAACCATAATTTAAATCTATTCAAACTAAATAGAGCAATAGCATGCAGAACCATCAAAGAAGCTAAAAGAAAATTATGGAAAGATTGCATAAATAAAATAAACTTCCATACCAAACCCAAAAAAGTCTGGAATATGATAAGGAAAATTACTGGCAAAATCTATCACCTCCACTAAATCACCTTTCTCAAAATAATATAAAAATAACAAGCATAAAGGATATAGCAAATAAAACCTTTTAAAGAAAATTCCTCTAGTGAAAACTGCAAACAGCAATTCCAAAAAAGTTAAGCAAGAGGCAGAAAAAAAAGTAAATAACAAAGAAGATTACAACCATCCTTTTTCCATAAGCGAATCACGTCATACGGCTACTGGCCCAGATGAAATTCATTATGAATTTCTGAAACAAACCCCCCCCAACTCCAAAAAGATATGGTTTAATAGAAAACTACCGAATAACTGGAAACAAGCTATTGTGATCCCTATACCAAAACCAGATAAACGACAAATCGAACCCAAAAAACTTCCAACCCATAACATTAACAAGTTGTATATGCAAAACCCTAGAAAGAATAATGAACAGGTACCTCAAAACTAATGGTTTAATTACCAACCTCCAGAGTGGATTCTGAAACAAAACAGGCACCATAGACAACATAGAGGATTTTATTAAAAAAGAATATACAATTTATTAAAAAAGAATATGCCATTTTCTTTGATCTAGAAAAGGCCTATGGGATAACATGGAGACATGGAATAATGAAAGACCTATTCAAACTTGGATTAAAGGGAAGATTACCCAATTTGATGAATAACTTTTTCTCAGATAGCAGTTCAAAGTTTGAGTAGGATCAACTCTGTCAGACCTAAAAATCCAAGGTGTTGTTCCACAAGTTTGCATTCTGTCTGTCTTCTTTTTAGCATAAAAATTAACAGCATTGTTAATTGCTTTAATCAAGGAGTTGATGATTCATTATATATACATGACCTTTTGATCTGCTACAGATCAAAACATCTGCACACTGCAGAACAACAACTGCAGATATGCCTAAATAAATTAAACCAATGGACTATTGAAAACAGTTTCAAATCCTCCCGAACCAAAACAAAGTGTATTCAGTTCTGCAATCTGAAAACAATGCATGGTGATTCAACTCTTAGACTTTAAGGAACAGAAATTGAAATGACTGATCAACAGAAATTTCTGGCAATCGTTTTTGATAAGAAACTTACTTTCATCCCCCACTAAAAATACATAAATCAGAAATGCTTCAAACCATTACAATTACTATGGGTTGTGGATAACACTGACTGGGGAGAAGATTGCATATCACTCCTGAAATTATATACAACTCTAATAAAAAACAAATTGAACTATGGATGTTTCATATATGGTTGACCTGGAAATCCTACCTAAAAGCCCTTGATCTCATCGACCATGCAGGATTAAGACTGGCTCTGGATGCCTTCAAAACATCATCCATAGAAAGTTTATACACTGAAGCCTATGAGGCACTATTAAAATTGTGATGAGAAAAACTGGCACTACAATATTATCTAAAACTCAAATCCTGCCCAACTAACTCGCTGCTTACAACATCGATCAAAAGTCATAAGTGAAATGGTCAGTATAGTCCACTGTACCTTAAATCCTAAATGCAAAAATCTATTTGATATAAAAGAAAATACTATTAAACCTTTTGGCCTTTACATGAAAAATCTCATCAGCAAAACACAAATAAATCCAACATTAATTCTTAAAACCACCATATCAAAAACCCACCCTGGTTAATGAAATACCCTTTGATTCTGCTAAACCTTACTAAATACCCTAAAATTAATTCTAACTTATTTACATTATTTGGACTGTTATCCTCATCTTCATTGCCATATTCACAGTGTTTCAGCCATCGTATGCTCTGGCCTTCTTCAGGTGATTGGAATTTCGAACTGAACCCTTTCTTACATCCACCGAATGTCTCTGTTATTTCCCTTTAACTCGACTCTCCAAGCTTTTTGGTTCACCACTGCTGTAGCCTGGTATTGAAGTTAGAACTCTTTGGGTCTAGTCACTGGATCTAACCAACACTTTTATCCACTTGGCTATGTGTCCTTGAGGATATCTTTGTATGAATTTCTGGGACTTATAAAAAGAAAGGGATCATCTGCTTACAACATCGAGCAAAAGAAATGGTCAGTATAAGTAGTACCCTACAAGGTAACAACTACCCCTGTCAGCTAGGGCTGTAGAATACACCGATTGCACCTCTGCAGAGGAGTAAGACCCCACCAATGGCAACCAGTAAGGCACTAGGACGGAGTCCTGGTGGTTGAGCTGTCATTCATCCAGCGACAGAGTGGTCAGTGGTTTACAACACACCATTTTGGCCTTTAATTGGTCTGATGGGCCAATCAGTTGGTCCCATCATGCCCTAGCACATGTATCTTTCTTTTCTCACGAACATACTATTCAATCTGCTCTTGTGGAACAACCCTCCCGACCCTTTATCTTATATGAAGGCAGGGGCTGAGGGTCAATTGTGTTAAGAGGAAAAAGACTTTTTAACCCCGTTAGATTGTTGTAGTGAAAGAGATAATCAATTACCCCCCCCAAAAAGTTTGTGTTTTGTGTGTGATCTGCCAAAGAAAAATTACCAAAAAGTAGTTAGCAAAAATCTATTTCAATGACTAGAATCTATGCTAATGTTCTTCTCTCCCCTGAATGGCATGACCAATCAGAAAATTCTCTTGGTGAACAGAAGCCGTTGTTTTTCGCTTATAAAAGATGATTTTTTGAGCTTGGGGGAAGACGCATTTTGCTGGTGAGAAGTGAAGGTTGAACGTGTAACCCCATTTTGTTGTTTCTACGTTGCTTGTTTGACTGTTACGTCGGACTATCGTTTTAACTGTGATTTGGCTACAAGTGTTGCGGTCGAGAGACAGAAGAAATCTTTTGCAGACGTTTGTTGCTACTTTAAGTTGACAGTTTTTTTTTTTTTACTACTACAAGCTATTTCAGCATTTACTTTGTCTTTAGCAAGATGGCGGAAAGACCGTTCGACATAAAACTGATCCTCGAATTCAGTGGTGATACGAGTGGATAGTCTGTGGTTGAATGGATCGAAAATGTGGAACTGGTTTGCGAATTATGCGAGATCATGAAGATTGAATGGATTCTTCCATTGCGATTGAAAGGCAGTGCCCTTGCTGTGTATAGGCAGCTGAGCAAAGAACAGAAAAGTGACATTGAGCAAATAAAGCGCGCCCTACTAACCGCGTTTGGAACTGACCGGTTTGTGACCTATGACCAATTCCAGGCGCAGCGTCTGCGACCTGGCAAGACAGTAGACGTATATTTGGCAGAATTAAAGAAGCTCGCCGTACTGATAGCACTGCTTCCTGAAGAATGGATGACATGTGCCTTCGTGTCTGGATTGCCTAGTCATGTTAAGAAGATACTCCATGCATCATCCAGAATGGAAGACATGATGCTCAATCAATTGTTGACCAGAGCCCGTGCTATCATGATCAACGAAAAAGAGGCTGATGAACCAGTGGCCGCAATCGTTCAACCAATTGAAGTCAAAGAGGGTCCGAAACCCAGTCATCCGTCGCCATGGTGATGTCACCTGCTATCGCTGCTCTGGGCCTAATCATTTTGCCAAAGACTGCCACTATCAATGCGAAGAAACCACATCTCGATCTACGGTGCTTCCAATGTCATAAATTAGGTCATATTGCCTCTAAGTGTCCAGAAAATGGAATGGGGGACGCGACGTCAGCGCCAGTTTCTTCCGCCGCACCGAGCATGAAAGAGGCGCTCCCTGTGATTAAGGTACGCATCAATGGAATAACGCGTACCGCTTTAGTAGATTCGGGCTGCTCTCGGTCACTCACGAACGGTTCGATCTGTCGACAGTGAAGCAGACAAAAGATGGACGTACTAACGGCCGATGAAAGGGCTCTCAGAAGCCGGGGTATTGGAAACATCAAACTAAGTATCAACAACGGTAACCCCGTCATAGTCAGTGTGTTGTTCATGGACAGCGCGTTATTAGGTTTTGACCTGCTCCTTGGGATAGACATTATTAAGGAGCTGGGCGGCGTACACATCACAGAGGCGGGCGAAATCAAGTTTTCTGATCCGCCCATCTGTGCTACTTTGAAGATCAACGAGCCCGACTTTAGCGCAGAGTTCGGCCAAAGGACGAAGACATGGACAGCACTGTGGAAATGGTCAGAAAATAACCCACCAGAAAAGCTCCAGAACGCGTCAAGGAAGAATACCAGCACGAATTGCAGGTGTGGATGGACAATGGATGGCTGACTCCGTATCCCGAGAAAGAACTGGGTCCTCCAAGAGGCCTCATCCCATTGATGGCTGTGGTACAGAAGAACAAGGGAAAGGTGCGCCCTGTATTAGATTATAGAGAACTAAATGAGCATGTAGACACATACACGGCTCATGCTGATGTATGTGCACACAAATTGAGAGAATGGAGAAGAAAGGGTTCCAATGTCTCTGTGATTGACCTTCGAAAGGCCTACTTGCAGGTACACGTGCACCGGTCACTGTGGTCATTTCAGACGGTGATCCTTAATGGGAGGAGATACTGCTTAACACGAATGGGATTCGGACTCAATGTGGCGCCGGCCATCATGAAAGCCATCATGGATGCTGTGCTATCCAAGCATGAGACAATTCGTCAAGCGACGTCTGCTTACATTGACAACATCTACATCAATGAAACCTTAGTGCCCGCTGCACAGGTGAGAAAGCATCTTGCTGACTTTGGGCTCGAGTGTAAGAACCCAGAACGACTGGAGGACGGTGCTCATGTGCTCGGCTTGCAGGTCTGGGGGGAGCACAACGTGCTTTACTGGAAATGTGGAAGCGAGCTCCCGGACATTCCCAGACACATGACACGACACAGCGTGTTCTCATTATGTGGAAAGCTGGTGGGACATTTTCCCGTGGGCGGGTGGATCCGCATTGCAACTGCATTTATCAAACGAAGGGTGACTGCTGTCACTTCCGGCTAGGATGACAAAACAAATGATGCTCCCCTTAGACACATGATAGTGGAAGTCATTAACAGGGTGCATCAAGACGACCCCGTATGTGGTAAATGGTGTGTTGACGGATGTGAATTTGACGTCTCGGTTGACACAAGCTCCCTTGCAACAGGAGTGTCTCTTGAAATAGGTGAAACTGTCGTGGAAGACACGTGTTGGTTGCGTCCCGAGAAGGATACACAACATATCAACCTGTCGGAATTAGACGCCATTATCAAGGGAGTAACCGCGGCCCTTCAATGGAATGCAAAGGTGTTGCATTTATTCACGGATTCTGCATGTGTGTATAAGTGGATAGCAGACACTCTTACGGGGAAGGCCAGAATACGTACAAAAGCTGCAAGTGAGATGCTCAGTGGAAGGCGGCTAGACACACTGGGAAAGTTGGTAAGTGTATACAACTTATCCGTAGATATACAGCTGGTCAGATCACATCAGAACAAGGCCGATACCTTAACAAGGGTACCCCAAAAATGGCTTGACGCTATTAAGAAAGAAGTAGCGGTCTGTGCAACATCAGCGAGGGACCGTAACTCAGATTTACTAAAATCTGTGCATTGCCAAAGCGGACATCCCGGTGTAAAACGGACCCTATATTTCGTGAGGCAGATTGATCCCTCCGTATCCAAAGCTGCTGTCAGGGCAGTGGTCAGGAAATGCAAGGAGTGTCAGTCCATCGACCCAGCACCTGTGCAATGGCCAAAAGGACAAGTGAGTGTGAGCAAGGTTTGGCACCGTGTTGGAATGGACATCACTATTTAACCCTAATTGACTGTGGTCCAACCCGGTTCACTATTTGGCGACGTCTGCGCCGACAGGATTCCGCAAGCATCATTGACCACTTGTGTGTATTGTTCTTTGAGCATGGATCACTGACGGAACTCCTCACTGACAACGACACTGCATTCCGCAGTGGACTATTCAAAGATTTTTTGGATTCGTGGGGTGTACACCTCAGATTTCATTGCGCTTATGTCCCATCAGGAAATGGCATAATCGAGCGATGTTACTGGAGCGTCAAAAGAATCGCTGCTAGGAAGCAGTGTTCCATAATGGAGGCGGTGTATTGGTACAACGTTACTCATAGAGACAATAATGTATCACCCTCAACTGTGCCAGCCAACATGATTTACCGCTACAAAGTCCGGCTACGAGGCATCGACACGACGCGTTCAACTGAACGGATAAATGAACGAGCGGCGTATGACTTGGCCGATCGTGTGTGGGTAAAAGCTCCACATAGCCTGTGTACAACTCAGTACCGGGTGGGGCATGTCACTGGAGTAAGTAATTCGTGCTCTGTGCTGGTTGATGGAATACCAAGACACATAAAAGACTTGCATCGCTATGTAGGTACAGATACTTCAACAAGTGACACTAGCAGTGAGTGCTCAGAAAGTGAACGAATAATTACCATTGGAGGTAGGGCTAGCACCTCTTCAGATGACGAAGACTCTGTGTGTGAGGTTGTCAGACCGAAAGAATCCTCAGAACATAACACACAATCCCCTCCAACAGTCGCCCCGCTCCGGAGAAGCTTAAGAATAAAGAGGCCCGCTCCTGAGTGTTACTTATGTGACAGGGGGGAGTGTAGTGAAAGAGTTAATCAGTTACCCCGAAAAAAAGTTTGTGTTTTGTGTGCGATCTGCTGAAGAAAAATTACCAAAAAGTAGTTAGCAAAAATCTACTTCAATGACTAGAATCTATGCTAATGTTCTTCCCGACCCTGAATGGCGTGACCAATCAGAAAATTCTCTTGGTGAACAGAAGCCTTTGTTTTTCGCTTATGAAAGAAGATTTTTTGAGCTCGGGGGAAGACACGTTTTTGCTGGTGAGAAGTGAAGGTTGGACGTGTGACCCCATTTTGTCGTTTCCACGTTGCTTGTTTGACTGTTACGTTGAACTATCGTTTTAACTATGATTTGGCTACAAGTGGTTGAGAGACAGAAGAAATCTATTGCAGACGTTTGTTGCTACTTTAAGTTGACAGTTTTTTGGGGGTTTTTTTACTACTATAATTGTTGTGTAATAAAAACCAGAATTTGGCAGAGGCTCAGAATCTTGTTCTTGACATGAGTATAGTGGTATTGTATCTCAGTCTCAGCCAAGACGAATGAGTTTCCCCCTTGACTCATTCCCAACACAAGTTGGGCTCCGTGGTGGATGGTGGAGCATAGGACCAATGGAAAATATATATTTATCATGGTTTCTTCCTTCAAAATATCCAAAAGATATTTATCAGATTCCAACTTGGTGATTGAAACAGATTATTCAAGATTCATTATTATTGAATCATTAGAGGAAATCAAATTGGATAAGTTATCACCTTTCCTGATAGAGATAATCATATCAGGTGGGTTGAATACAAAAAAATGTAAAAAAAAGCTATGACATGGTAACTTGCTAGTGGAAGTTGAAACAAAAAAAAACGTGCGAAAATTTACTCAAAATGAATAAATTTCACATCAAATATAGAGCGTATCCTCATGAAAAATTAAACACTTCAAAAGGTGTTATAAGAAACCACAAGCTTTCATTAGCAACAAGAAGAAATTGAATGTGCATTAAATAAATAGGGTGTAATGGAATAAAAGAGAATATCTATTCGAAGAAACAATGATATTATAGAGACTCATACATATATAACAACATTTGAAAAACCTGTAATACCAAATGAAATCAGGATTAGGCTATACTGTAACAATATTTGACATGGCCTACAGATGAAAAGGGTTAAAGAAAACGATTTTAACATGGCATATTGACGAAAAGGGTTAAAGAAAACGATTTTTTTTTTTTTTTTTTTTTTTGTCAGAAAGGGATTCATTTTCCCAGGATATTGAGAACAGGTTGAAAAAGTTACACAATACGATTGTTACTATTCAGCGAGACACAGCTGGCAGGTTTAGGGGCCAGAGGTTAAGGTCGTCTGTTGAAAGGTGTCTAATGTATATGTGCTGAGAAAATTATCAGCCAAAATTTCCCTGAGAAAAAATTATAATTATGAAAACAGAATGAGCAGTTGTAAGGCAGAAGACACCAGGAAGGCTGATGTCATATAATGGCTCCTCTCGAAGGAGGGGGAATCTTCCAAAATTGGAAGTGTGAAACAGAACAAAAGGAGACATCAGGAAGATTGACATTATATAATGGCTCCTCCCAGAGGAGGGGAGATCTTCCAAAATTAGAAGTGTGAAACAGAAAATGAAAGGAGGAGACTGGTTGAATTTTAGGAGATTTGCATAAAACCCACCTATTCACCAGCACCACACCAGTTGGAAGGGACACCCATAAATACAAGTGCCCATGGGGGCTAAAGTAGTTGGAGTTAGTTGAAGTTGCAGTCGGGGAGTTAAGAGATTTTTTGCCATAATGCTGTTTTGCCAACTTAATGATAATAATAATTGTCTGCTGAAGAAGAAAAACTCCGACGATAACCTTGTGCCATTCTGGAAAGTACAAACAACAGTACTTGAAGATAGAATCCAGTTGTCGAGTCTGGCAACCCTTAAAGAAGTTACCCGAAATTTTCATTCCGTTGCCAAATGTTAGAAACAGGTTGGGAAAAGAAGAAAAAAAAAAAAGAACTGTAAATATTTTTTATTTTTATTTTGATATAAACATCATATAGTGACTTACTCAGGCATCATCTATTTTATTTTTAATTTTGTGTGCATATTCAACTCCTTGGTTTAGCTTGGTTGAGATACCCCAGTGATAATTCAGCTTGACTCTATTAAGATCAATAATCACAACCTGGGTAAGAGAGGTCATAGTTGAAGAGGTCAACTTAAAGACCAGCTGCTGTGTCAAACGCCATCAATGACTGACGAGTGTGAGCTGACGGCTTGTTCTCCGATACCAGGATCAATCCTGACCAAAGACAGCAGGCTGTGCCCTGGCAACGCCGCCATAATCTGGTGCCGTGACCAGGATTTGACCTGACCCTGAATGACCACATAAATTTGTGTGGTGATCTACAGAATCAACTCCAAGAGACCACTGCATCAAGGAGAGAGCGAGAACCAAAGGTACTTGTCATTTTGACCACTAGGTTTGAAACGCTTATAAAGAGAAAAAGAAACCTTCCGCCAATAAACAGAGTGAGACCAACCTGGAGCCAGGTGACAGGTAGGACACTTTTTGGTTTCTCCCTGAAATTTTTTCAATTTGTTGTTGCTTGCCTTTTCCGCAATCGATTTCCTTCATTTTATAGACTGTTGTTTTTCTGAACTTATTTAAATGTCTGACCACGGGGAAGAGGAAATTGGGATGGCAGAAGTAGAGAATGACAAGGTAGGACAACGGATGTCCACTGAGTTGAGGGGTCTACTAGGAGGGGCCAGAATTCCGAGTTTTGCAGGAGAACTGAGGGGCTGGCTAGCGGCAGTTAACAAAAGTCAATTAATCTATGAATTGACTGAAAGAGAGACAGTATGCGTTGTGTTTGACGCTGCGACAGGAGGGCCGTCATAATTTATTGGCAAACTACTAGAGAGAGATCCACAGTTGATGTGGAGGAGGTTGGAGGAACTATTGATAGCAGAATGGCAATAGAGGCCATGAGAGGCCTCATGAAGCTGGTCCAGGAAAGAAATGAGGGACCAGAGGAACTGGAGAAGAGAGTGGAGAGACTAGTCTCTCTGGCTTTTCCTGAAGAAGTTAAAGAAAATGCAGCGGTCCAAGTCCAGTTGGTGGAGCTGAGTGTTGGAGTGCTCCAAGATGAGTGTATCTGACATGACATGTTAGGTTGGCAGCAGCTGTGGCAATGGCCAAAGAGAGCCAGGGTGTTTGGAATAAAGTAAAAAATAGCAGGGCACAGGATTTAGGTCGGGAGACAGATAGGCAGAGGGACGGAAGAAAGAACCCTAGGTGGAAGAAAGGGGTCAAACAAGGAAGCAAAAGAAATTCCTCTGTTGTGAATGGATGGGTCAAGGAAGAAAAGGAGGAATGGGAGGATGACCCCGGAAGAAAGGTGTGGTCCCTAAAGCACAGGTTTTATAAACCCACGCCAGGTAGATATGGCTTGGTGTGCTGGAAGTGCCATTATGAGGGCCACCATGCGGCAGATTGCCCCACAAGGTAGGGGATGCCTCCAGATCATGAGGAAAAAAAATGCACGAGATGCGGAGGTAGGGGGCATGTGGCCAAATGGTGTGGGTTGAAGAAGGGAGCCCCACCGATATGAGAGGCGAAGATGGGGCCTGGAAAGTCAAACCAGGGAAACACCCAAGGGCCACCCCAGAAATAAGAGGGTGGGTGGCCTGTATAAATAGAAGAATATGTTACTGGGAGTGCAAACAGATGGGTCATTTTGCTCAAGTAGAAGGTGCTGGTTTTGTGGGAAAACAGGGCACCTGAAGAGAAACTGCCCCTACAGAATTAGACTGACAGAATCAAGAAAGATTTGATCTGAAGAGCCCTGATATGGAGACAAAAGAAAAGGAAGACACTGTAGTAATAATAATGAAGGACTACTACTACCAGCATCCATGACTGGGTGGACGAAAAAAACACAACAACAAAAAAAGAGCTAAGATATTCTCCTTGCTGACTCAGGAGAGAGAGCTCTCTTGTGAGGTAGTGGGAGGTGGGGTCGGTGGTGATAGCCTTAATAGACACTGTAGTGTCAGTGTCATTATTGAAGGAAAAAGAGTATAGGAAACTGAGGAATCGGGGATGAATGAGAAAACCTGATATAGAGATCACCGAAGCAGATGGTGGGTCTATGAGGATAAAGGGGATGGTGAAACTTCCATTAAAAGTAGGAGGGACGCAGAGCATCCAGAGGTTCTATGTAACCCCCGAACTGTGTGCAGGAATGATTTTAGAAGATTGGCTGCATAAACATAGGGCTGGAATTGAATTTAATCCTACTGTATTGGTAGTGGATGGCGTAAAGATGCCCTTGGGAGATTCACCTGACAAATGTATAACAGTAGTGGCAGAAGAAGACATAAAATTACCCCCTAGAACTGCAGTATCAGGCAGAGGAAGACTGATGACGGAGAAAAAGGTGAAGAGAGGGATCATTCAATTAGTTAATATAGAAGAGGGTAGACCTGAAGAAAGTGAGGTAGTTATGTGCAAAACAGTAGTGAATGCGGCAGAAATAGTGCCCATGATGCTGGTGAACGAAGCCAGCAGGACAGTTAAAGTAAAGAAAGAGGAGGAGATAGGAAGAGCCTTACTCTTGAGGACCATGCAGTGAATAAGGTTAGATAAAAAGGAAAAAGAGGATTTAAAGTGGATAGATGGTATAACAGATGAAGAAATAATGACTCCTGAGAGGTTTAGGGCCAAAGTGAGGGATCTGTTGAAAGCCAACCGTGATGAGTTGAAAGCTACACCACAAAAATGAGAATTGACACATGTGATCACCCTCCAATTAAGCTAAGGCCTTACAGAACACCTATTCATAAAAGGCCCTTAGTCGAGGAAGCAGTGAAGGATATGTGGGAGACAGGCATGATAGAAAGGTCAAGGTCACCTTGGAGCTTCCTCATAGTGGTGGTAGATAAAAAAAATCAAGGGCGTAAATTTTGTGTAGATTTCAGGAAACTGAACGCTGTTTCCAAACCATTAGCAGTGCCCTGGCCATTGATTGATGATATATTGGCTTTGTTGGGAAAAGCTAAGTGCTTTTCCACAATAGATCTGAGGTCGGGGTATTGGCAGATAGCCCTTGATGAGGCTGATAGAGAACAGGCTGCATTTGCATGTCACATGGGCCTGTTCCAATTCAAGGTCATGCCATTTGGCCTGGCCAATGGACCTGGGGTTTTTCAGCACTTGATATCAATAGTGCTGGAAGGAATTGAGAGTTTTGCTATGTCTTACCTGGACGATATTCTGGTATTCTCAGAGACACCAAAACAACATTTTGACCACCTCAAACAAGTCCTTGGACAATTGAGAAGGCACGGATTGAAGTTGAAATTGCCCAAGTGCCAATTTTTAAGAGGTGAAACCAAGTAACTAGGCTTTATACTGAGTGATGAAGGAATTAAGCCTGACATAGATAAAGTAAAGGTCATATGAGAAATGCCTGAGCCAAAAACAGCGAGACCGGTACAAGGCTTTATAGTGGCCATAGGATACTACAGACGTTTTTTCCCAGCATTTTCTAGGAGAGCAACTCCCTTGATAGCCTTAACAAAAAAGTATGTGAGATTTAAATGGACAGGAGTCTGTCAAAAGGTCTTCGATACCTTGAAAGAACAACTAACTGCTGTTTCCTTGCTGATGTACCCAGATCTCAGCAAGCCAATGATACTATATGCGGACACTAGTGAGTGATGTATAGGAGCAGTCCTTACTCAGCCATGTCCTGATAAGGATGATCCAGTGCCTCATATACCAGAGGAAGTACTGATATAGTTCCTATCTCATAAGCTCTCAGAGACAGCAGAGATGGCCAGTGATAGAAAGGGAGGCATACGCTATTATGTATGCCTTCCAAAAGCTGGATTTCTACTTAAGTGAGGCTGTGTTTACCATAAAGACTTACTATAAACCTCTCCAGTGTTTGCTGGAAACAGATTGGGTGAAGAAGAAGATACAGCAGGGGGCACTGAAATTAAGTGGATACAACTGTAAGATAGAATACCTGGTAGAGAAAGATAACACCTGTGCAGATTTACTCTCTAGAATACCAAAAAAGTTAGAAGAAGAATCTATGAGAGTAGAGCCGGGTGTAGACGACAGAGCATATCAAATAGGAGTAATCAGCTCCCATAGGTAGAAGGATCACCCTGTGTTAGCGACAGATGAGGAAAATATACAAGTAATAACTGACCCCCAATAGATAGAACAGGTTTAAAAGGAGCAGGTAGACAAAGAAATAGCTACCATCAGAGAAAAAGTAGAGGCAGGAGAAAAACCTCCAAGTAAGGGAAGCTGTACTATCTTTCAGGAAGAGATGAAGAAATTAAATCCAGATTATATATACCCAAGAATCTAAAGATGAAGATATTGGAACACTATCAAGAGAAGCTAGGCCATATGGGAATTGATAAAACCCATGAATTAATAGGAAGAAATTATTACTGGCCTAGGCTATATAATGAGGTTATTGATTATGTTAATGGCTGTATGGTGTACCATATGCAGAGTAGAAGACAGGAATTGGCACCATTGGGAGGGATGGATATTCCAAATTTTCCCTTTGAGAAGATAAGCATGGATGCGTCAGGACCGTACGAGAAAACCTCCAGAGGTAACGTCTACATAGTGAGTTTTGTAGACTGGTTGACAAATTGGGCAGAAGCATTCGCAGTACCTGATAAGAAAGTTAAAACTGTAGCAGATGTAATCATGAATGAAATTTTCCCCAGGTATGATGCTCCTGTGTGCTTGGTGACAGATAATGGGCCTGAGAATGTGAATAATATAATGCAGGAAGTGGTAACGAGCTTGAATATGGTACATATAACAATGTCTCCTTACCACTTTCAGAGTAATGCTAAGGTAGAGAGATTTCATAGGACCTTGGGAGACATATTGGCTAAATTAGCGAGAGACAATGTTGAGAATTGGGACCTACACCTGACACAGGCTCTCGCAGCATTGATGTTTACAATCAATGAGACATCTAAATTCTCACCGTATTATGTTTTTTGGCAGAGATGTGATCTTGCTGACAGATAATTTATTAAAACCCCGTAAAAAAATATATGGGAGAAGATCATCATCAGTTTATAATAGAACAACAGCATAGGTTGTTTACACAGGCCAGAAGGCAAATAAAAAGAGCCCAAAAGAGGAGGAATGAGAGTGAATGCAAGTAGGAAGGTAGTAGAATTTAGGGTTGGGGACCCTGTGTACTACAAAATTCACCTAAGAGAAGTAAAATTGTACCAAGCATGGGAACCATACTACAGAGTAATAGAGCAGCTGGGTCCAGTGTCGTATGTAATTTGGGATCAGATAGCAGGTCAAACAAAGAGAGCTCATGCCAATGATCTAAAGTTAGCTGAGGTGGCTAACTGGGAAATGAGTCAGCCAAAAGCCAAGAAGAAAAGGACAAGGAGAGCAACCCTTGTAGAGCTAGAAGGGCTGGAAACAGATGAAGAAGATAGTGATAGGTCAGCAACCGATAACAATGGACCATAGAGGTCTGGACAGTACAGTCTGCATGTCAGAACAGGGTCCATAGGTGGTGGCTACTCTTCTGTGTTGTTGCAGAAAGGACCTTGCAATGTCACCACTCCATCCCGAGGACCCAATAAAAGGATGACAAAGAAAACTCGTGAAGAAGTCCAAGAATCAAGGTTGAAACTTCATGGACAGGAAGTTGAATCAAGTGAATGGGAAGAGGAAGATGAGGTACTTCTCTCTCAACTCCAAGAAAAATGGAGAAAGGAAAAAAAGCTAAAAGTTCAGTCAATAGAGAATGAAGAAGTCTAGGGCTCGGAATTGAAACTGCCCAAAGAAGGAAGAAGAAATACCTCTCTCTCAGATCTCAAAACTGTTAAGGGATGAAAAGAAGTCAGGGGTGGAATCAGAATTACCCCTAAAAAGAGATTGAGGGAGGCGGGGAAACCCAAATCTCAGTAAGAAGGGATGTCTGTGAACAGGGGCTCATTTGAGACCCTATCAGATGAATAAAAGTGGCAGTGTTTGGAGAGGATGGATGAGCGGATAGTACGTCACAGTGGGAATAAAATCACTTGTTGGTGCTGCCAACCGGTTGGTGGTAGTATCAATGAGGCATGACCTCTGGGACAAAGGCGCCGTGCATTTGTCTGAACCAATCATCCTACTAAAAGTTAATTAAACAAAGAACGGGTATGAATTGGAAGCTAGAAGAGACAGAGAGAAACACAGTGAGAGCGCTTCAGAATAATTAAGTAAAGAACAAATTTGGTTAGGGAATAAAAACAAGAAAATCTTGTTACTCTTGCAGGAATGGCCAAAATGAAAGGACCAATACTTCTGATGAAGATAGAAGCTTGGAGACACAGCGGAAGTACAATATTTAAGAAGACAAGTGAAATGATAATCACAAGATTGAAATGGGTAGTCACTTTTGTGATAGATTTAAACCCATACAAGTTGTTACTGAACAAACTGAGGAATGAGATAGGGAAGCTGGGAATAGCAAGAGTAAAAGTAGCACAGAATTATCCAGGAGAAGAAGAGTATCGCAGATTGTTATATTCTTTAGAGTTGGAAAGGGCTGTAATGGAAGGCCAGTGGAAGGTTATGAGGAATTACATGAAGGAAATTGAACTACTACAGACTAGAGAAAAAAACAAGCGGTAGTTCCCATCATTGGGAAGGTGCTAAATGTCCTATTTGGAACAATAACTGAAGATGACAGTCATGAGAAGGATCAGGAAATCCACAGAGGAGAGTGTTTCGATATTGAACGTTACAAGACTGGAATTGGCAAAGTATAGAGCCAGTATCAATGGGTTAATAAACAACCTGAGAGAACTAAAACAAGAAGTAGCTAATAGTTCAGAGGCTATGGCGACTGAATTGTGTTTGTTCAGCCATATTTCCAATTGATCACCATTACTAATAGGGTGTGGCAGATTAGTCAATCCCTGACAATTCTATTAGAGCATGTGAGAACTCAGATGGACATGTTATCATTGGGATGCTTGTCCCCTAGCATAGTAAATCCAGCATGTTTGAAGAGACTTTTGTTAAAAATACAGAGCGAATTACCCCATCATTTTAGGTTACCAGTAGATCCCACCAGAGAACTATGGAAATATAATATACTAGGTTGTGTAACCTTGCTAGAAAATAACAAATTGTTAGTTTTGATGTCTATTCTGTTGCTGGATAGAGAAAGTATTTTTGAAATATACCAAGTTATAAACTTACCTATTCCCTACCCCTCGCGTAGATCAAGGTTTGGGAGTGATGGTGAGATACAGAATTGAAACCGAATACATAGCCTTGAATTCAGTTAGGACGAAGTT
>OZ038496.1:43002829-43140329 GCA_964036315.1 Acanthosepion esculentum | reverse complement strand
CATCAGCTGTGGATCGGGCAAAGTGGAATCCATATTGTTTGTCAGAGAGCAGATCATGTGATGTAAGATGGTTAACCACTTTGGTGTTGATAAGGGCTTCGAAGACTTTGCCGAAGAGGGGTAGGAGACTAATAGGACGGTAATCAGAAGTGTCGGAGGGGTCGCCAGAGTTCTTAAAGACAGGAACGATGGATGAGGACTTCCAGCAGTCAGGAAAACAAGACTCCTTGAGGCAGTAGTTGTATAATTTAGAGAGGGCAGGCGCCAATTCAGGCGCGCATTTCTTCGAGACAATTGCTGGTATCCCATCTCCACCACTAGCCTTGTGGGGGTCTAAATTAGAGATAATGCCCAATACCAATGACGGGGATATGTGTAAACCATTCAAAAGGGCCTCAGTTCTGAGAGGGAAATCGGGTAAGGGTACACCGGAAGAATAAAGCGTTGAATTGAAAGAAAATTTCCAAGCAAAGCATTCAGCCTTGTCGGCAGAGGAGGTCAGGACCTCAAACTGGTTGAACAGAGGTATAGAGGGTTTGCAATTTTTCAGAACACTCTTGCAGAGACGCCAATAATCCTTGGAGCCGAATTTGCAAGATGCAATACGTTCCTTCATCTGAGCAGCGAATAGTGATTTAGCTTCGTTGAGGACACGCTTACACTTGTTATGGGCGGAGGCAAAGAGGCGTCTATTGCAGTCAGACATATCACTACAAAATAGGTGGAAGAAGTGGTTCCTATGGGCAATGGCGGCTGAGCAAGCAGCGGAGAACCACGGGGAGGAGCGCGATTTGACCCTGAATTTCCTTGAGGGGATGAAAGCAGCAATTCCAGCTTTAACCCAAGATGAGACCTCTGAAGCACATTCTTGGACGGGGAGCTTAAATACAACATCCCAAGGCACATCGCGGAGGAAATCACGGAATGAGTCCCAGTCAGCTCGTTGTTAGAACGAGATTCGGGTAGTAGCAGGCTCTTTGCAGGGAGTGGGGTTGAAGGAGATGTTAATAGACACTACCACATGATCAGAGTTACCAAGTGGGCAGAGCTGCATGGCACTACAAGACTCGGGGATGGAGGTAAAACACAGGTCGAGAAGAGAGATCTTACCGTCCCGGTTGTAAGCAAAACGTGTGGGGAAGTCAACTATCTGCGTGAGGGATTGAGAAACTGAAAAGTTAAGTGTGTGTATGTCTGCGAGGTCGGTAGAAGCATTCTTAAGCTACTTGTTATAGTGAGCGTTAAAATCGCCAAACACAAACATGTGAGCGTATGGGTGGAGAGAGAGAGAGTCTTGTCTATGCTGTCAGAAATGACATCAAGTATTCCACAGTCCTGAGTAGATGGCGAGTGATATAGGAAGAAGAGATAGCTTACAGCATTGAGAAGAGATAGCCGGAGACACATGTACGAATGGTCCGGTGATTCGAGTGAGAACTCTCTAGCCACAGAGAGATGGTCCTTGACGTAGACACCAAGGCCATGCATGTGGGTTAGAGAGTCTTTTCTGAGGAGAGAAAGGTAGCCAGGAATCAAGAGTTCAGAGGAGGGGATAGATGAGTCAAGATTAGTCTCGCATAGAGCCAGTATATCTGGGCAGTTTGCAGTGAGGAAAGATTCCACACTGTAGAAATTGGTTCTAATGCCACGGATGTTGGAGAATGAGATGTTGAGGGGTTTAGGTGATTTTTGAAGGGCTGGTTTAGTTTTACTTTTTTGATCTTTGTAAGTCATCATGTGGAATTATGTTTGGAAGATGAGAAGACCTGAGGTAAAAGAAGCCGACGGTTATCGGCCGTGACGTGGGCAGAGGGAATTGGGCACAGCCTGCATCATAATGTGGCCTCAGGGTTGCCCACCGGAGGTGACTGCAGGGACACCTTTACATGCGCGACATGGCACTACAGACACCCCGATATTATACAACTGTTGATCAGAGCGGCCACTCAAAACACTACGCAAGAGTTAGGGCTCCTAACTACCAGTCGGAAACAGCAACCAGAATGAAGAGGTAATGCCACAGACTGTGCACATCACGGGAGAAACACAGCAGCACTACTACGGAGACCAGAGAGAAAGACAGAGAGAGAGAGATTTCCGGGAACCCCTTCCTAAACAAGAAACAAGGTGTGAGCTTCTACTCATGTCCAAGAGAAGGGGGAGGAGTGTTGACCGGGCGGTAGGAGAGCCTACCTACTCCTATTACATATAACACATACAATAACGACAAAAACAATAAAAACAATTAGAGAGGGAGGTAGTTCGCAAAGTCTCAGGGCTGACACAAGATGTATGTACTGGGGGGTAGGATTGGCACTTTGCTTGCATTTTGCCCTCTCGAAACACTAAGTTTTAACTTAGTATAAGTCAGATTGTCCTATACTAACAAAGAAATTTTCGAGGTCACCTAAATTCTCATGGTTACTAGCGAAAGTTTGGTTACCTTTAATGCCAAGCTTCAAGTTTCAATGAACACAGAGCTTTGGGTTCAACGGCCATTCCCTCATTCCCTCACCCCACACCCAACAGTGGGCTTGGGGTACTGCATTTGATAGAAATTAAAATCAACAAGGAGAAAGAATCAGCAATACAATTCCATGTCGAAATAATTTTATCTAGCAAGATCTCATCGGCCGGCTAGTATGAAAAGTGGAGGCGACCCTTGGAATTGAAAATTCACTGTCTAGTGTCTTGTTGGAAGACATCCAACTCACTGGAGATGATGCATGATGTAAATTGGTTAGATTACACCTATTGTCTTGTTCAGAGACTAGAAAAAACTCATTGTTTTTGGAGTTTTGAATACATATGTATTGGTATGGGGATAGCTCTTAAAGCAGGACTTTAATATAATGTCTGTTTATTAATAATGTTTTCCTTTGATTAATTAGAAGTGATAAATGTTCAAATTCAAATTTTCTTGTGACCTCTGATCCTTTCTTTGCACAGATATTAGGCTAGACTAAAAATAGCAAAAATTATCAACTTCATTGATTTCAAAAGAAAATGAAATTATATTTTTATAGCTTTTGCTGGGCAACAGGACACATTTTCTAATTTTATAAATTTTAAAATTCTTTTTACTAAAAACGTGGAAAATATGAATGGAAATATTAGGATCTTCTTTGCTTTAATCATACATCATTAAAAATAGCATTAACCTTGTTCTACACTTCTACATGTAAATGTATTCTTAATTTTACACTGAAAAATTTTAAATGAAAAAAATGTCTTTTAAGGACTTCCACAAAAAACATGATACCTAAGATTTAAAATGAATTTTTAAAAATGAAGTCTTTCTTAAACGTTTTATTTTAGTTTTAATTTCAAGCTAATAGATTAAATTTAATATACTAAATACTTTGCTGTATTTCAAAAATTAATTTAAATAGACTGGAGGAGGGTTTTCTTTTCTTTTTTTTTTTTTTTTTTTTGAAACAAATATTATTTAAGTTTAAAATATTGCAGAAATACATTTTTTAAACCAGACAGTAGCTGTGTTTTTTTAACCTGACAGTAGCTGTGTTGACAGCCTGATGACAGATCTAATGCTATTCTACGGGGACTTTATCTGTAAAACGTAATTGAAGAATATAACATGAGTGCCTTTTTTATATAATTTTTAAGTACTCAGTAATCTGAAAAAATTTATGAAATTATTCTCCATAATCTAATATTTTATTGAATTTTAGACATGTTGGCTTTTAATTTACTATAGTTATTGCATTTATGTTTTGATGATGCTGTATGTGGTTGGCCATTCTTACAAAGATCGGTACATTTATACGCATACAAAAAAATTTCAAAATTCTTTTAAAATTATTTATGTTTGATTTGTAAAAGCTTTTTCCAATTATGAATAGTAAAGATAGTTTTCACTTAATATCTAAAGGACTGAAATTAATACAGAATTTTAAAATATTTAAAACTTTGCAAAAATGAAAATAATTCTTGTAAAATCCATTATACATTGAAAAAAATTTTTCATTCATTTATGAATAAATCCTAAAAATTTCATTACAATCTGACATGATTTTTGCAAGAATTTCCAAAACGGATTGTTTTAACGCCAAAAGAGATGCTAAAAGTTCCAATACTAATATTTGGCAAGAAAAACAAGATTTTTAACCAAAATTTTGAATGTGCTAGAAAAGATTTAAAAAATTCATGTTATTATTAAGAGGAAATACCTAAGTATTTTTTGATTATTTTATTAAATAATCAAAAAATACTTTGGTCTTTCCTCTTAATAATAACAAACATTTGCTGATTTTTTTTTTTTTTTTTTTTTTTTCTTTCATTTTTTTTTGTCCTATATTTAAAAACCTTATTTAAACAATCTAATTTTCAATTAAAATTTCACTATAACTTCTGCAATAAGTTATTAATATATTTAAACATGGTTATTTTATGATATATTAAGCATGAAATAATGATATATAAATTTTTATATACATTTTCAGGGGAAAAAGTTGATGCTTTTCATCCTTTAGGAATTCATTGGACTAAGTTTATGTTTATGGTGATTGCAACTGCACATGTGCATGAACAAGAGATGCTGGGAATTAAAAAAAAAAATCATTTTTAAATTTAAAATTACCAGCATCTCTCATTCGTGTACCTGCATAGTCACATAAACATAAACTTAGTCCAATGAAATCGTAAAGGATGAAACATATCACACAAAAATTTTTTACACTTTTCGTGTGTGTGTGTGTGTGTGTATATATATATATATATATAGAGAGAGAGAGAGTTGTCCAGAAAGTTCATGCCAATTTTTAGTCGTTCATGTTCCATCACATTAGAATATGTCAAATTTATTGAAAGATATTATATGCTTACATTTCAAACTATCTCTTGTGAAAGAAAGTTTAAAATTACTTAATTTGGGTCAAT
Source organism: Acanthosepion esculentum (assembly GCA_964036315.1). Taxonomy (NCBI): domain Eukaryota; kingdom Metazoa; phylum Mollusca; class Cephalopoda; order Sepiida; family Sepiidae; genus Acanthosepion; species Acanthosepion esculentum. Next base: position 43,135,430 of record OZ038496.1, on the reverse strand, counting down.
TTTGCATCCCTATGAAAATGGAAGATGAGATGCATTTTAGACACTTGATGCTTTTTTTTTTTACCATAAAGGCAAGAATGCCTCACAAGCAACAAAAAAGATATGTTCTGTGTACAGTGATGGTGCTTTCACAGACAGAACTGTACGAAAGTGTTTCGTTAAGTTTAGAGTTTGTGATTGTAGCACACATTGCAGATGACAACCAAATCAAGATATTAATTGACAATAAATCACATTACACAATGTGGACATTGGCAGAAACACTAAATTTATCAAAATCCACCATCCATGAGCACTTAATGAAGCTTGGGTACTCAAATCGCTACATTGTTTGGGTACCACATGATCTGAGTGAAAACAATCTTTTGGATAACATTTCAACTGTGATTTGCTGTATAAACACAATGAAAATGCACTCTTTTTGAAGCAAATTGTGGCAGGTTATGAAAAAAAATGGATCATTTACAACAATGTTCAGTGAAAAAGATCCTGGGATAAGTGACATGAGTCAACTTTAGCCACCTCAAAACAGGTCTTCATTTTAAGAAAGTCATGCTGTGCATCTGGTGGGATTGGAAAGGAATCCTATACTATGAGCTTCTGCCAAATAACCAGTCAATTGATTCTGAAAATTACTGCTCACAATTGGATAAATTAAAGGCAACAATTCAAGAAAGAATTGGCGAACAGGAAAGATATTGTTTTCTATCAAGATAATGCCAAAACTCACATTTCTTTGGCAACCCAGCAAAAATTGTTGCAGCTTGGCTGGGATGTTACCCCACCCTCCATATTCACCAGACATTTAATTTTCAATTATTCAGGTCCTTGCAAAATAATCTCAATGGTAAAAATTTTAATTCTTTGGATGACATAAAAAAAACCTTAATGAGTTCTTTGGCAAGAAACCACCAAAATTCTGGGAAGATTGAATCTTTAAATTGAAGGAAAAATGGAGGAAGGTTGTGCAACAAAATGGTTCTTATTTAGTTGAATAATTATTTTAATGGCATAATTTTGTTTTGTGATTTAATTTCCCTTAAAAATCAGCATGAACTTTCCAGACAATGTAAAATATATATCTATATATCCAAATAAAGTGAAAGAACAAATTTAGAATCTGCAGTTCTTTAGAATTTACTTTTTTTAAAAAGTGCTCAATACAACATAGAGCATAATTTTATTTAAAAATATTTTACATTTCGACATTGAAATTTCTGTTTCAGGACTTATCCCATCATCAGGCAATGTAACTTTTGATGAAAATGATTTACTTTTGGAAACGGAAAACAATATTTTTGCTTATTAAAAAGTTAAGGAGGAGGGGATCAAGAGTTTTGACCAGTCAAAAGACAGAAAAGTTAAAAATATAAGTTAGATGTTAGGGGTTTGTGTGGTATTCATACATGTCTCAAGGAAATGTGATATTAAGATGTGACAACATACATCCGGTTAAGAATATACTTTTTCGATACAATGAAATAATCAGAGAAATATATATATCGAACAATAGGTTATTTTTATATATATACTTAAGAACAATCTTAAGGGGACCTCTAATATGATTAAATCATTTTTATATATAATTTTGAACTTAAAATACAATACTTATTTTATTCAATGGGCCTTAATGCAAGGCAATATTTAAAATTAAAAAATTCAAGGAATTAAATCAATATTACATGTACCATTTTATATATATATATATATATATATATATATATATATAATGGATATATAATTGTAATAGATTTTTTATGAAAAATTCTATTAACTATATTTTAAGCTAAACATTAAACAATGTCTACATATTACAGTTCATTATGTTGATTTAATAGATCATTATTTTTAGGAAACTTAATATGTAACTTTTCATGTAGACACAGGACATTGGTCATTTAAGGACTTACATATTCTTGTTTTTTAATATTTTCCATTTTACTGTGGGAGTTTTAGTGATTTCTTTTAAATATCGAAAATATTTAGACTGGGATGTTCAGTTATGGTAAGCATTCTTGTTAAAGGAAGAAATATGTTAGTACCCTCTTCATTTAAGAGTTTTTTGTGCTTTCAATATGAAATTTCTTAACATCAATGCATTGGTAAACAATAGAATCAGTAAGACATTTACTTCCCAATTGACAATTTATGGGATTTCTACAGTTACATAATTTATTATCAAAATTATTAATTGCCTTTTGGAATTATTATTATTTTTATTTAGGTTTAAATGTTTATTTAAAATTGTTTTTTCATAATTTTTTCTAGATTATCAGTACAACTATAACTTAATTTTAACTTATTTTTATTGAAAATCTTGCTTAGAGGATTATTACTTGGAAAATGTTTCTCACTCAAAGCAAGAATCTTTTGGCCTAACTTACTGCTAACCATTTAGTTAAATGATTTTTCTATTTCTATTTATTTTCTAATTATCTTTTCTGTATTTAATATTGGGGTATTTATATCCACTATTTTTTAAAGCATTATTATAAAAATTGCAATGTTTATAAACTACATCTTCATTGACAGAGTTACTACTAATTCTATATTCTATGGATGAGGGTACGTGTTCTATTATAGATGTGGATGGTTAGACTTCGGGTGGATATATAATGGATTTGGATTTGTTTTTTTTATATAGTAGGTATATATTATTGACTAAGTCTAATGTTATATCGAGGAAGTTTGCCTTTTTTTTAATTTTTATTGATAGTAACATTTAAGTTTAGGTTTTTAACCTCTCTATGTATTAATTTTCTAATTTTGTCAATTTTGAAGTTTGTTGAATTCCTAACAATAAGGCCATCATCCCTATATAATCCTATATCTTCTATACTGATGTCATGGTGGGCAATAAGATTGTATAGAATGAATAATCCAACGAAGTTGGAAGACTCCGCAGAGTCCTATGATTCCATAGTAATATCAAAATTGTCTCCAGAGTTATTTTTCATCCACTGTTCCTTCTTATAAATAAGAACTGATTTTTTTGCATTCATAATGATGTTGCAAATAATTCATAATGATAGATCCAAATACACAGTCACAAATTCTAAAGCAGATGTAAAAAATTTATTTGAAATTGACAAGTAATATTCCTCAATATAAAAGTGGATCAGAGAACAATTGGTTTTATCTTTTATATTGCAAAACCAATTAGAATCATATTGTAAAAGTATATTCTTAACAGGATGTATGTTGTCATGTCTTAATATGATAGTTCCATGGGACATGTATGAATACCACACACATCCCTAAATAACATCCAACCTATATTTTTAACTTTTCTGCTTTCGCTTCGATCTGTCTTTTGATTGGTCAATAGTGACATACCCATAAGAACTCTTGGTCCCCCTCCTTCTTAACTCTTTAATGTATTTTTTTCTGTTTCCAAAAGTAAATCATTTAAACTGAACATTGCCTGATGACAGGATAAATCCCAAAACACAGAAATTTCCGTGTTGCAAATTTTAAATAAAAATATTACTAAAAAACATTTTTTATATACATATATATACATGCACACACTTTCTGAAAAAATAACTTAACATTTCTTTTAATTGCATGATTAGTAAAAACAGAATTGATAAACATAAACCACATATAAATGGTTAAATACAAATAGAATGTTTAGAAACAACCATCTTTAAAGTAAATTTCCTGTTATTTATGTAATACCTTTACAAGGGAATAATGGAAAGTTGTTAGCTTTTACAAAAGAAATTCTGATATTTAGTCATTTGGTTAAATTTTGGAAAGTATATTGACTTGAGAACTTTTTAAAAAGTTAATTATTCTTCATTTATAATAATAAAATTTTGTCATGTTATTTATTTATTTATTTTTTTAATTTTTTTTTTTTTTTAGTGTTTTGGCTTGCTTGGTGTAAATGGAGCTGGCAAAACAACAACATTTAAAATGTTAACAGGGGACATAACTCCAACCAGCGGAGATGCACAGCTTAATCATTATAGGTATTTACCAGAAAAGTAAAACGTGATTATGTAAAAAGTAATTCTTTTGCTTACAAATCTAGTGTACATGAATATATTTTAATTTTGTATCTGATAGTTTTCATTTTACATTGTAGAACAATTCTTAATTTACACAATGCATTTTTATTTAAATTTATTTTGAATCTTTTATATGAATAACTTTGTCCACATAAGAGCACTGGTTGTATATACTCTGTAGCAGTTAGAATACAAATTACTGATACAAATTGTTAAAATATTATTTGTATATGATACAGCCATTTTTCTCATTGTACTTGAATACAATATCTGGTTTATCAAACTTTTAAATATTAACCTTCACTGTATTTTCAATAACAGCATTTTTTGTTTTTATAAAATTGTGATTTGTTTTTTATTTTTATTTATCTATTTTTGTTAATATTATAAAATATTTCATTGTAGCATTTTAACAGACATGAACAAAGTACGACAAAACATTGGTTATTGCCCACAATTTGACTCTCTTTATGATGAACTTTCTGCTCGAGAACACCTTCAACTCTATGCTCGACTGCAAGGCATTTCACGTAAAGATGAAACTAAGGTTAGGATTTTACCCCATTTATTTTACTTTGTTTTATTAAAATCAAATTACATTAATGATTTGCCTACTTGTTGATAGAATTAAAAATAAATTGTAATGGAAAAAAGATAGAAAACTATATAATTAAATATGATTGTTCTTTAATTGTTGCTATTTAAGCCAACTGAATGTTACCAATTACTTCCTAAATCTGACAATATTTTCAGTAATAATGAAATTTTCTCAGAATATTTTATAATTCTTGAAAACTCCTTTAACATAATGTTCACATCCATTAACTAAAGTGTCTTTAGTCATTGCATTGACCCACTATGGTGTGACTCTTATGCCTCATATGCCAAAAAGTTAAGCTTTTAAATTCAATTTCTTGGCCCTGAAAGCTAAACAACACAAGCTTATAAAGTAATGATTATATATAATGGCAACCCATTCAGAGATACACAAAAATAGTAGATGACTTCAGTAGTATGGTCAACTATTTAAAGTAAACATTTTTACACATTTAACATTTCTTAAGATAATTTGTTTAAGAAAAAGCAAATATTTATGATATATTGTGGAAGATTGCTTTGAATGAAGTTTGAAAGTAGTTTTCATTATTCTAGATAAATTTGTGTATCTGAACTAACTCTTGCTATTATAGAATTGTTATACTATGGATCTTTGCTTGCAAATTCATTGTTTGTGTTCATTTATGAGAGTATCAATTTCACTGTCTTATCGGTCCTTTGATGTTCACTTTGACAACAATAAATGTCTTTCGTCTTCCTCATTGAGTTGTGGATCAGGTGGATTAACTCAAACCTCCTCTCCAATTCAGACCATGGCAGGTACATCCCCTACCTCACTTATCAGTATAATCTTTGTATACCTCCACTCATAGCTAAAGATGAACTTCTGTGGAACTGTCTCCTATGTTTGGCCAGATTTTGGTGACATATACCAAAAAATGGTCTCAATAGGTAAAACCTCTCCTTGTTTTGCTATGGTTATATTACTCAGTAATGTCATTCTATAATACCATTTTTTTCACTCTGGATTTCTTTATATTCAATGCCGTGCAAAGTCTTTGTGCTGGTGGTAAGTCATTTTTTTTCTTTTTGCTTTTTCCTTCAGTTCTCCAACAACATTTATATAAGCATTCTCATAAGAAATCTGAATAAATTTTGTTTCATAAAATTGATTTTTACCTTTTCTTCTTTAGGTAGTAAACTGGGCCTTACAGAAGTTAGCTTTGACTGAATATGCAGATAAGCCATCTGGTACCTACAGTGGTGGAAACAAGCGGAAACTTTCAACTGCTATTACACTCATTGGCAACCCATCTGTTTTATTTATGGTAGGTATTAGATGATAATAAATTGTGTATCTGTTCATAAACTAGCTCTAAGGCAGACTACTCAAATCTTGATAACATTTTATATCTGATAATTAAATTATTTGATGTATATTTTTTTTATCAACAGGAATAAATATTTCTATGTAACAAGTGAAAATATTTCTGCAAATTATAATCTTACCAGATATTCACTGAAGAAATTAAATGCTATATGATGATACCATTATAATACATCTTAAATTGCTAATATCTTTTCAAATTGTAGTGGGTTAACTCAAAATAGAAAAACTATTTACATAAATTATTGAAAAAAAAACTCAATTTTGTTTGCTGATGATTTATCAAGCTATAAAAACTCCATCAGTGATATTTGTGGTTAAAATCTTGATGAGAACATGACTGATGAGGCTAAAATATAACAATTACTACTTGTTTTTCTGAAAATAAATACTAGATATAAGGTAATAAATTTTATTTCAATAGCGTGAAGGAAGGAGCAAAGAGATGTAAGAAAAATGTGTAATGTAAACTAACTTTTTTTCCTACCAACATACCACTGTGGAAGTATAAAATGAAAAAATCCTGGACACAACAGGAGTGAGGTAATTTATGTGAAAAGGGAAAGTGAATTGCATTATGGGAGGTATAAGGAAATAAGCACTGGTTGTCTAATGATATAGATGAAGAGGAAGCAAAAAAGTAGAAGAGTACAAGTGACATTGTATTACTTCATTTTGTTCTTTTTAAAGTCAGCATAGCTTCAGCTGCATGTGACAGAAAAGCCGTGGAAATACCATCTGGCAAAGTATAAAGGAAATACCAAATGCTTGACAAGATTGAGTTTTAGGTTAAATACTGCACCAAAAATCATGGCAGTGGTGCTCAAAACCGTATTGAGAAAAGAAAAGAAGATAGCAAAAGATATGAGTTCATACATAAATGATACCCTAGTGGATAGACAATTCTGAAGGCAGAAGAGGTGATGAGCTATCTTGCGAGGTATGGATTAGTAGCAAGACAATCAGTCACTACGTCACCATTACATCTAAAATTGCAGAGGAACAGAGAGACAAGGGAATTTTTATTCCTGAGATGGAATACAATTCCACCTGTAGGAAAGCACCTAACCAAGCAAGAATTATTATTAATATGTGGGGAAACTGTTGGGACACTATCCTCAAGAAGTTCTTGCCACTGGAAAGCTTATCAACCAATAAATCCCACCATTATTTTATTAAAAAAAATAATAGGAGGAATATGTCATCTTTGTTATTGTTCTGTTGCTGTTAAATTAAGTTCTCCCTTCATAATTTGGTAGGTTCTTGCTAGAAGCAGCAGGTTTATATCTCCCCACAGTTTCTAATGGACTCAACCTCTCAGCTCCATATAAACTGTACCCAATTCTCCTTGAGGCAGAAACTACCACATGCATGGAGAATCCTTGTCAGTCTGAACCATGGGTTATTAAACCCTCTTACTAGGGTAGGGAATGCCTGGGTGAGAGTACTTGCAGGTGATGACAAAAAAAGCCTATGCTATGTGAGTGTGGAATACAACATTTTGAAGGCATTACATGAAATGCACCATATGGGTGTAGAAAGAACACTGTTCGCTGCAAATAAAGTAAATGCCCAGTGTCTCCAACAAGGCTTTATGAAAAGAAGTGAGAATGTCAATACTAAAATAGACCCAGTACTGAGTGTGCATGGAGTTGGTGAAATCTGGGTTAAAGACAATTGGGAGAAATTGGCTGTTGATGTTACTCACTTTTGGGTGGAATGTACCTGTGGATGGTTGATTGTGAATCAGGAAGAGTGGCTGTTTGATAGGTAATAGACAAGAGCAGCAGTTCTATTGAATTAATTTTTTCCTGTGGCCCAGTTGAGAAAGTTCTAATGGATAACAGCACTGTATTTAGATCATAGGTGGTGAGGGAAGTTCTGGATAAGTGAGATGTAAGGAAGTTTTATAGGGCTGCATACTGACTTAGTGAGAATGGCACCACAGGAAAATCAAAGCAATGTCCACAAGGGAGAATATTTTGCTGCTTGAGGTGATTTCCTAGTATAATGTCTCCCCAGACAGGACAAGATGAGGTGTTGATGCCACAGAGAACAATCTTCAGATTCAAGTGGCAGCACCCATTAGCTATCCCAGCCTCAATCCAGATTAGAGAGGAGGTATGGGTAATACTGCTTGAAGTTTGTGACACTTTGCAATGGTGGATGTTGTTGACTGATGCACAATCACAGAATGTGAACAGGATTCTTCGGCATATTTTAGGCTGACCAACCAATCATCACACACCTATGTGAAGATCAGAGGGAGAAGTGTGTCCACTATACTGAATATGTGATTACATTGTTAGGTGATCAATAAGATCAGGGGATTGTGTGATGTGAAGGAAAGGCTGAAAAATTCAGCAGCAAGGAAATAATGCAAGTGGCATAATATTTTTGTTTTGTTGTCCAAATGACAGCACAAAACAACTCCAAAAAAAATGAGAAATCTGTAAAAAAGGTTATATATATATGTATACACACATACAATATATATGTCTATTTCTTTCCAATCTTTTCTTTTTTTAACTGCCATTTGTTTTCTTTTTTCATCTCTCTTATTACTGCTAAAAAAAGAAGTGTGATTTACTTAGAAATTACAGGATTGTTGTTGAGTGTTGAAAACATTTTGTCATTTTTTTTTCTCATTCAAATCACAACTTAATATTTTGTGCAATTGTTTTGATCCTATTGCCAGGATGAACCAACAACAGGGATGGATCCTCACTCTAGACGTTTTCTTTGGAATCTCATTATTGACTTAGTGAAGACTGGTCATTCAGTTGTCCTAACTTCACACAGGTAAGAACCTTATAGTTCATTAAACTGATCTGATTGGTGAAATATATCTAATTAAAACAGAAATTATGCATAGTGTTTTTTTTAAATGATTGATTGCGGTAAATGATACGAGAAAATATATCTTTTTCTGTGTTATAGATACTTATCCAAAATACTAAAATTGTATAGATATAGTTTATTCTCTTCACAGTAAATGATTTTTAGGTTTTACTTTTTTAATGGAGAGATTAGATGGATGTGAGAGCAAGACATTTTCAATTTGAGTCTTATCATTAAGAGGGCCTATCTATAGGATCCCTATATCCTCTCTGATTTCTATCATATATGGAGATTGAAGATATAACCTATATTTCACTCAATTGAAGCTTTGGTATTGTGTGGCCCTGTTGCTGCTTGCTTCACTGAATGCCACTCTTACTTTTGTCCATCTCCGGCTCATTCACCATTCCTGCATTGTGTTTCAGTATCTGAAGAAATATCAGTGAATTACTGTTGAAGATCAGGCTCGACTCCTCTCTGTCCTGGCTATGCTTGTAAAAGACTAAAGTCGCCAGTATTGCCAGTAAACTTAATTAACTTCAACACTCATTAACATCTGTAAAAATAACAACTTATATTTATGGTACTATAACTAATTAAGATCATGAATACATAAACAAAAGGGATTTGTAAAAATTTCCTCGTATAAGGAATTTTTGAGTTAGGAGGAAGAGGTTGACTGGCAGTTATAGCTAAATAGTTTTAGCTAAAAATGTCTTAATTTTCTAGAATTGTTTACCTTGGATTGTTCTGTGTTTATCTTTTGTTAAATACAATTTCTATCTTAGTAGTGTGTAAGAACACTTTTCTTAGAAAGTTGTAAGTGAATTTTGAGAGAGTAATGTTGGTGTTTGAGTCAGCAGTTGACGCGCGAAAAGTTTCTTAAGTCAAAATAGTGACATGCATGGTTTGTGTGGCATCTCTCTGAAGCTAAGTGACTGACTGGTGAATTGGGTCGAAATGGTCCTTTTTATTTGTTTTGAGAATCCAAAGTAGGCTCCAGTGAACTTGGCGTGAAAATAGGTTTTCAACAATTGTTACACATTTTGGTGTCATCTTGACCAATAAAAGATCAAGATTTGTAATGTGAGGTGTTGATTGGTTAAAACTGATTTTGATGGAAGAGTGTATTTTATCACAGGGGTGAGTAGAAAATATGGACAATTCTATCAAGGGTTTGCAACGATTAAAATTTTTAAATTATAAACTATAAATTTGGCTACCAACTATATCGCTACACAATGCAAAATAGTGCAAACGTTTTTTGAATACTAGATTCCTGCGCTTTGTTATTTGTAAATAACACTTAAGAATGCCTTTTAATGTTATATGAAACAACCATTAAAGAAAATTATCTCATAAAGAATATATTTCATTTCTTTAAGTCATATTTTCCAACATATTTTGACAAGATATATATATATGTTGCAGAATAAATTGTGGGACTATTTTTTTCTTTGTCAATAAACATCTACACGTGGCTCCTTAACTTATGTATGCTTGTGCAGGGTTTCGGTGACTGAGGGATCAATGAATATTTTATAATTTTATTTATTTATTGTGATGGATATATGAATCTAACAGCATGAGGTAAGTTTAAAGCAGTCAGTATGATAGATAAATTGTTTTTATCCGGAGAAAAACCACAGTTTTATTGTTTGAGTATCATTTCCAATTTCTCAGAAATCATAATGACAAGGTAGTGTTGTTTTATATTTATGTTGAGCGGATAGGTCTCACCCCTAATATTTTGTGAAATTTTTGGTAAAAATGTGCAACCAATCCATGAGTGTATACTAATTTCAGTATAATTAAGACACTAAAATTTAGTTCTAGTATCTATCTTATGATTGAAACTTGTTCATTGAATGACATTTAATCATTATGTTACAATTTCATTGTGCTACAAGATTGTAATTAATAATCTTTTTTTTTTAATTTAAAACTATAATGCTAAATATCTAAAAATGGCTTGCCTGATATTTTTTATAATTTTTTTATTGATAAACATTTGAACAATTTTTAGAATTATTTTTAGGAAAACCTGTGAAACTTAAATTTAAATATTGATATATTTGCTGCTGGCTCTCTTTCATGCGACATACAATCACACAGGTGCTGGAAGTTTTCAGCCTGACATACTGATTGAACATAAAATTTTTTTTAAATTAAGGGTTAAAGAAACTTGAGAAATGATGTACAGATTGTGTTGAATTGCAGCATGAATAATGATGACTCCAAGTCATTTTTTTTATTTTTTATTTTTTGTCATGCTGAAAATTATTCATCCCCTTGAATATATATTCTATGTTTATTTGTGTGTCTGAGAGAGAGTAATATATGCCAACTTTTCTTTATTACTCTTTTAGCATGGAAGAATGTGAAGCATTATGCACACGTCTTGCAATAATGGTAAATGGCAGCTTTAAATGTTTAGGCAGTATACAACATTTGAAAAATAAATATGGTGATGGTTATACCATTACTATTCGTGTTTGTGGACCAAATTATGAAAGAAATTGTAGCAGTGTTAGACATTTTGTTGAAAAACATTTTCCATACGCAAAAATTAAGGTAAGTTTCATCTTATTTAGAGATTTTAAACTTTCAAAATTCTTGTTCACAATATACATGATCTTACAATTGAATTTTGTATCTTTATAAATAAAATATAAGAAATTAAGTAAAAATCTTATTGAAGACAGAACTGACAGTTTGAATTTGCTACAATTTATTTTCCTTAATTTTTTCATTCAGATATTTTCTTTGCTGTAATGTAGTTGTCCCATTATTTAAAAAATTACATCACTGGCAAATGTATTTACCCTTTTTAATTTATTTAAATTCATGGAAAGGTTTATACATTGTCTACTCTCAATATTAGTTACAAATGTTTTAATTACAAACAACCTAAAATATTAAAGATAAAATTATAAACTTGCTGGTTAATAATTGTAACATACACTTTCAAAAGAGAAATCATTAACTTAACCATGAAGAAAATGGGGATCAGAAAAATCAAAGTAAACATGTAGAATATTCAAAACTAGCTGGTAAACAAAACAAAAATAGATTAATATAAATGATGTATCCATGTATAAAAATTATTTGTTCTGTTATTTTAAAATTAGCTTTGAAAATTGGCTTCCAGTTTTTCTATTTGTATTCAATGTAAATTTAATGTTATCTTTAATGAGAATGCAGTAAACAACCTTTTAATTCGCTCTTTTGTGATTTTTCCCTAGGATCAACACTACAATATGCTTCAATATGAAATAAAGTCTGAAGACATTGCTCTTGGTTACATCTTTTCTAAGCTTGAAGATGCTCAAAGAGCTTTACATATTGAAGATTATTCTGTCAGTCAAAACACTTTGGATAATGTAAGTGACATAGAATTTATTTTATTTAAGTAACATGTATATTCTTCCATATTCTCTTTTTTTCAGTTTTCCAATTACAAGAGTCAGCCTAAGATTAACTTGGGAATATGGCAGTATAAATCAATCAACCCTCAAACTGAATAGAAATTATCTTTTGCAGTTTAGCCTATTTTCTAACACTATTCTGGGGAAAAAACAGTTGATTTACTTGTAGATATTTGAATATCTAAGCTGACTTAAAGAATTTCAATTAGAAAGATATTCTTAGATTTTAGAATAATAAAGAATGTAGCAACTGTTGGATCATTTATTTTAGAAATCAGTGGAAAAAAAAACTTACAAAGAAGAATGAAAATTTTAATGCTGTTAGTTTGATGGTAAAAGGAGATAAATTTTATCTTTTTTATAGATAACTTTTAGAAATACCTTTTTCAGTTATTCGTCTCATTTTTCAATATTTACATTAGATATTTTGATAACATGATTTCATAACAAATCAAAAATAAGAAATTTTTGGAATTGAATGATTTCTTGAAAAAACTTGGAAATCATTAGAATCTGTAATTGCCAATACCTCTACATGTTGACAAAATAAGTAATATATGATGGAAAACAAGCTCACCCAAAACTTAAATTAATTTTACTGTCATAATCGTTTTCATTAATAAGAAGTGGGGGGGGGGGAATCTTAAAAAAACTTATCTCTCAGACTTCAAGTTTGTCAGATTTACTGCTCATCAGTGAGCAGTATTTCTGCAAAATGGATGACCTGACAAAAAAGTTTAAATGAGATTGTATATATCTAGCATACATTTTTAGTATTTTGTTTTTCACTTTGTTGTAAACAAAATTTAAATGTAAAACAGCATGAATGAACTTACTTTTTTTTACTTATAAAAAAAGCTAAACGACTGTAAGAAAAAGATTTGTTACATATGGATTAAATTTGACCATAGATTAAAATGAAGAATGTCTTGTGTGATGCCATTAGTGTATTAATTGTAGACATTTTGTTTTTAGGTCTTCATCAATTTTGTAAAACAGCAAACAGAAATAATACAAGAACTTGAAGAAAATAGACAATTAACAAGTCTCAACAACAAAAGTTGTGAATCACCGAGAAACAATATAAACAGTGAAGATGTGTTGGAAGTTGAATCTGATGATATAAGCTCCAGCTTTGACAGAGAAGGGGTATGTAAATATACAGTAAAATATAAATAACATATAAGTTTTTGTTGCAATCTTTGATAAATATTAGCAATTTTAATTTCTATCAGATAAGGTTATCAACTCATTGAAGAGACAAAAAGTTTTTAACTAAAATTGTAAAGGTGTAAATACCTCTGCCAAAAATCCTGTATAAATCTCAATCTGCAGTTACTGTTAAAAAATAAAAATTTGTTATTAGAAATGTTTTCACAAATCTAAAACTAAAAACTGAACTAAAATGTGCTGTCTTCAGTTTATGTATAAAGTTTGATATTTAGAACAAATACTTTTACCTCTACTAACCATGCTTAAGGCCAGCATGTGGCCAACAAGTTTCTTAAAGAAACAAGGTAAAAATGAAGATTCGACAAGGCAATGTAATAAATTTGTACAAAAAATAAGTGCATGCACGAAACCATTTAAACCTGTATATTTGGAACTAAATGAAAATACTGACAAACATTTTCAGTTTAATTTTAGTTACATGCTTGCTGAATATATCAACTACATTTTGCTTAGATGGAATATATACAATCTGAATAAAAACTTTATGCACTTCTGAATGTCAATCTGTTTTGACCTGATGTTATACATGATTTTTCTACCAAAGCCTCTTGTTTATCACAATATACTTCAGCACAATTGAACAAAACAGAAATTATATATCTCTACAAATGCATCAAGAATTTTAACTCTTATGCTGAAGCTGCTTAATTTATATATTCTGCTTCACAAGTAGACAATGCAACAGTCTGTTATTTTGAAAATAACATTGTCTACTTGTGAAGCAGAATACATCTTCCAAGATATTAACAAACGGTTTAATGATAGTTGAAAGCTATAACTTTTAATATTATTAGGTTATCCCAATCTGCATCACAAAACCGTTTACAGGGGTAAATTGACCAACTTACAAGGATCAATTTCTATGCACTCAGATCTAGCATGTTAACCAACATCAATTTCTTTATCAGTCATATGTTCTAATATTTTTATTACAATCATATAATTATCAACTGGTAAAATTAAGGATTAGTGGGTTCACTGCAATTAGGTATCCCAAACTAAAATTTTATTTTCAATATATCTAAAACCCTTGAATACATAATTTAACTAAGCATAAAGAATGGTGCCTAGTTTATCTTGACAGCTTAATTAGCAACCAAGTTAATACCAAAGTTCATCAGAAGCCAATTTCAACAATGTATAACTGAAGAAGCAGGCTTCAAACAAGTGAAAAATCATTATAAATGTAATGCCATATTAGTTGTCATGAAGTAAAAGAAAGATAATACTAATAGGATGAATAATTATTAGATCAGACCAGCTTAAATATTGGGAAAAATAGCATTCTCAAAAATGAAATAGTTGAAACTGAACAAAAAGGCAAATTTAACTGTTTGAGTTTCATTTTAACATTTAATGCCATGCAATTTCTTCCTATGATACATAGCACAACAGAGATTAAATCAATTTTTTTCAGTAGAACATCAATAAAAAAAACATTTACACCACATAAAAACAACCAGAAGCAAAATTTGACATTAGGCCCAAAACAGGTTAAAAGTATACCATCCTGAATTTGCCATAAAACAAAGTATCCATGCCTGAAACTTTGCAACCCTTCTAATTTTTGGATAAATAATCAACAAAACAGCTCTTTTCACTGTAATATGAATACTTTTTTTCATAGATGTATCTAATATCGAAATATTTTGTGAAATTATGCAATTTTTAACTTGTCAAAAAAGAACAGTAAAACTTAGAAATTTGTTTCATAAAATGAATCATTAGTCAATCCTTCAGATACTTAATACAAATTTTTAAAGTCATTTATCTTCAAACTAAAAACACTGAAATAAATAAAAATACATTTATTGAAACCTGAAAAAATTTCTCTGGACAGTTGGAATTGTCCTCCTACATTTCCTCTTTTAATAGTGATTTGCCATCTGAATTTGTTTATAAGATTCTGTTATAGGTAATATTTCTGGAACACTCCATATCCAATTATCATTTGCAAATGGCATTATATCAAAGTTCCATCTGGCTAAAAACTTGATTACAGCACTGGATGGAGATGTAATATCAATGAATTGGTCAATGTACAAATTGGAGTCATGGTATACTGCAAGCTATTGGCCTTGACATTCTTAACTGAAGGTTACTTGAAGTGGAAACTACTAGACTTGTTTGAATACTCAGATTCAGCAAGTGTGTTTTCTTCTTTTAGAGGTGGAGATAAAGTTCCAGTAAAAGTTACATCACTGTAATATCTATTACCTTCATCACACACAGTTCTTAACTGCATAAGCACTCTTTTCATACATTGCAAGGTATTTGAGGTTTTCTTCAGCCTGCTTCTCCCACTTAGAAAAACACTATCTCTCAAGACGTGAAGTTCATCATCCAATGAACAGAAGATTAAATGTAGCCTTGATTAAAAGATACAGGTCAGTGGTCTCTTGAGTGGAAAGCACTAATGCATAAAAAAAACTGATGTTCTACATATTATCTTCCATAACAGCTATAAAAAATTACAAAAATAAAAGTTAATTTGCAAAAGTTGAAGATAAAATATGGTATAATATTGCCAGTTACAAATGTGAATGAAATGATTGATCATTAATAGGAAAACTGAATACTCTTTTTTTATAATTTTAAATTTAAAGAACTAAAAATATAACCAGGTTATTTATCTATTTCTATTTTATAGTATGAATTCAGTTTAATGTTTTTAAGAAAATGCATAAAAATGACAGCTGAGGCAAAAGCGAATCAAGTGTGGCAGTTTAAACAAAATACAATAAGTACTCTACACAGTTTTAAAATGCATCATTAAAGAAAATATAAGAAAAAGATTTAAACTGAAATATTTATTGATAAAACAAGTCTGGTTTTAAATGATGTACAGCTAGCAATGTTCATTCATTCAGTCAGCATTTAAAATTTCAGCTGTGAGGCCTGAGAATGGGATGCTGGTGGCTGAGTGGTTCATGACCCTGTTGGAACATGAGAACTGCAACACTCCACTTTAGCCCTTACTTGGACTAGATGAATAGTTGGAGAGGCCTGGAACAGTTCATATTGAACCTTCTTGTTATAGTGGAAGACACCTTGTCTAGATAATAGACTCTCCCACCTATTATAAGTAGGAGTCAGTAGGTAGTCGAGGGAAGAGTAGTTATCAGCGACCACAACTCGATTACTCTGCGTAACACTTTATTACAAGTTCCTAACGTTTCTGTACGTTTACCCTATTTAGGACGCATTTAGTCCGACTACAAGTTCTATTGTGGAAATAACTCCACAACAACTTTTGGCGACGAAGATTCAAACTCATACGGGGGAGAAAAAAAATCGTTGGCCAAAACAACTTTTGGCGACGAAAATTCAAACTCATACAGTTTGAAAAAAAAATCGTTAGTCAAGACAACTTTTGATGATGATTCGTACTCATACAGAGGCAGAAAAAAAATTTGTTTGCCAATACAACTTTTGGCAGCAAAGATTTGCACTGATACTGAGGAATAAAAAGTGTGTCCACCACAGTGGTTTTGACGACGAAATTCGTACTCATAGAGAGGAAGAAAATTTTGTTCGCCACAAATAACGTGGGCGACAAAGTCTCAGATTTACACTAAAAAAAAAAAAAAAATGGAGGAATTCAAAAGTCTATTCCAGGATTTTTTAAAATTCCAATTGGAACAACAAACAAAAATATTGGAACAACAGAATACATTCCAGATGCAGTTACAGGAGGAAACTCTCAATAGACAGATGCAATTCCAACAGAAAATGGAACAGATGCATGAGGAGTTTCAAAACAAAATTCTGGAAATAACCGAGAACAGTAAAGAGAAAAGTCTACAAAATGATTCCTTCCCAGAGAATATAATATGGAATTCAATTGAAATATTTACGTACAGTCCAGATGAAGAGGTAACTTTTCAAGAATATTTTAAAAAATATACGGACATATATATAATGAGGACTGCCATTTGTGGTCTGAAGGAAAGAAAGTTAGGCTTCTTTTAAGTAAATTAGGAACTGCTGAGCATACCAAATTGGTAAACTACATTTTACCGGAAAAAAACTAACGAATTAACATTTACCGAGGCAGTAAATATATTAAACGAGCTATTTAGTCAAAAGACATCTTTGTTACACAAGAGGTGGAAATGTTTAAATTTGATTAAAGATGATGAACATGACTATATAACGTACACAGCCAATGTGAATAAGCATTGTGAAAAATTCAAGCTAGCAGAGCTAAGTGCAGACAATTTTAAGTGCTTAGTGTTTATCAAGGTCTGGTAGCGGAAAAAGATGCAGAGTTGAGAAAATTAGTACTGGCAAAATTGGAAAGCAATCCAAGTATTACAGTACAGAATTTGGCAGAAGAATGCACAAGATATGTTAGCGTAAAAAAAACGCTAAAAAGATAGAAGTCTGGCGTTTCGCATGTAAGGAAAATGCAGTACAAAAAAGAAAGTCAGTCGAACAAAAAGAATTGCAAAATTGCAGATTATCAAGCAAAAAGTAAAATACCAGGAAAAAACAAACAAAAGCGCCCGAAGCCATGTTTTGCTTGCGGTGAACTACACTGGTATAGATATTGCAATTTTAAAAATAAAAAATGTTTCAACTGTGGAAGAGTTGGGCACAAACATTCACATTGCCATTCAAAAAATAAGGGCAATAAAATAAGGAAATTAAAGTCCAACGAGATAAATAATAAAAAAAATAAAAATGCAACTTGACACTGGTTTGGATCTCTCTATCATAAATTTGCATACGTGGAAGAAGTTGGGGAAACCAACTTTATTGAAGACAAAGAAAATCATGAAGGCAGTGACGAGAGAAAAAATACAATTTATTGGAGAAATTGTTACAAACGTCACGTTAAATAAAAAAACGTGAAAAGTCAAACTATTTGTCATGGAAAATACCACAAATTTACTCGGTACGAACTGGATAACAGAGTTTCAATTATGGGATCTTCCGATAAATTCTTTCTGTTACAAGGTAGAAAATTTTAACTTCGAAGCCGAAAAATTAATAGAGAAACTTAAGGAAACATTTCCTACTGTTTTTTCTCCGGGCTTGGGAACGTGTACCAAAATGGAGGCAAAATTCTTTTTAAAAGAAAACGCTCAGGCGGTATTCAAAAAGAAAAGAAGTGTTCTGTTTGCCTCAATTGAATAGATTGATAAAGAATTGGACAGATTAGAGAAATCCTGTGTACTCAAAAAAGTTGACTACAGTGATTGGGCAGCTCCGACAGTATACGTGAAGAAAAAGTCTAAAGACATTCATGTTTGTGCAGATTTTTCAACGGGGTTAAATGCGGCACTCAAAGACTATAACTATCCTCTACCAACAGCAGAAGAAATATTTGCAAAGCTTAATGGAGGTACTGTATTTTCGAAAATAGACCTCAGCGATGCATATCTGCAAATACCGGTAGAGGAAGAAACGTCTAAACTTTTGTGTATTAACACACATCGGGGTCTGTATAAATTTAACAGACTACCTTTTGGGATTAAGGTCGCCCCCGCCATTTTCCAACAAGTAATGGATTCAATGTTGGGTGGTTTGGATTTCGCAGTAGCGTATCTAGACGACATCCTCATGAGAAGTACAAGTATTGCAGAACACATGAAACATGTCAATGCAGTAGTTTCCAGAATACAGGAGTTTGGATTTAAACTCAAGGAAACTAAATGCGAGTTTTTCATGGAAAAAGTAAAATATCTGGGGCAGATCATCGATAAGAATGGTAGAAGGCCAGACCCAGAGCGAGCAGTGGCTATAAAAGACATGCTGGCTGCGAAAGATATTACAACATTGCAAAGTTTTTTGGGATTAGCTAATTATTACCAAATATACATCCCTAAAATGTATGATCTGCGGAAACCATTAAATGAATTACTAAAGAAAGGAAAACCCTGGAAATGGACTAATGAATGCCAGAAAGCTTTTGAAAAGATAAAGGAAGTATTAACCTTGGAATTATTTCTAACCCATTACAATCCGGATTTAGAAATCATAGTAGCTTGCGATGCTAGTGCGTATGGAATAGGAGCGTGTATTTTACACAAAATGACAGATGGTCAAGTAAAACCAATTGCTCATGCTTCTAGAGCACTACTTCCGGCTGAGAAGAATTACTCTCAGATAGAGAAAGAGGCGCTAGGAATAATATTTGCAGTAGCGAAATTTCACCGTTTTCTCCATGGTCGACATTTTAAGCTACAAACTGATCATAAGCCTCTAATTTCGATTTTTGGATCGAAAAAAGGTTTGCCAAAGCATACAGCAAACCGACTACAAAGATGGGCAACAATATTGCTAAATTATAACTTCAGCATGGAATACATACCATCCAATAAATTTGGCTATGCTGATGGGCTGTCCAGGTTAATTCCTAAAAGGAGCGAACCATTAGAAGACATGGTAATTGCTTCACTGAAATCAGAAGAAGAACTGAAATTTACTGTGTGTAATGCAGTTCGGGAACTTCCGGTAACTCTAGAAAAAATAAATGAAGAAGCCACCAGGGACAAATATATCTTGAAAGTAAAAGAAAAAATAGCCAAGAGGGACCAGTACATAACAAATGTGTTTTCGCTTTGCGATTCAGTATTGTTATATAGAGAACGTGTGGTGATTCCATACACACTCCAAAAACAAATACTAAAGGATTTTCATACTGGTCATCCAGGCAGCACTAGGATGAAGAGCCTAATGCGAAGTTTTGTTTATTGGCCGAATATGGACAGGGACATTGAGAATGCAGTAGCAAAATGTAATTAAAGGCTGTGCTTTGGCTGCAAAGGCACCCCCAGTAAAATTTAATCCCTGGCCAAAAACAGACCTACCATGGTCTAGGTTGCAGGTCCACTGAATGGATACCATTACATCATAGTAGTGGATAGTTTCTCAAAATGGCCTGAAATACAAAGAATAAGAAATCCGACGACGCAAAGTACAAAAAACTTCCTGATGGAATTGTTCGCAATGTTTGGTGTAGTAGACACAATTGTGACGGACAACGGAAGTCAATTTACGTTGAAGCAGTTTAAAGATTTCTGTAAGGAATATAATGTCGAACACATTACCACAGCTCCATATCACCCAAGATCTAACGGGTTAGCGGAAAAATTTGTCGACACCCTTAAAAGAGCTTTAAAGAAAGCTAGGGAAATACCTGCAGATGAAGCCCTACAGAAGTTTCTACAGGTATACAGACTTACCCCAAATAACGCAACACCAGCGTCACAATCGCCAGCCGAGGTGATGTTTGCACGTCGAGTAAGATCTGTCTTCGACAAGTTATTACCAAAAAAGACAAAGCCAGGTACAGAAAAAGTTATTTAAGTTAAGAAGTACAATCCTGGTTAAAAAGTATACTTTAAGGTATATAAACAAAATAAATCATTCTGGGAGAGTGGAAAAATAGAAAAGCGGATTGGCAACATGATGTACTTTGTGAAAGGTGAAAAATTCATGTGCAGACGGCACATTAACCAGATCAGACGACGCTCTTCAGACGTGGTTGACAGCGCTCCAGCTGAAGAAAAAACACCTATGGAGGTGATTTTTGATACGTTTGATCTTCCAACACCAGCAACGATGGAAAGAAAGGCAACTGACCATTTAAAAATAGATCCAAAATGTAGGAGATACGCTACGATGTTGCTAAAAAAAAAAATGAAGTTTTTTTGTTTTGTTTTTTTTTCTTCTCCTTTTTTCTGTAAAAAAAAAAAAAAAATAAAATAAAAATTTTTAAACTTTTTACTCCTACAGAGTAAAGTTTTAGGAGGGGGGTGTTATAGTCGAAGACACCTTGTCTAGGTAATAGACTCTCCCACCTATTATAAGTAGGAGCCAGTAGGTAGTCGAGGGAAGAGTAGTTATCAGCGACCACAACTCGATTACTCTGCGTAACACTTTATTACAAGTTCCTAATGTTTCTGTACGTTTAACCTATTTAGGACGCATTTAGTCCGACTACAAGTTCTATTGTGGAAATAACTCCACAACACCTCTCCACTGCTATAAATGCCAAAGATATGGTCAGCATCATGAAAAATGTAACAAGGCATGTGGGAGATGTGGAGAGAAATATCCTGACCGCACCACAGACCAATGCCAGAAAATATGTAAATGTGAAAACTGTGGTGGAAGTCATCCAGTGTATGCAAGAGTTTGTGAAAAATGGAAAAAAGAAATATTAACTCTAAAATACACCAAGAACATTTCCTTCTTGAAAGAGAAAAAAATTATATATGCCACAAGAAAAGAAAAAAAAAACCTTCACTCAAGTAGTAAAAACAACCACAAATGACATAAAAATGTAGGAACAGAAATACAAGATTTATTGATTAAATCAAACTAAAACTAGAACTCAACACTGGAAATACAAAAAAAAACAACTTTAACAACTTACCTATTAAAAGTTGCCACTCAAATCACCCAGAAACATAAAGAAAAGACCTTCAAGCAGACATTTTATGAATCTATGACCCAACCATCATCACCACCACCTATGAAAGGACACTTACAGATGAAGACTCCAATAAAAAATCCATCAAAGAATCACCAAAACAAAGAACTCAAACTAGATCAAGCCAACAATCTACTTCCAAACTAAAAAGTTAAACCAAAGAATCTAAAAAAAATTATACCATAGATTCAAAAAATGATCTGAAAACCTTAACAAAATGGAAATTGAAGAAAACCACCCAACTAATTAAAACTTGCCTCATTGCCTTATCAAAGAACCCAGAATCATAACATCCCTGAAACAAAAATAAAAATGCATAGACCTACTAAAATCAATAAACCTAGGACAATAACAAAAAATATATTAAAATGGAACAACCTAATACAACAGCACCGAAGACCCTTCATCTTGGCAACCAAAAAACAAGAAAAAAGAACATTGAAAAATTAATCAATGTAAACATTCTATACAGTATCACCATTAAACTTAAATAACTTCAACAACACTCATTAACAAGTGTAAAAATAACAACTTTTATTTTTGGTACTATGATTGATTAATATCATGAATACATAAACAAAAGGGATTTGAAGAATTTTCCCCATATAAGGAATTCTCAAGCTGGGAGGAAGAGGTTGAATGGTGGTTGCAGCTAAACAACCCAGAGTGATGCAACTATTTAAATTCTGAAAGTGTGTTATATCCCTGATCAAATCATACCTGACCTATTAAGATCTGCTCTCTGTCATTCATTCCAACAAACAATTCAAAATTAACACTTAAGTTTAACAGACCTAAGATTGTACCTAATGACAATCCCACTCAAGCTTACAATTTCACCTCTCTCACTATACTCCATAAGTGGCAAAAAGAATGGAACAAATACATAAATAATGAACTCTATAGAATCCAATTAGACATCAAAGAATGGCAAACTGATTATAGAAAAATAAGAACAGAGGAATTGGTACTAACTCAACTCTGACTAGAACACAGCAACATACTAAAAAAGGAAGATCCACCTATGTGCTATATTTGTAATGAACAATATACAGTGGAACACATACTCATAAAATGTATAGATTTGAGTCTAATCCTTGAAAAATATTATCAAGTAAACAATATGAATGAACTCTTCACTGGGATTGATCCAAATAAAATAATTTAAATTTCTTAAGGAAACCAAGATATATTAAAAAAAACTTAAGCGATCTAATAAATAAATGTGAATGTCAGTATGTCACTTTTTCAACTTTACTCCTAGAGGCTGTAGACTAACATGTCATGCCATTTTGGAATCAGGCCAACTCCATGAGCATACAAACCTTTCAAGTGTTTGGATGTCAATCTGAGGACAGTGCAGAGGATTCAGAAAGAGTTGGATAAGTTTAATGGTGATTACAAAGATATGGCAGCTTGGAAAACTCATTCTGATAAGAAAAGAACTCCCAAAAGTTTTGGTGAGGGCTTCAGACTCAACACAGGCCTATATCAAGTGCCTTGAGCAGGCAGTGCTGCCCTGGGTCAAGAGGGTGGCTGCTAGAAAACCTTATGTCTAGCAACAGGATTCTGCACCATGCTACATAAGCAGGAGAAACCAGTCATGGCTGTCAGACAATTTCTGTGACCACATCATCTCTTACATCTGGCCACACCTGACTCCCCAGACTGCAACCCCATTGATTATTATGTGTGAGGCACATTTGAACGAGAGACCAACAAAACTCCTTGTAACACCAAAGATAAACTGAAGGCAAGGATTATAGCAACATTCACCAACTTAAACAAGTAGACTGTCTATGAGAGTTGCAGGAGATTCCAAAGCTGTCTGGAGGCTGTGGTTAAAGCCAATGGCAAATATATATATTTTTAATAAATTTACTCTGTAGTGTTTCAAGATATTTTTGTGCAATTTTGGGAAATATATCTGTTAAAATGAGATGTCAGTGTTATTTTCATTTTTGGATAATTTAGACAATTTATCCATCACACTCTGTCTTTTTACCAACATCAAGTTTGATTACAGTACTAATGTTAGAATTTCAGAAATGGTACTTTTGAGAAAATATGAATGACCGTTTTTCTCAGTGTTAAATTTAGTGCCATTAGACCATAGCAACTCATCACAAATTTGCTTAAATTCAACAGAAGCACCCATATCACTATTAGTTTGGACATAAGTTAATTTGCTTAATGAATAGCACATAAAATGCATCCTTAAGGATGCAAATTTAGTTGACTCTATTGATAATTTATAAACGTTACCCATGAAGTGAAGATTGTGAATTTTACTACTATCTGCTAAAATTGTTCTTTGGGATAAAGTTATAATCAAAATTAATGAATTTTGGGAATTATCAATTATGATTTGTTGTACAATCTACTAACATACCTTTTACTTCATGGATAGTATCTAGTTCAACATCTGTTGACTGAATGCCCACCTTTAAAATGACTATCATAATGATCAATAATTTTCATTTATATTTTTTTTCTACACCATTTTGTCATGGAAGAGATTATTGGATATTTCACACCACTTGTATTTTGAATCAGCAATCAGTGATTTTTTTTCCTGATTTTCCATATGTAAAATACAGCACATTATCTTCTCTACCTCCATTCATATTATTTCTAAGCTTTCAAAATTTTCCTTGATGTACTGATGATTCAATTTCTTCAAAACTTCTGAAAGTAACTTTAAATTTACTGAAGGTCATGGCTTTCTTTTTCTGAGAAACCATCATAAATAATTTTAATTCAAATAGGTACTATTAATAAATTGTCACCAGTTACTTTTTCTGATGTCTTTAGGGAAGTAATAACCTTTTATTCTTGAATTTTGTAGTCAATGATACTTTGTACCATGTACTTAGTGTGGTTAGTTCAACATATGGAGAAATAACCCTTGCATAATGTTCTTACAAAATTTTCATGATTTCTCTAGTCATCATTAATATCACATGGCATCAGGTGAATGATTTGTAATGACAATGCTTTAACTATGATTTCATAGATTTCTTGAAAATTAAATTATGTAAATTTTGCTGATTTTTTTTAGTGATTATCAAAACTTGATAAATACAAGAAAGAAGCTGAAATGAAAATAGACAAACATTTTGTGAGGTCATCTGATAAATTTGGATGAAAATTTGGAAATATTTTGAGATTTTGTTAGTCTAATATAAAACATTACCAAAGATGTACTTCTTGCAATAACCTTTTAATTTGTGTGTGTAAATTTCTAGCTAAAGTGAAATTAAATTTTTAACTGACATATTCTATCATATGAATCATAGAATCATTAAAATGTATAATATTCAACCATTTAGTAGAGCTCAGTAATTACAAAGGAAAAACATGAAAATTTTGACAAGATTCATTTTATATCTGATCCTTTAAATGTCAATACAAGTTTAAAAGTATTTAGGAAAAGAATAAAAAAATAATAAAAAAATTCTAATCATTTACTTAGAAGCAGCAAAATATTCTGAGATTGTGAGCAAATGACGCATTAAAATTTATCCTTTTCCTTCTCTTCTCTAGTGTAGCTATTTTGGGAGGGTCAAAAAATTTTATATTTGGAAAAGAAAATTATGCTTGACATTACATAACCCATGTAGATGTTAATTGTATTGGTATTCATTTTTATGAAGGAGGTGCTGAATAGTTTGGCCCAAGAAAAACAATATTTTGGTTATCTGGTCAGATTTGATAAGTGGATTGAAACAAGAACTTTTCAGCAACCACATAACTTTTAGCCATGGTGTAAAGTTTTTTTTTTTCTTCAGTCAGTATATTAAAATAAAATGTTTTATTCTCTGACTAAAACTTTTTTTTCTTTTTTACAGGCACGCCTTGCTATTCTAAACATGGAAATGTCATCTTGTTGATGGCTGTCATATTTATTTCACTATGGATCTATCTCCCTGACTGTTAATGTTTTTAAAATTTATTTATTTCTTGCTTCAACTAAATCTTATTTAATGGGTATCTATACTGGTATTTAGTTCTCAGTTTGCAGTTGCTAGGGGCCAACCTTTATGTTCTTCCTCTTCCATTCACAAAATGATGGCTAAAAATCATCCTTTCACATATTTCAATGATGCAAACACTCAAAACTGTGATTACACAGAAACACTTCAAATTCTGAGTTCATTCTCCATAAAAGAAACCTTTTCTTGTTCAGTTGGATTTTTTTAATAAAAGATGCTTCATTAACCCCCACCTCATATGCAAAAATATTTCAACTCAAATCAAGATGTTTTATATTGTATATTAAGTTTCTTTAATATTTCAGAGGATAATGGTAAAATAAAAAAATTTAAACTTACACTATAACATTTATCAAAATTTTCTATTTAAAATATGTTCATTTAATATTGAAATCAATATCTTTTCATATTTCTTTCAATTATATCATTTGTGTGTAATTTGGTTACTTTTTTCACCCAATACAAAGCCAAACAGCCACTCAAGTGTTACTGAACAGATTGTTGTATGAACATTAGAGGTAAAAAGTGAAGATATGTAGGAAAGATCACAGCTGACTCAAGACTTGAAGATGTTCACTTCATCTGACATTGTGATTTGAAGATTCACACAGGTCAACTGACAAAGGCTTTGATTGGAATGCCCATGCAGCCCAAGTGTTTTATTTGAATAGTCAGGAACAATAGCATTTTCAAATAATGAAAAGAAAAAATGGTGGCTGAACAATCACAGGGTTTTATGACAGTTTAAAAAGTTATAAATTATTATTCAGGTCTTCCCATTGACTTTAAGAACCATGACTGCCCAAGGGTTTTCAACCAGCTCTAGAGATGTGTAACAGTGAGAAGGGCAGGATCGGTCAAATACTATCAGGAATCTTCTAAGTCAAACCTATTCACATTATTTCCAGTGACTGGAAGTAATGTGAATGATACAAGATTTATTTAAAGAATTGCCAGAGAAATTAGTTTCTTAAATTTAAAAAGACCTTAATATTAAGTTTAAAAAAAATTAAATAAGTGTCTTACTGTTTTATTAGTGATAACAAAAATGTCTAGTTATCACTATCAGCATTTAGACAGTATAAATGCCTATCTATAACACAATTAACCTCAAAACAGAACAAAAAATATTCTCCTTAATTTCAAATCTATAATCTCAGTCTGAACTGATTAGGACATTTCTACCCATTGGCTTCCTGCATTATTCTAATGTGTTTTAAAAAACATTTAAATTTTTAAAAGAATGAGTTTTCATATTTGATGTTGAATAAGCATGTTCTTTACAAAAAGACTGTCACCTATTTAAATGATTCACAGTTTAATTTATATAAACTTAATTTTATTTCACTGGATTTAAAAATGATACATTGGAAAGAATTACTGAAAATAAAAACTCTCACTTGGTACTAATGTTTCAGGAATTGCTAAATACATTTTAGTTACCTTTTCTACAAACGTGTGTGGTACAACAGACACCTGAAGAAGGGCACTATGATCAGTGTATGGAGTTATTGTCCTTGCCACTCTCCTATACAGCTCGCTCATGGGTCACTTACTAACACCACCTGTGACTCCTCGAACTGTTCCACCAGCACTGCCTCTGCACAATCCTTAACATACACTGGAGCAACTTTGTCACCATAATTTAAGTCCTTGAAAAGGCAAAGATCATCAGCATTGAGGCCATGCTACTGAAGTCCCAGCTACACTGGGCTGGACACATTTACTGGATGGAAAATCATCACCTGCCTAAAATTTTATTGTACAGCAAGCTCTCCACTGGCTATTGTGGCACCAAAGATTGCCTGAAAAAAATCCTTTGGTGCCTGTCACATCAACTACTGCTAATAGTCAACCATGATGTTTCCTTCTTTGAAAATAACTACAGAGCTGCTCTCAGGGACAAGAGGCAGAGGAGGAAGTACTGCAATGCTATGCCATCAAGCCCAGTCCGGACCTTCAGCTACAACTGCTGCGACTGTCTTATGCATGTCACATATTGGACATATCAGTCACAAATGTGCCTGCAATTGACGTGAACAGGTTCCATCTTTTTTTGTTTTAAGCCATGATGATCTTTCCTACCAGTAGGCACATATTTTAAATATGTTGATTGTTTTTTCAACTTCTTTATCATGTAATTTCTTCCTTTTTTTTTCTTTTTTTTTCAATCATTTCACCCCAAGCAAGGCAATAAAACCAACTGCTCTGAAGAGCTTTTTTTCTTGGTGCCCCAACTACATGAATTAAAGCATGATGCCAGATTGGCAACTAGGTCCCACTGTTGAAATAGCTAGTCTAACAGTTCCTTTTCTCACACTTCCCACCTATGGAACTTCCTGCTGATTTCTTGATTCCCTGTTAACTACACTCTTAAAAAATTTAAATGCAACATCAATCTTCATCTTCTGTTTTCTTGAACCATGTTCCTTTTTTGTCCTTTCCTCAATCCTTCCTGTTCTCAGTTTTCTCCTCCTCTCTCATTTTCACAATCTTGTAACCCCCAGTGTTGGCATTGCCACCTTGCTTGGGGTGAAATGATTAAAATTAATAAAAATAAGACTCCAAGGGTTACTGAGTGTTAGAGAATATAAGAAATATATACTATTAAGGAGAGAAAAAAAAGAAAAGAACAAATTAAAAAGACAGAACATAATGATTGATATTGTATTTAAAGTTTTGAAAATCAGAGTTGACAGGGAAGCTAGAAGAGAGTTCCACAAGCAAGAAGTGCGAGAGAAGAAACTGTTACAGTTATATCTAGCCATTTCAACTGTAATATGAGATCTTGCTGCCAATCTAGTACTGCACATAAATTTATAAAGAATTACCATAAAGGAATGTTCATCCGAACAATTACCATGAAATATTTATAGAAAAGTCACGAGAATCCATGTGGATACATTGATTTACCAGATTAAAATTTTGCAACACATACACACACATCCCTAAAGAGATCCTCCATTCCTGTTGTCTTTGCAGAACATTATTCTATTACAGAATCTTTTTTTCCAACATAGGATAGATCTTGGAGTATTGGCTTATCACCTCTACCACTTGTGCTAGTAACGTATGTATTTGATTTGGTTTTAAATTGCAGTTTCAGAAAACAGTTCACATTTTGACACAACTGATGAATAAACATCTGCTTATCTGTTGGCAACTAAATGTAGTAATGTTTAGAACTTTGTATCAAATGCTTAGATTTGGAGAAGGAAATTGTTCACATGATTTTATACATAGTTTTTTAAGTTTTCCTGTAAGCATTTCTTCAACTGTCTCACTAGATTAGAATCTAGTTCATGAAGCTACATTTTTGCAGTGGGATGATTCATGACATTGATCTGATTTTTTTCTGAACAAAGAATCATGGTTATTGTTTTTGTGACTTTGAGAATACTCACCACTTTTTCTGCATTGGATATTATCAGCTTATAATGTACTGATGGATTTTCTTGCTTTCAGAACAAAGCTGTTGTGGTTGGTGGTTGTTCTTGAAATTTGGTGAGCATATGCAAACATCTTGAATCAGTTTGTATTGTTTTCACTCTAACAGGTGTTGCTTATGTTTTAGCAGAAATGTTATAATAGAAGATTGAAACAATTCTAGTTAATTTTAGACAGAAAGTTGTTAGTGTCAGTTCAGAAGCATGTTTATGAAGCAAATTTAATAGCATGAGCAAAACATTTGATATGGTGTGATAGCTCTGCAGATTTCAATCCATATTACTATCAAGTTAGTAATCACATGAAACATACTATGAGAACATGTCAGATTATATTCAGTTATTGCCGTTTTTAGAACCTCAGCTATGTTAAAAACATTGTGACTCTCATGGAGTGGGCATATTTGTAGAACTTAATTTGCACAATCCACTCATGTCTCACGAAGTGGATTGAAATGGTTATCTAGTTTGATGTCCAGCCATGATACAGCCTGAAATTTATCATGCACAACTTTCTTCTTTTATTTCATGGTACAATTCTCTAATTATGATATGTTATGTATGGTCACAATTGAGTCACATATTTTTGCTAAAGAACATTAATTGGGCGGTGAAAAATAAAACTATCTACAACCAAGTACCAATGCATGTCAAGTACAATAAACATATATATTCTGAGTAATAAGTTAAATGAGTACAAAGAATACCGTTTCATTTATTCTTTATTTGAAATTACTAATGATGGAGTTCTGAAAATACAGTATAAAGAAATTGTAATTAACATTACTATACATCGCAAGGTTATACATAGATATTACTCTGTAAGTTACATGCATTTTAGTATAAGTGCTATTTTTCTCAAAAGCATCAATAAGCCTGTTACTATTGTCAGACATTTGATTGTGGATAAATTATCTTGCTTTGTCTTGTCTTTCCACTTTCTGTTCCTACATTAGATGATATCATCTTATGCATATGGCCTTGTTTGTTGTGTTGTCAGTATCTCATCTTTGCCTTATAAACCTGACAGTCTTACTACTGTCAATTTACATAGATCCCTTAGTGTAAATTCGGAAGCCAAAACAAATCAATTTATTTTGACTTTTTAGGTTTTTCCACTTTTTAATCCATCTCAAAAACAGAAGTTGCTATGTTGCATTTATTTAAAGCAAATTCTGATTAGTTCCAGTAACACCTAAGCAGCCATGAATACTACAATATAGGAGGGGAAGGTCACAGACTTTATCACCTCCTGATACATCTGCAAAAATACACACTCACAAAATTAAGATTATAATTTCATCATAAATATATTTGTCATTATTGACAAAAAAGATTGAAGAAAATTTTCCCTCAACTTAACATAGTAAGTGGCAGCAAGAACTATAAAAGCTGTTTGAAAATTTGCTTCACAATGAGACTAAATCAGTGCTCCATGAATATGGTTTTGTTACTGGTGAGTTTTTACAAATAAATTATTTTAATTATTTCAGCAAAATTTTTCTTATCTGTTGATTTATAAATTATTAATAATTACAATAAATCTTTTTCATCAGCACATGTGCTGGTTAGTTTTTGTTTAATAGCTGTAAAATAACAAAGATTTCAAAACGGTTGTCATTGGTATGTTGTAATTTTTTTTTTTTTTTCACAAAATTTTTTTTTTTATCTTTTTAGTAGAATTAAACAAAAAATAATTTCAGAACAATTGTTTAAAAAAAATTGTGTTTTTTTGTTTCTTGCTTTTCTTTTTTAATTTCTTTTTATATTTAAATCATTTCAACCCAAGCAAGGTGAAAAAGCCACTAAAACAAAAATGTTAGTGATAGTGAAAGAAACTGAGAAAACATTATTGAGGAGAGAGGACATTAAAAGAACAGGATTCAAGAAGACAGATGATAGACATTGCATTTAAATTTTTGAAGATCATAGTTGCCAAGAAAGCAGGAAGCCAGAAGAGATCTCCATAAATGGGAAGTGCAAGAAAAAGAAGCAATTACAAAATAAAGAAAACATGGGTATGCCTGTTAAGTAAATTATTTGAATTTACATACATATATACAAGAATTCAAGAGTCAAAAAGGAGTAAAAAATAGTCTTTAGTTGAGTTAATCTTTGGGTAATTGGTTCACAGAAAAGGCTGTAGTTTAGAAAAGACTTTGATCGTTAGTGAAGATTCACTGAGCTGTTGTTAGAGATGATGTGTTTGAAAGGCTTGGAGATAATTGCATCTCTGCTCATGAAAGTCAAAATCTGGAATTTATAAGAAATTTTTTCCAAAAGTATGCTTAAGAAAAATAAGGTTTTAAATTTCTCTGATTAATCAAATATTTCACATGTTGTTAATTTCTAACTAATAGACACTTTGATTTAAATGGTATGTGTTGTATTGTGAACTCTTTTTGGCATCTTTGTAAATATTAGGGTTTATTTTCTATAAGCTCATCAGAACAATTACCATAAAAATATTTATAGAAAAGGTCAGAAAAGACTTAAAACATGCAAGATAGTCTGGTGAAAAAAATTGAAACCACATGTCCTAGCAGAAAACGTAGCAATTGATTGAATATAATTGTTCCATTTCATATCAGTGGAAAACATTAGGTGCAGTGAGCTACTCCTACAGGTTAGCATCAGCCATACTGGTAAAAAATAAAAACAGTTCTCTAAGATGATTAAGAGAGAGCAGTTTGGTTTTGGAGGTGTTAAAATCAACAAGCTATTTCTTGCTCCAGTTAAGAACAGACTGTAATTTCTTTTTAAATCAGCTGCCAATTTGACTTCACCAAATCTAACAGGCTTAACATTAAGACTGGAGTTGTCTTTTTGTGTCATCAGCATAGATACTGTGTTTGTTTGTTTTTGTTTTTTCTTTAATCATTAATTAAATAAATGTTATGCACCAATGCACTAATGAATTGTTGCACTTCTAGAATTAATGCTCTCTCGTGAGTGGGAGTTAATGTCTGCTATGGTTTGAGATACATACATGGGTTAATTGAAAGATGCACTGATGCAGTTCTGGTTTTGTACTCAACATGATACCATGCTACATTTGTGGTTCTTGTTTACCATCATAAATTTAAATTTATTGTGTAAGCTAACATAGATCATTCACTTGATGTATCAAATAGTACTGAGCTGATTTCATTTCATTATGTCTTTGACTTTACACCTTTTTCATTATGGCACACTCTCCTTGACTTTGCCCCTTTGTCTTTATGGCATGCTCTATTCGAGTTTGTTTTTCATTATAACTCACACTCTTTGAATTTCCACTTTTTCATTATGACACATGCTTTAGCATTGCCCTTTAGCCCGTTTTCATTATGGCATTTAACTTTCCCCTTTTAATCATGACTCACTCTCTGCAACTTTGCCCTTTTTTACTCTTTTTCATAATGACAAATTCTTTGATTAGTTCTTTTTTCATTATAACACTCTCTTTGATCATTTTGGCCATTTTTATTTTGGCGCACTTCAATTTTTACCCTTTTTCCTTATGACACACTCTTCAATTTTGCCAATTTTCATTAAGGCATATACACTTTGATTTTACCCTTTTTGTCATGGCATGCACACTTTGACTTTGCCCATTTTCATTATGGCACACACTTTAACGTTGCCCCTTTTTCCTCAATTTCATTTTGGCACACTCTCTTTGACTTTGCCCTTTTTCATTAAGGCATATACACTTTGAATTTGCCTTTTTTGCCCATTTTCATTACGTCACTTTCTTTGATTTTGCCCATTTTCATTATGGCACACTGTAACCCCTGTGTTTCTCACATTTGTCTTCAGGTTCTTTCACACCATTGTGGTTACCATCTAGTTGACTCCTCACACATTAATGTGTTGATGAAGTGTCACTGGTATCATGTTGAAAAAGCACAGTTCCACTTAATCTAGTTGGCATTTCCAACCCTTCACTCCTCTGTCACATTGTGCTTTTGATCTCAGAGGGTGAGAAGATTGCTGCTAAAGTAAACTGGAGCAGAGAACAGGTTGACAGGAGCTACACAAAAAAGAATTCTTTGGAATAAAGAATTAACTCTGGTTAAAAATGTAACAATTTGATTTATATATGATTTGTTGTATACAGCCGTTTTAACCCTTCTAACTTACTGTTATAATCAAATGTTAGTAGGAGAATCAACCCAAATATGTGACCTCAGAACTAATGTAATGGAGAACAGAATATTCAAAAGAACATTAAGAGCAATTTAAAAAATATATATTTGGATATTTTTTGAGTGACAAAACTATTGGCACAGTTTTAACACCATAGTGTTTATTGACATAACATTTTCTTGATTCTTTGTCAGCTAATCACATAAACATAAAATATTCAACTTTATTTGAAAAAAATGAAAATTTTCAACATTAAAAAAAATGAAAACTCAAGTGAAATACATAATTTTGATATCATTGTATGAATTTATTAATCCTTTTCTAATCTGTGTGTTATGTGGGGAAAGTATTTTTCATGAAAAATACTAACATCAAAGTTCATCATTTTGAAAGTTACATATTCTTATTGTATCATCAATATGGAAGTCAATGATTTTTAAAGCAAAGTTTCATATATATATATATATATATATACACAGACACACACACACACAATTAGGGTATCAAGGCTTGGTCATTTATGCCATCTTTGAAGCAACTGGGGTCACTTGGAAAAGTGATGGACACTACTAACAGCAAGCAAGTAGTTTTATAATTATATGACAAAATTAAAATAAGTGTTAATTAACAAAGTGTAATGAGTTGATTAAGAAATGAGGATAAAAATAACAATTAAGTATGGTTTGAGTGGTAGTAAAATTGAGGCTATGAATGACTTGATGAAATGAATGGACTAACTGGAAATATTGATAAAGTAAGGAAAAGGTTGGAAAAAAATTCTTATTTCTTTTTTTGAAGAGGTCACCGAAAATTTTATCTCTTTTTTTTTGTGGACATGAACAATGAAGGGCCAGACATCCTTGCGACCAATAGTTCCAGATGAGTGACTGACCATTGTTGGAGAAGTTAATGTGTCCTAGTGAAAAGGCTGGCCTGAAATATGTGTGAGGACAGGTTGGAATTGACCAGAGGTAAAGAGAGTTGAAGGGTGACAGATAATGACAATTCTTGGATGGCAATTGGCTGTCCCGAAGCTACCTGGAACTATGTGGGCAACCAGGATAGAGTTGGCCAGAGGTAAGGGGAGTCAAGGGTGGCTGATAACAATTCTTGGGTGGTGAGTGGCTGGCCCATTCGGGCCCGCCTGTGGGTGTGTAAGTGAGAGTGTCCACTGGGAGGAAGCGAGAGGGGAATTAGGATTAGTAGGAAGAGACAAGTTACGGTGGTAGGAGGGTTGCCGGCAATTGGCCATAGTAATTATGCATGGGGATCCTCGAAATAACAACCCCACCCATCTTCAATATAAGCAGGGTTGCGAATGGTAGAGTGGTTAGAGTTGTGCAGAGTAGCAGGGAGTGAGATGAGATTGTAATAGTGGTTAGCAGAGTAGCAGGGAGTGATGAGAGTGGCAAACAGCAGAGGGCCAGGGACTGATGAGCAGAGCTGTAAACAGCAGAATTGCAGAGAGTAGAGTAAATTCCCTGAAAGTTACTGACATGAGATCGTAATAGCAGTTGTTAGCAGAGTGTGGAGACCTGATATGAACCAAGTGGAAGGCCCTGTTGTATAAGCAAAGGTGGAAGCAATATTCATGTAAGAAATTGGAATTAATTTTAATTCTGCCTGTATATAAAGACTTGAACACTATTAAAGCGAGTCCAGTCTTATTATTATTTTATCGTAATTTATTTTTTTTACCAATATATGCTTGTCCCGCCCTCAGCACTCTCAACAGACCCTGTTGGTCCAGGATCAGCAAAACCACTTTTCAAGTCATAAAATTCACAATGTGGGTGGAGAGGGATTGTTGTCACTTGGTCCTAATTGAGAATCTGCCAGGCCTAATGACCGGACCTGCAAGAGTCAAGTGGGTGATGAGCATAAGGGCTTATATTATTTGGTTGCCGCGACCAGGATAGACCCTTATATCTTTGTTGCTGTGAGGCCAGGAGTGTCCTATATTACCAGTTGCTGTGAAGCCAGATCTGACCCATAGGAATTGGGCACAGATTGCCTTGATTTCTTTGAGGGTGAAGAGAGAGGAGGAAAACTTGCTGAATAAGATCTCAGGAACTTTAGTCGATTGGACTATAAAGGTGTGAAAAACACACAACAGACAAGACCTAACGGCAGACAAGTGAACGAAAATGGACAGTGGGTAAGTTACGTTTGGTTTCCCTTGTTGTTGCTTGCTCATTTGTACTTTAGAACTGCCAGTGATAGTCACTTGCCTTTTAGGTGTTCAGCTTTGCACATAGGTAAAAGTCACCACTGTTGTTAGGGGTTGAGTTAGAGTAATACAAAAAAAAAGGGAAAATGAGAAATGCTGGCTTGGATGTAATAGAGGGGGAAACTGGGATGCTCAAGATTTCTGCAGGATTCTGAAGGTTGATAGGGGGAATGAGACTGCCCACTCATAAGGGAAACCTGATAGAGCTTCAGGAATGGTTGATGAACATACAGAAGCAGCAGGTCGGGTGATTATATCAAGAGAACCCTGGGATGAGCTAACGGAGGCCCTTGTCCAGCAGTAGGCCAGTGAGCAGACAGCAACAGAAGCAGTCTGATTGTTGTTTAGGCTGTGGTAAGAGGAAAGGGAGGGATTAAAGGAATTGGGAGATAGAGTGGTGAGGTTGGTGGCTCTAGCCTTCTCCAATATGGGCACCTGAAGCAGTGGGCTCATACAGGCCTTGTTGGCCGATGTGCTAGTAGACACCCGCTGGAACTGAGAGATTAGGAGCAACGTCCTGAAGGTGGGGGCATGGACCTTGAATGAGGTCCTGGACCTGGTTAAGAACAGCAAACAGCTGTGGGAAAGAATAAGGGGGAACAGAGAGAGAAGCTCCCAGGTCCTGAAGGATGGGGAAGGAAAAAGGAAAAACCTCATAGCCATAGTGATAGTCAACAGACTAGGGGAGGAGGTAGTAGAAGATTGGGAAGCCAGAGCGGATCCCAACAGAAATGAGTGGGGCCTGAGTGGTTCTACAAATCCATTCTTGGCAGGTATGGACTGGTTGGACCTGTATATATGCCAGTCACCAAGCTCAGGAATATCTGACTTACAGGGGAGGGGATCCCAGGTCCCTTGGTCCAAACTATGAAAAATGCAGGTATATGGGCTGATGGTGCACATATGCAGGAGACCAGAGACTGGGGATCAGAACAGCAAATAACCTGGAGAGGTCTAAGGAAAAGGGAAATGCTGTTGGGTCGCCTGAGAAGAAGTAAGAAGCTGGGTGGACCCAATGGTAGTAAGACCTGTGAAGTGTTGGGCATGTGGAATGAATGGTCATTTCTCCACCAATTGTGGGTAGCGGAGGTTTGGGGCATATCTGGTGGAATTGCCCTCACAGAAAGGGAGCAGATGGTTCCAGAAGAGGATTGAGGGGAAAATAGGCGCCCAGCCTATACTCTGCCCAAGAGGGACCCAAAAGGAGCCATGTCCAGTGTAAGGAGTAAGGAACCCCAGCTGCCAGCGCCTAGGTCCAGAGTAACACGGGGGAGAAATAATAGAAAGGAAATGGGAGATAGAGGAGAGCTCAGATCTTCCAGCTGTTGACGGAAGGGCTTGATTTCACCTGCAGTGTTTTGTGGAATAGACGAGTGAGGGCTCTCATAGATACCAGGGCTTCAGTTTCGTTGATAATTTATTGATTAGACAGGTGGACAGTAGCAAAATGAAGATAGAAGGTATGACGTAGCTACCTTTTCAGTTGGCAAGGACCACAGGTAGGCTGAAGGTTTCTGTGGCACCTGAGTTGTGTCATGAACTGATTTTATGGGGTGATTGGCTCAAAATAGGTCCCAAATCCGTTTATAATAGATGGTGTAAGAGTGCTACTAGGAAATGGAACTATGGGGAAGCTGCCTGTAGTAGCCAAGAGTGATGTAATGCTACCTCCTAGGATTGCTATGTCCTGTCAGGGTAGGATAGAGGCTGATGGAGAGTTGAAGAGGGGATTTTATCACATAACTCCTGGGGGAGTGATGGAAGATAGTGTGATTCAGTAGTAGTAGGGTTAAGTGTTAGCTAACACTGCCAGCAGAAATATAAGAGGGGAAATTGGGCTATGCATGCTCTGTGAGAATTATGGAACAGATAAGAGTAATGGATGACAGTAAAAGAAAGAGTAGAAGTGATGAAAGTAGAATAAATAATGAGGATACAGTAGTGCCTAACCAATTTAGAAACAGGATGAGCACATTACTCAGAGCTAATCGAGATGTAGTCACTAATACCGATATGATATGAGAACAATAAGGAGGAAATTGGGGAATGTAGAGAGGGACCAGCAGGTGTTAACTCAAGTAACTAATGAAAGTGTGTCCATCCTCAATGTTACTAGATTGGAGTTAGTGAAGAATAGAGGTAGTATAAATTGGTTAATCTCCCAACTGCAAGCCATTAGGGAAGAAGTAGCTAATGTAAAGAGCACTATGGCTACTGAATTACAGAGCTTGGAGGGATTTTGCAGCAATATTCCAGCTGTTAGCAATAACGAACCGGGTGCACCAGAGGACACAATCAGACATGTTATCAGTGGGACCCTTGTCCCCAAGTTTAATAACCCTGGGTCGATTGAGAGAAGTATTATTGCAAATACAGGCCAAACGGCCCCATCACCTTAGGTTGCCTGTAGACCCTAACGAACAATTATGGAAATATTATAAAGCCTCAGGGTGTGTCACTTTGTTAGAAAATAATATATTGATAGCGCTGGTGTCGGTCCTACTGTTGGATAGAGATGGCACCTTTGAAAACTATCAGGTGATCAATCTCCCCATTCCATACCTCAAGGAAGATCAGAAGTTAGAAGCAGTCGCAAGTTATAAAATCAAAATGGACTTTGTGGCCCTAAATTTAGCCAGAAAAAAATTTATGTTACTTACAATCGAGGAGGCAATCAAATGCAAAACTGATGCACTAAGCACCTGTGTATCCGCAAGTCCAATTTACATAACTAGTAGCTATGCCTTATGTGTGCTTGAGCTATTTAGGAAAAATAAATGAAGAATTGAGGCTCATTGTCCATTGGAAGTACTAGCTAGTGTAGTATTGCCTTCAGCAACCTGTATATTTGATGGAGTTTGGGCGGTGGCCACCCAGGAAGAGCTAGAAATGTCTAGGGTGTGTGAGGAAAAGCCAACAATCACCATGAAGGTGACCCCTCCCTTATTTATTATGGAATTACCCATGGGATATGGAGCCCATGGACCCTCTATTTCTCTTCCCCCTTATTATCAAAGGGAAGAGAAATTCAAAGAAAAAGACTCATTCTTGGCATTGGTGGGTACCAACAGGAGTACGTGGACAGGATTATGGGAACCTATAGTAAAAGAATTTCCTGAGATCACCTTGAGAAAATTGCCCAAGCTATTAAAGCTGATCAATAAAATCAGTTTTGATCAACTAAAAACTAAATTAAGTCTAGTAGGAGAGGCAGGAACTAGTTAGGGAATGAAGTTAGGTGAC
The DNA here is from genome assembly GCA_964036315.1 of Acanthosepion esculentum. NCBI lineage: Eukaryota > Metazoa > Mollusca > Cephalopoda > Sepiida > Sepiidae > Acanthosepion > Acanthosepion esculentum. The sequence goes on along the minus strand of OZ038496.1, from coordinate 43,096,476 downwards.
ATGATAACTTTGCCAATAGCCTTGGGAGTTCTATTAACTATAATGGTGTTGTTGCTAATTTGGTGGTGGATGAAGAAAATTCCCCAGGTGAAGTAAACTGGTAGGTGGGCATTCAAGCAGCAAAGGGATACCATTTAGTATGTTCTACCAAAAACGGCCCAATCCGGACAAATTAGAACAAGCACTGGCAGATGAAGAGTTAGAACCCGTATCCAATGGAAAAAAAAAAGTCAAACCCACCGTCCAGACGAGACAGACCAGAAAAGACAATTATAAAAAGAAAATTTTTCTTTTAAATTAACATAACTATGCTGGAAAACATTTTTTTTCCTTTTGCCTACTGGACCTTGAAGAGTAGACACTTCATTTTTTTTTTTGAGAGAGAGACTAATTAGATTGTGTTGTGCAAGAGGAGATAGAACGAAGGTCCAGCATTTAATAGGTGCTTACCTGGGAGGGCACCAATGAGCCCAATACATGAACTGATAGGTGGCTACCCAAAGGGAGCCATGATTGATATGTGGCAGAGAGCAATGGTCACCCTTGAAATAATAATTATAGTAATATAGAATTTTGTTTATAGATGAGAAAAATAATCTGGGTGAAGTTTATTCCAAGAGAATCTGTGCTTTGTCAGAATTATTAATATAAGATGTCAAAACAATAATGTTTATATGAACTCTGGACTGCCAATTGGGAAGAAGAGACTGTTCATTTAATCATGAGTGGGGAGAGGTCAGTAATCAGGTTGTATTCTAAGGTTACTCACACCCTGGGTTTTTGTCACTAACACGCATTTATTTAAAGTTGAGACGGGGAGTCAAGTTGAAGTAGTAGTCGACGAGAGAGAGAGATAGGCAGTGAGAATGAAAGCATCCACTTGCTGCTGTAATAAGGGAGGAAGTGAACTAAAGTTATCTACACTATTGGCATGGTACTGCTGATGAACCTCCCCACTCCTTATATCCTGATAGTGAAATAATTACGGCAACTACTCTGAGCAAAAAGGGTGAACCCAAAAACTACTTCTCTTCTTTCAGAATTATTTGCAATATTTTTTTTTTCTGGAATTTATTGCATATACACTACTTGTAAAAGAAGCATTATTCTTTTTGTACCGATTTCTTCCTTATATATATATACATAAATTTTTCTTTGGACTCTAATTGACTTGTTCATATTTTATTTTTCGCTCAATTCTTGCCCCAACAAACTTGCACATAGACCAGCTGAATCTTCTGGGATCTACAATTTATTAATTGCTCACCAGGATCAAAAAATCACAATGTGGCTAGGAAATGGAATCGAATCGACATTGTGAACTGGAGACTTTGATTGAACCTGTAATACTGGACCAGGACAAGACCAACGGCCGGTCTTGTAGAGTACATTGATCCAGTGGGATCAGGATAGGTGTTACAGATGTAATTTCCTTTTTGTTTATTTTCATGTATTTTCTTGCCTTCTTTTCCCTCACTTTCCTTCCTCCTGATCGCTATGTATAGTGGGGACTTGTCTGTCAATTATGAGTAATTGACAAAAATGGGTAGGTGAGGGATATGACAGAGAAAGAGTCAGTGAAATTAAAAAAAGTTTTAATTAATGAAATGTAATGAGTTGATTAGGAAATGAGGATAAAAATAATAACAAGGATGGTTTGAGGGGTAGTAAAATTGAGACTATTAATAACTTGATGAAATTAACAGACTAACTGGAAATATTGATAAAGTAAGGGGTAACAATACAGGAGGCTTGACTAGCTTAAGGAAAAGGTTGGAAAAAAATTCCTATTTCTCTTTTTGAAAAGGTCACTGAAAATTTTATCTCCTTTTTTTTTTTTTTTTTTTTTTTGTAGACATAAACAATGAAGGGCCAGACATCCTGGTGACAAATAGTTCCGGATGAATGACTTGACCATTGTTGGAGTTAATGCGTCCTGGCAAAAAAATTCTTGGGTGGCAAGTGGCTGTCCCATTCAGGCCCCCCTGTGGGGATGTAAGTGAGAGTGTCCACTGGGAAGAAGTGAGAGGGGAATTAGGATTATATTAGGTCATAGCAATTATGCATGGGGACCCTTGAAATAACAACCTCACCCATCTTTGATATAAGCAGGGGCTTGGGCCGCGAATGGTAGAGTGGTTAGCAGAGTTGTGCAGAGTAGCAGGGAGTGACAAGAAAGTCACAGGGAGTGGTGAACAGTATAGGGCCAAGGAGTAACAAGCAGAGCTGCAAACAGCAGAATTGCAGAGAGTAGAGTGAAGTTCCTGAGACGAGATCATAATAGCAGTTATTAGCAGAGTGTGGACACCTGATATAAACCAAGGCCTCGTTGTATAAGCGAGGGCGGACACAATATTTGTGTAGAAATTGGCATGACCAAGAGAGATAATCTGATACACAGCGGACTCTCTCTCTCTCCTTAATTTTAATTCTGCCTGTATATAAAGACTTGAACTTTGTTGAAGCGACTCCAGTCTTTCTCCCACGATTATTTTATCGTAAATTTATTTACTAATATGTCCTTGTCCTGCCCTCAGCACTCTCAACAGACCCTATCGGTCCATGATCGATGAAACCACCCTTCAGGTCAGAAAATTAATTCATGATTACACAATTTCAGTAGCAAGGAAAGACTGCAATATATAACTATTAAAGAGGTTTTTAACTATTCAACAAATAGTGAATTAAAACAATGTACCATAATAAATACGGAAAGAAATATCCAATGTGAAATTATACTTACTATTGAACTCGATAAAATCTTTAAACTGACAAACTGTAATTTGAAAGAAAAATTAAAACAGTAAGGTTTTGGAATAGTTCTTAGATGCAGTTAAATCAAGGAAAGTTACATGTAATCAAAAATGGTATGCTAATTTCTAAAATATGCAAACTGAAAATGACAGAAATGTTCCAATGTTAACAAAAATAATTTAAGTAAATTTGAAATAGTTGGTAAAATTGAGGATCTTAAACTTGGCCCCAGTTCTGGATTTTTTTTTTTTATTTTGACAAGGATTACCACAATGTCAGAGAAAAAGGCATTTTTGTCAAGATATCTGGTGATGGGACAGAGCACAGGGCAAAGTGGATTCATATTTTTCTCAAGGCTCTTACAGCTGCAATTTAAACTTGATAGTCCTGTTTTTCTATATGAATAACCATGAAGCTATCTCTTATTTAAAGGCATAATAAATCTCTGTTACTAACTCTTTATACAACACTCCTCATCACCTCTGGTACTGACAATTGTGTAGGAGTTCAGTTTGGTTTTGCATCAGCCTTAGATATATTAATCTAGTTGAATTGCTTACTCACTCATATCTTTCTAGATGGTGTACTGCATATTTTAGAAATACATGACTTGTACATCAGAGATTGTAAAAACATGCTGTTTACTTTTTTTCTTTTTTCTTTTTTTTTACTGAATATTTCCTAGAGGTTTACATTCAGAATGGTAATGCTGAATGAGGTGTGTGATATGAATGGAAGAGAAGTGGGTAGGAAACACGAAGGATAGATAATGATTGACTTGAAGAGATCAAGATTAAAGTGTTCATGGAAGCACCTATACAGGAGTCTGTTCCCTAACACTTCTTGAGAAAAAACTGTTAGATTGGAACTTCCTTCTTTACATTTGGTGATTCGAATTTGTGGAAGTAAACATAGTATCTCCTAGCAGTAAATGTCTTGAATGACTTAGGTGGGGGGGGTTCTCGTATATGAACCATGTGGGCTATTAATGCCAAATCCTGTTTATACATATATATTATATATATATATATTTGCATGATTTGAAAATGAATAGTTTATAGTTAACATTGTTTTTAAAACAAGCAGAGCTCATTTGTCTGCACATGGTTAAAATGATTCCAAGTATTTGGTGTTTTATATTTTTTGGTACAACCCCACTTCCATCAAGAATTCAAAAATGTTATTTAGATTGATGTGTTCAAAAAGGCCCTTCAGGTTGTTGGCCTGGTAATGTTTGGAATGGATTTCATTGAAATCAATGCATTTCATCAATATATATTCCACTGTAAATGGCACATGACAGCCAACACAAAATGGAGGATCTTCTCCAAGCAGATATGAGTGTGTTATGTATGTGTGGCTTATGTGGAGTTGAGCAAAGGTTACTTCTTCCTTTCTCACTTTTCTGTAACTCTGGTAGGTCTTGATCATTGGTTGAATCTTTTTTTTTTTTTTAGTTTATTGTTAGTGCAGTTATCCCAGAGAGTTTGCCATTTGTTTGTTCTAAACCTATTAATTATTGGTTTGAAAATCCATGTTTTTGGAGTTTGTTTGATACTGTATAGTGATCTTTTGATGGCTTTATCCACTTTTTCGTTTCCATGAATGTCAACATGATTTGGTATCCAACAGAAGATGATTGTTTTTGTGTTACAGAGGTTGTTGATTCTGTTACTAAATTGAATAATTAGTGGATTCTCATATTTTTATCAAGTGAGGATTTTGAATTTGTACATATGAATTTGTTTGATCTGCTGTTTTTTATTATGTTCAATGCCAAATCAGCAGTGTAAATTGATGAAGTCCTTGGCAGTCTCTTTGTGTATTCTTTGCTGCCATAGATGGTAGCACTTCCCACTGCATCTTCATCTTTAGATCCGTGTCTGTGTGTGTGTGTATATATAAACACATCTGTGTGTGTATAACATATATATAAATATAGTCTGAATAGTGGTTTTTATATTTTCAAATGTATCCTGAAATATAATTGGGTTTGTTCTGTTTGAACATTAAGCCAAATTAAGTATAAATCTTGTTTCAATTGCCAGTGTGGGGGTTTGGAAGATGATTGGTTGGTGTATGTGACTAGAGTCTATTTTCATTTCATTGGTAAGCTCCCAAATACAGAGACTGAAGTGTTTAATGGCATTGAGTTTTCTGTGTATTAAATATTATTACATTTTTGTCTTAAGTAATTTATATAGGGAATGAAAGACAATTTCTTATCAAATATAATGCCCAGAAACTTATTTATTTTTATTGGTATTTCCTTTCTATTCAGTGTTAAACATGGATCATTGTGCATTTTGTGGAGGTTGCAGAAATGCACACACTTTGTTTTGGTTTGGGAAAATCGAAAACCATTTTCTTCAGTCCATTTGCTCTTATTGTTGCAATTTGCGCTCTGTGAGATGAATATTTTTTGATCAGCAACATATTAAAAAATCATCCACATACAGTGAGCAATCAATTTCAGGATTTTAATAATGTTATTAATTTTGATATTGAAAAGGGTTACTGACAGAATGGTTCCTTGGAGCGCACCATTTTCCAGTTCTAAGTCAGAGAGAATGGTTCCCACACGTATTTTAAAGTTCCGATTTTCTAGGAAATTTTGAATAGAGTGGCATTCTGCTTTTCAGTGCAAGGCCTTGAAGGTTTCTGATGATTCCATACTTCCATGTGGTGTCATATACCTTTTTCAAGTTAAAGAAGTCAATTGCAATTAGGTGCTCTTTTTTTAATGAATGCCTCTCTTATGAAAGTCTCTAGCCTGATCAAATGATAAGTTGTACTTCTTTTGTTCCTGAAACCTGATTGTAATTTTGATAGGTTAACATGGTAACTTCAATCGAGAAACTTGTCATTGATCATCCTTTCTAGTACTTTACAAATACAACTTGTTAAAGCTATGATTTGAATCAGTTTTAATTGTATGGGTGCTTGTTTCATCATTGGAGTCTTTACTGAGTTTGGGTATCAGTATTATTGTGGCTTGTTTCCAAAGATTAAGAACTTTTCCACTGAATCATATCTTGTTATAAATATCAAGAAGATATTCAGAGGATACTTGAAGTAGATGCTTTAAGAATTCATCAGGACCGACTGTTGTATTGTGTGTTTTGCTAAGTGATTTCTTGAGTTCTGCCCTTGTGAAGGGTTGATTGTAGCTTTCTGTAATTTTAGAGTTGTAATTGAGTTTTTTCTTCCTCAGTTTTTCTGAATTTTTGAAAATTTTCAGTTTGATTTTTCAAAGTGGAATTCTGTGAAAAATTGTCTGCTAAGATGTTAGCTACAGTGCTGTTTGATAAAAGTGACTCACCTTATCCTTTGAATTTAGCTCAACTTTCATTTCATTGGAGAAGAGAACATTCTTCCAGTCTTCTACGGTGATATTTTTGTAATAGTGAGCCCATTCAAGTCTCTTGGCTTTGTTGGCTTTGCTTATTAGCGGCTTTAACCGTCGTGTACAAGATTTGTAACCTTGTTCTAACAGCCACCGACGGACTGTTGAAGAGGCAAGACTAATACCTTGCTCTTCGCTTAGACTGGCTGCAATTTCTTGGCTAGTTATAGTCCTATTCTTCGCAACTTCTCTCTTGATTACTCTGCCAGTTCTATCATCAATCTTTTTCTTTCATCCCCTTGTTTCCTTCCTTGGAGCAAGAGTGGCATCATTATGTGCCCTAAGCACTTGAGAGATAGTTGATTGCGAGATTATAGCAATTTCTGCAATTTCTCTCGTAGACTTGCCTGCTTTTGAGAAGGCAATAATAGATGCCTTAAGTGGTTTTGATGCATGTTTGTACCCATTCATCTGATTAGTGACTTGAGTGGCTATTTCAAGCTGTTTTTATACTGTATGAGGCTTTCTGGAATATTCTGGAATACTCTAGATTTAATTTAAGCTGTTCTAGAATTCTGAGTGTATTGTAAAATAGTTTTCAATATTTTGTCAAAAGCTCTTTAAATTTACCAGTTTAATCATTAGAATGCAATATCTGAGTCACTTTTTTTGCACAGAGTTTTTTCCTGAATGTCATTTATATCCAAATTTATAATTATCAATAGAATACCTTAGGGTGAATAAACTCTTTTCCTAGGTGGTCGGGAATGGGTCTTTATATTAGTAAGTTTAAAAATTGTTTTAACCCCAAAAACAATAGACAAAAAATATTTTTAGTAAAAAAAAATCAGGTGAGTCACTTTTATCAAACAGCACTGTATATCATTTTTGTTTGTGATTTTTGTGTTGTTTTTTGTGAGATGTTTTATTGGAGTGCTATTATTCTTGCCAGTTATCTTTTTCATCATGTTCCATGGGGTTTGACTTAGTGTTTGGGCTTATTTTTGATATAGTTTTTCCACATGGTTCTTTTAGATTCCTTGATAGTTCATCAAGCCTTGACTCTGCTATTTTTCAGGTTTTCTTTAGTGGGATTTAAATTAAACTTTCTAAGGGTAGCATGGCATGTCTGGATAGCCTTTAGGCATTAATGCCTTGTCAAACCAGGGTAGATGATTTTGGTATGTTCTCTTCAGCTATAGCTATGAGTATTTTGATGAAGTATATCAGGTGATCTTCATTGTTAATATTTGCTTCTGGTATTAGTTTTGATTTACATTGTTTTTGAAATTATATCCAGTTAGCCTTTTTAGATTCCCCTGCAGTATTTTCTCTTTAAGTCAAGGTTCTGTATTTTCTAAAATGATTGGAAAGTAGTCGCTTCCAGAAGTATTGTCATGCACTCTCCACGTGTAGTCCATGTATATGGTTGGATCACATAGAATCAGATCTCTTCCTGAATATGACCCTGTTGTCAGATGCAGGTATGTATTCATCTTACTGTTGTAGAGGCATAGGTTGTTTTTGTGTAAGAGGTTTTCTATAATCTGACCTTTTTTGTTTGTTTCTTTGCTTCCCCATACTTCATTTTGACAGTTGAAATCTTCCAATAAAATCAAAGGTTTTATTAAATGTTCTATTTTTAATTGGATGATGATGTGATTTGGTGGTATATAAATGGAACAAATGGTTATTGTTTTGTGTAGTGTTGCTGACACTGCAATTGCCTGCATGTTTGTATCCAGAGGGATCTGGCTTTGTGGTATTTTGTTATTGATAATTATTGATGTTCCACCTGATGATCTGTCAGGATTTCTGTTTATATAATTGTATGAGGTGTAATTTTTTTATGTTTATGTCATTGTTTTCCTTGAGAAATGTCTCTTGTAAGTCTCATAAGGAGAGTCAGTTCACTGAGATTTGCTTTTGCACCACTAATATTCCACTGTATTATTTTATTAGGCATAGTTTTACTTTTATTTTGGTTTTTGGTGTGATTTAGCATCAATGTCCATTTCTTCGAGTCTTTTGAATCTGTTTGCTGTTTCAGTCAAAATAGTTGGAGTGTTCTTTTTTGACAGTTCCTGTTTCTTTGAGGCGGTTTCTTTTGTCATTTCTGTTTTGGGGATATCCTCAATTGGACTCTATAGACATAAAGGAGATATCTGAGATTTGCTCTTTGTTGTGACATTCTTTGCTGGAGAACCTGGTTTATTTGTTGGTTTTGATTCATTTTTGTTTCTTCTAAGAAGAAAGACATTCCTTAGGAATTTTGGCCACTTGTCAACATTCAACTGCAACAGTCCCTCAACTAGCTCAAGGTATCTGGTTTCTTGTTTAGCTTCTGCTTGGTTGGTCTTGTTCGTCTTTTTTGCTACCCTGGCATGCTTGTATTTTCATATAGGACTCAACGATTTTTCTGGCTTCTGGAAACAATACATTTTTTGTGTGTTTTACCAGCAGTATTTTTCTTTTCCCTCCTGTCAGTTTGCACATCTTCTCTCATTCTGGCAATCGTATTCAGCATGGGATCGGTCTTTTTCTCTACATTTGCCACACATTTGTTGTCCTTTGCGTATGTCCTTGTGGTGCCCAAATTTCTGGTGATTAATTAAGGGAGCTGGTATGCAGAGTTCTACTTTTTCAATAGTGAACCCTATTTTGATTTCTTTGGGAATTGTGGGGAATTAACTGTCATTAAGATGGTTTCGCTGTTCTTTCTAATACTGATTCTTTTGTGTTCAGTAATGCACTGCTTATATAGTGCCATTTTGATCTCCTCTTATGTTGCCAAACTCAGTTTCTGACTTCTTATTACACTTTTAAAAGTGTTTAATCATTCATGTGGATAAGCTTTAAATTTGTAATTGTGAAACTTTTCCATTTTTAGTAGATTTTCTGCCTGTTTTTGCTCATTCACTTCCACTAAAACTTTTCCGTTTTTGGGTTTTTAACCAATTTTGGGTTTAATCTGCTATGAGAAAGGGTGACAACTTGCTGAGAGGTACATCCTTGAGTGATTCTATGCATCTGCCTTAACAGCATTATAGACCTTGAGAAAAACACTAGGGCTCCTACCTACCAATCCACATAAATAAAAATGTAAATGATCAATAAAATCAATATAGATTTAGTGGTGCTTTTGACAAAATCATAGTTTAATATTTTAAACTTGTTATTTATGTATATTAGGTACCACTAAAATGGATGCTTTTTTTTTCCAAAATATAAGCAAAAAATTGCTACCCCTGTTTTTAAAAATTTGTGAAAAATCAGAATTATCTAATTGAAATTAAATTTTCAGTACTTACTAGCAACATGGTCAGGCGTTGCCCGTGCTTGATTAAAAAATCATACAACTCGTACAGCAATCGCTATCACTTGACTTAAAATATCTTTGCCCTTCCTTGCCTTTAAAGGAGTGCCCTTTGCCATGCTGATGTTGCTACATGCCTTACTTCTTGCCTATCTCACACTGCAAACTTTTTCTAAGCTCTATACTAAACATTAAATCTGTTACGAAAAAAGAACTAAACAAAATGGACACAAAACGATCAGCTTTAAAAAAGGACTCGTAACTGGAAAAACCGAATGAAAAAAAGAATGTTAACAACAAATACTTTTTCATACCCAACCCAGTTCTGTGGAATCAGAAAGCAAGTGAATCGAGCCAAGTGGAGTAAAGTGCCATGCAGATTTAAATTTTCCCCACTTGTGACGAATGCATCTATTGATTTTTTTTGCATGTAGCATGCTAATTAAAATTCATGTCAGTCAGCTGTTGGCTCTCACGCTGGCCAATAGAATCTTCCTGCCTATTCGTGACAGCCAGCTATAGGCTCTCACTCTGGCTAGTAGAAAATGGCCGCAAACTACATGAAAACTGCCGTAGAAGCATAAAAAAATCAATTATTTCCACTATCGATGGGAGTTGGAGCATGTGCATGTAAATTTTGGTGCAAATCTGACAAAAATTGCGGCCATGCATTCGTTACACAGACACACACACACACATCCTGCCTTTTATAGATGGAGATTTATTATTAGAAAATATTGAGTGGTGGTGGGGACAGTTTCACCTTCCACTTTTTCCTATCTTATGTGTGCTTTTTAATTTTACGATTATATAAAAAAAGCTCCGTTATTTCAGTAAAAAAAATATATATAATATCAAGTGTTAACATACTGAAAATTTGTCCCAAACTTGTCCAAAAAATAATTCAATAAAACTCATAAAATATTTTTTGAGAGCGGGCATGCATAATTTAATAAAACACATTATTTTATTTCAGATTGAGCAGGAAGAAAAAAAACACTGAATATTTATTTTTAAAAGACTTACTTGCAATTTTCAATGCAATTTTAAAGTCCATCCCATTGCTGTTCATAATAAGAGTTATTTTTATTAAATAAAGATGTTTGAAGAATCAAAGGTTTAATGTCATTTTCAGGTATGAACTCTTTTTAAAAGATATTTTTTTTCATTTTATCAACTGTAAGATTGTTGAAATTCCATACAAAAAAAAAAGTAATTCTGAATTACCTCCTTTGATTGTCTACTCTACCCTATTGGAAGTGTAATGTCCTATATGATTATTCAATCATATATATTCTTAAACTATTGGTTATATAAGGTTAAAGGTAATTTATTTTTAAGCATAATTTCAATTTTTTTTTATTATTGCACTCCAGACACGCCATATTTCTTTCAATTTTCTTTTAATTTTTTGTGTGCTTTTGAAGTCAAGGATGAAATTACTGCTGTTGATCTATAACATCACACATGACCATGCATAAATAAACATGTTTCAAGCAAAAGATAATCATTACTTTTACAAAATCCAGTTGATTAACCTTTAAATTTACTAGGAGAAATACTGGATTTTTAAGGTATTTTTAAATTTGTTGTTTTCACCTATAATGGCAGTTTTAAAAATGTCTAAAAAATTTATTTACATGAGGAAATTTATTTTTCTTTTCATATATATTAGCTTTCCCTTAGGCTATTATCTTTCAAATAAAATCAAAATTACTTCAAAGACATTTAAATTACTAAATGCGTTTTTGTTAGGAAGTTTGTAACAGTATCTAGTATATGCAGAGTATTACATGCTCCTCAAATTCTAGAGTGGCTCCTGCTCCTATAACCCAGAATGAAGTGTACTCTCCTCCTAGCTTCTTACATAAAAAAAAAGAGCCACTCCTGCAAAGGAAGAGCGAACTTCTTTTCCCACTCCATCAATACGTTGTAATATTACAATAATTATTACATCAACAAATTCTCAACTTTTTATTGTTCTCAAATTAACCACAAACTTCAGCTTTAAAATTTTTCTTTATTCTTATGTGTGCTGATGAAAAGAGAATAGAATAATTGGTCAGGGGTAGAAAATTTTTAGAAATTTAATTTAGATAAACAATGTTTTCATGCATGCAAAAAAGAAATGATTTTCCAAATTACTATGTGTACATTTTTTTATTTTTTTTAGAATAGTTAACAAAAAAAGTTTTCCATTTGTAATCTGTTTTTTAGATGTTGCAAGTTGTATGTCATGCTTGCAAAATAATGTTCATTACAAGATGAAAAATCAAATCATTGGTTGGTGGGTAAGAAGATTGTTGGTACTTGTTAACAAAACTGTTTAAGTCTCTAATCCCCCCCCCCCAACTGAATGCATTTTGGACAGATTTGACATGTCTCCAATTTTTTTAAGTTCCATCAAAAGCAAGGAAAGTTAGAAAATTTACAGTTTTAAATAAGGTGTGGCCGATTTTTATTATTATGTACATGGATATTCCTACAGAAACAAAAACCTCTACTATAACTTCTGAACTTACAAATTTGTGTAAATTAAAGAGTACTTTTGATGTAGAAGATATTGTCTAAAATCTACAGTTATTTTTCCATGAACGCCAGTTTTCAATCTCCTCAGGGGTGACTGGATTGGGATTTTAAACTGGTAATTTAAACAGTTGGATTTGAAATTGATTTTAGGGATTAGATTTGATTGTGATTGGAACATTACTAACTGAAACTAGTCTCTTTGTAAAAAGTAGGAAAATATTTTTTCACAACTAATTTTTGTTGCTTAAAAATAAATGTTTTGTCAGAACATATTTATTCAGATTTCAAGGAAAAAAACAATTCCTAATAATAGTAAATGAGAGAAAAAACAAAAGTCAATGACATGAGCACTTTTCAAATTTGACATTTGTAAAAATAAGAACAATGGAAAGGTACCACTTAAAAACGTTAGAAATCACTTTGAAGCTCCAATTAAAATGACAAATTTGCTGATTCTAAAGAAGTTCCACTAATTTGCTAAAAAAGATACCATGATGGAAAAAGGTCCCAATCTTGATGAAATCAATTGTTTATAGGCTAAAGGTGTACTATTATTAAGAGGAAAGAACTAAGTATTTATTATTTTTTACATTTTTTAATCCTTCCTAGCATGTCTGAATTTTAGTTAAATATGTTGTTTTTTTTTAGTCAGCAAAATTGCCATAAAATCAATGATATCCTCCACTTTTTAAGACAATTTGTAAACAAAAGTTAAAATCTCCATTTAAAAATCTTGTAAAAACCAGTTATGACTTTTTAAAAGTTATTTGAGGAAAATTAGAAAAAGTTTACTTAATGTAATTAGAAACAAACATTACTTAACTTTTTAGCAGAAAAAATTTAGCCGAAAATAAGAGAAGCATGTCTAACTGTGGTGACTTGTTTGTATTATTTACTGTTGATTGAATACAGTAATTGTGGCACAAAGCCAAAAAGGGGAAGTTGGGTTAAGGCTGGTCGACACGAGCTATCCTATACCAAGTTAATTGGATTCACGACACATTCTTTCATTACAATTTATCTATTTACCACAAAAACTCATCTCTCGTTATTCACTCCTGCATATACCACAATACCACAAGGAACCTACAACACACCCCAGGGCATAAAAATTTCAATATGTACAATTGTGTATACAAAAATGATATCAATGTTATGAAATGATGGGTAGAGGACCCTGAAAACAAACTGAAAATAGATGATGTTAGTAAGAACCTGTCCATCCCTCAAAAATAAGAGTGGCCACTGTATTCTGTTTTTCAACAAAATCAAGGGGCTCTTTTGCTAAGGGAGAAGGAAAGGATAAAAAGTTATGGGTATTAGAAAATTCAAAAACTGACCCAATCGAGATGAAAAGTGCAGGACAAACAAACTGGGGAGATTGGGAATCTCCACTTGGATCATAACCAAAGAAGTTGGAAACAACACTTATTCACATTAACTAGGTACACAAGAATAGGTACTTATACAGAGGAGGGCTCCACATTGTGACTTAGTGGGGATTTAAAAAAGACAATCTATTGATACCAAATGCTTTCTATCAGTTCAAATTTTCGTCTTGAGCTGGTGCTCAAAGAATCTGATCAGATCCTGATAAGAATAGCATCCACACTGCAAGATTTCCTCCTTTCGCATCGTCCAGATCACCATTCTAGACATGGCTAGCAGCACCAGAAACACAATCTGTTTCACCCCAGAAAACGAAGACAAGCTTTTCAGGAGTGATACGAGCTGTCAACTCACCGACATAGTCCCAGAAGGAGAACACCTGTAGAAGGTGTCCTCTAAGCCATTGTCACACCGATGACAGTCAAGCAAATCCACCAAGCTCCATCTGAGTGGTACGTCATTGAGAGATAGCTGATTCTGAACCAATAACCAGGTAAGCGAAAACTCAGGGTTGTTGAGATAATCCACCACTGGCGCCAAAACCAGAAAGAGCGCAACTCAGTTGCCAATAAGTTGAACCAGCCACAAAGCGGATCCTTAGTGACCCTCTCCACTAATTGATTCTCCTTGTCTGAGAAAGGTTGCTGGACTGAGGAATAACCCTCAAGGCCAATTAACACACGAAGAGGAAATTCGACTGATCCCGGAGTCAACGATGGCACTTGGCCCTAGAAACAGGAGGAGTGATAGTAAGGTGGGGGAATGCGGCCATCACACTTCCCTTCAAGAGTGAATCCACTGTCAATGCGTGGCATAGGAAAACCAACTTCGAGGCATGTTGGTGACTCACCAAGTGTGGCATTCCCAGCCTCCATGACATGGACACTGGATACAAACATCTCTGTTGATGTGATGCTTGCATCCACTCTACAAAAGGGAGGAGAGCAATCACCTTCTTATGTTTCTTAGAGAGATAAAGTACAGCCAGCTGATAAAGGATGAGAGGAAAGACATGTGGCACATGCCTCAGCCCTACCCTTCAAGGACAACTGCCGCTCTGACCTTTGCCCGTACTTCTGACCAATCTTTCTCCAGCTGAAGTCTGGGCTGGAACAAGACACCATGTCTTGCCAATTGCTGTTTCTTTTTTTTAAGTTTTTTTCCTGCTTTTATTGGCATGAGGTATCTTACAAAGACCTGGATCTTGACCAGTTGCAGAGAGGCCCATATCTAAACATGTCAAACTGTCCCCACTGCTAATGAGAAAAACCTGGATGTAATTGGTGTTGACAAACATGTCTGCATGTGATCCTAGGCCTCTTTTGCATCTGTACTGATGCACGTTCACCACAAAAGATAAGTCTCAGTCATACTAATGGCAAAGCATTTGACAAATAACAATAAATTGTGTAAGGGAGTTATAACTCTGAGTAAATAATTATAAACCCCCTAACATTTATATATACAAAAATACTTGTAAAAATGAAAAACAGCAAAACAAACAACAAAATGAGTAGTATTTATTATCCAGTTGTTATGTAGTGTTGGAGAAATGAGAGACAGTAATACAGAGTAAAATTGTGAGTTTGGGGTCAAATGTAGATCAAATAAGGGTCAGAATTCGACAGAAGGATACGATAAAGTATAAGAAAAGTGTATACAATTTTTCTCATATGCTTATTTTATAGATGCGTATAATGAATTTCCAGATAATTATAAAATACAAGAAATATCTGGGGTTTTCTTACCTTGAATTTTGTTGATTGCTAAAAGATAAATGTTAAATGGCTTGAAAAAGGAAAAGGAGACAAAACTTTTGTTGACGCATGTGTTAGCCACCTGTCCATGGGCACTGCCTGTTCAACAATGAGAATGTCACACGTTTGTGCATGTAGAGGAGAAAAGTGGGGGTTGAGTCACATTGGTTTAGAATGAATGAATTAATTATAATTGTTAATTGATGCTATAACTAATATTTATTCATTTATTTTTTATGGATACGATAACTAGAGTACATAAACATTTAGGGTATTTTCATCATCATGCTGCTATATATTGCTTTCTTTCCTTTTTTTTACTATTTTACAGGGTCCAAATAAATTGTATAATTATTTTAACATCAGTTTTTAAATCAACTTTATTTTTTAAAATGTTGAAGTCCTGAACAAATCTCCCAAGGCAAAAGCAGACTCTTTTGGTTAAAATAAATGGACAATTTAGTGAACTTACATTTTTTTCAAGAAAGAAAATCAGTGTTGTATGGTTATGGTGTTGTCCCCCTGAATGTAAGAATGCAATGTTCAATTGAGTGATGAGTCTCCTGACATTTGAAACGGTTTTATAGTTTCAGAAGTGGGGGGAAGGTTCAAAAGTATAAAAATTTTATTTTTAATACTTTTAAAATAAATACTTATTTGTCTAGGTTGTTTTTTTTTTTTAGTACACATTCTTTTGAAAGAAATGTATTTTTATGAAGGTAAAAAATTGTTACACTTGTAGACCTTTGTATACAGCAGTTAAAAGCTGCTAAATTTGTGAAGGATCCATTTCAAATTATGAAAAATATTTTTTTCATATATACTGACAACCAATGCAAGACATGGTCTCAAGCCCTAGTAACTTGAATGTGGGTTTTGTGAGCCTAAATTTCTGCATAATTAAAGTTCAGCAGGTCAGTAGATAAGAGAGAAGACCTTTTGACAGCAAGAAGGGGACACAGCAAATCAACATCAAGGAGCAGAAGGCATTTGACATCAAAAAGAGAGCATCAAGAAGGTTACCAACCAGCTGCAGAGAGAGTAACAAATTTTGAAGTTCAAGTGAAAATTCTATGGACAACAAAGAATAAAAAGAATTCAAAGAAATTTTCCCAAGCACAAATTTTTCTAAAATTACTATAGTCCCAGAGACATGGGGCAAGTAAAAATAGGTGTTTTCTTTTTTTTTCTGAAAGGTGGTTGCACCTTTGTTTTTCTGCCTTCTTGAATTGTTTACCCATTTTTTGTCATTAAAATCTTTGTCTTTTTCTAAACTGAAATCATAATTTTTTTCCATTTTTTGATGGTAATCCTTTTTATCAGAAATTTGTTATTCTGCTTTAATAGGCGCACAAAAGGAAATTTTTGTGCAAACTTTGTATTTATAACTTTTTCGTACTAGTGTAATAAATGATTTTCCTTTAAAATTTTATGCAGTGGTTGAGTCTGATTTGCTATTCCTACTAAGTTTTTGTGTTTGACATAAGAACTTAGATTTGGTAGGGAATAAAATTTTTATAAAAGAGCTTTAATGCAAAACTTCATAGAATCATTTTTATTGCTTGAAAATTAATTTTATTACTCTCTAGTAGTGACTCCAAATATTTTAGAAAGGTTTAAAACTTACAGAAAAAGCATCATGTTAATTTTAATATCAGTTAATGAATCTTATTTAGTTCCACAAACAATTGAACTAAAAAAAGGTTTGTTTTTTTTTTAGAAACACTTGCAAAACCATTACATGTTTTAATGTTGAATCCAAATACAAAATATTTTAAAAAATAAAAAAATCTGAGTCAAGATTCAGTCATTTCTGTCAATTCTATTATTTATGAAAATAAAAACACAAACTTGTATTATTTGTAAATGAAATAACATTCATATATAATTAACTGACACTGACATGCAAACTCATACACAGATATTGTAACGGATAGAAACCCAGCCAACAAAACTTAAAATTTCTTAGACTGTAGCAACTTGTCTACCAAAACAATTTAATCTTTAGCTTTGAAAAGATTTAAGAAGACAGAAGATAATGATTGACATTACATTTCAATTTTTGAAGATCAATGTTGACTGGAAAGCAAGAAGCCAGAAAAGAGTGAGTAATGCAAGAAAAGAAACTGTTCTTATAAAGGTGTAAGACAGATTTTGGCAAAAAAAATCGTTTAGCATGATACAATGAACCAACATTCTTGGAAACAGACCTAGCAATTGATTCAATATATTCATTCCACTCCATGTCAGCAGAAAATGTTAGCCTGAAAAGTCACAATGAGTCAGTCTCCCAGAGATTAGTATTAACCATGCTGACAGAAGGCAAAAACAAATGTTCTTTAAGAAGATTAAAAAGAGAGCAGTTTCATTTTGGAGGTGTTAAATTTAACTAGACATTTCTTGCACTAGTTAACAGATTGAAGATCATTTTTGAAATCAACTGCCAATTTAACCTTATCTGAAAACTGATGACATTGAGAAGGTCATTGATGAAAATTAGGAACAAAATATTTCCAAGGATAGAACCCTGGGAGACCCCTGGATTTAAAAAGATATAGAAGAGTGACCATTTAAAATAACTTTCATTTTGTGATTTGATAAGAAAGATTGAATCAAATTAATATTTTGTGCAGAAATACCATAACCTTTGTCTTTGTGAAGAAAATGGAGCATGCCAAATCCTGTTAAATGCCTTTGAGATATCCAAAGCAACAGCCCAAGCTTCACCATCCTTATCTAAAGCTTGATAGACTCTTTTGGCAATAATCATTAACACATCAGCAGTTGACCTAGAGAAGCAAAAGCCATATTGTTTGTTTGAGAGAACATGCGAAGTGAGATGCTTAACTAATTTAAAGTTGACTAGAAACTCTAGTACTTTGCCAAAAAGAGGTAAGAGACTAATAGGCCAATAGTTAAAAGGATTAGATGGTTTGTCTGAGTCCTTAAAAAAAGTAACTACAGAAGAGGATTTCCAACAAACAGGAAAGCAGGAAGCAGTAAGGTATTTTCTGTAGAGTTTACAGGAATCAGGTCAGAAGTACATTTCTCTAGGATTATTGCAGAGATGCCATCAAGTCCCTATGCTTTGTGTGGATCCAGTTTAGAGATTATAGCAGAAACCATGCTCAGAGTTATATGCATATCACATAGTAGAAACTCACTTCTAATCGGAAAGTCAGGCAACAATATTCCAGATAATAATAGAATTGCAAGAGAATTTATGAGCAAAGCATTCTACTTTATTAGCAGATGTTAACACCTCAAAGTGAGTGAAGAGAGTTGGGATAGAGGATTTACCTTTATTTAATATACTATTACAGAGATACCAGTAGTCATGAGAACCAAACTTCTTAGAGGCTATATGGTGCCTCTTTTTGTCAGAAAAACAAAAAGTTAGCCTCATTGATAACACCTTTACAATTAATATGTGTGCACAAAAAGTGTATTTTGTGATCAGAACTATCATGTTGGTACATCTGGAAAAAGTGATTGCTATGAGCCATAGCAGCTGAACAGACAGGTGATTATAGTTTAACTTGGTATTTCTGAAATGGCACAAAAGCATTTATGTCCAATAAGAAACCTCAGTGGCACAATTTTCAACTAAGGCATTAAAAATTTCACTCCATGGGGTATTACAAAGAAAATTGCAAAATAAATCTTAGTCAGTATATTGGTAACAGTCATGTGAAGGTGGGTGCTTGTCTAAGAGATGAGTCAAAAGAAATATCAACAGATACTACAGTATGATCTAAATTGCCAAGAGATCAAAGTTGCAATTATTGACAAGAACCAGGAGAAGAGGTAAGGAACAAATCAAGTAAAGAAGCATGTTGATCAGAATTACTACGGAAACAAGTCAGAAGATCTACTATTTAACTGAGAGGATGAGCAACAGAAAAATTGAATGTCAGCAACATTAGATTGATTAAGCCACTTGACATGTTGAGCATTAAAATCACCAAGCACAAAAAGGTTTTCTCAGATGAATTTAGAGAGTGAGACATTTTTATACTGCCAGATATTTTGTCTATGTTATAATCCTAAGAAGAAGCAGAGTGATAAAGGAGAAAGAGATAGCTAAGAGAATTCAAATTAAGAAAATGTTAGTAACATATAAAAGAATCATCCAGGGACTCAAGAGACGATTTCCCTGCCATAGGAATATTTTCCTAGATGTAAACACCAAGGCCATGCATATGTATTTGAGAATCTTTCAAACAAGGAGGAAAATAGCTTGGAACAGAGAATATCAATCGGTATCAATAAAAAAGTTTAAATTAGTTTTACAAAGCACTAAGATATCTAGAGAACATTTCAAGAGAAAAGATTCTACACTACAGAAATTAGTACGAATACCAAATATATTGTGGAAAAATATCGAGGGGTGTAAGTCATTTTTTTTTTTTTTTTTTTTATAGATTTACTCTTATTTCTTTTAATTGTAACAGTTATGAGAAGTTATTTTAATTTTTAAGAAAAAAGCTAAAATATTTATCACTGTCCATCATCTATGTCAATACAAACTGTCTAGAAGGTGGCTAAGACTAAAGCATAATGTGACCTCAGTATTTCCGACCAGAATTACATGCAGGGACACCTATCCATGTGCAACATGGAACTGCAAATACCCTGATATTATGCAACTGTTGATCAGAGCAGCTTCTCTAAGTTGGGATGCAGCAACCAGAAAACTGTCAACCTGGTACCTTCATTATGAAAATTCTCACTACTGATCAGTTACACTATTTACATTATTCGGACTATTGTCCTCATCTTTGTCACCATGTTTATCACAACGTTTCAGCCGTTGTACACTCTGGCCTTCTTCAGGTGGTTGGAATGTTGAACTGAACCCTTTATTTTGCTCACTGGGGTAGACTGTTTGTTCCACGTGCCATGTCTAATGGATGTCAGTTAATCCTGTTAATTCCCCTCTCAAAGTTCTCCACTGCCTTAACTAGGTATTGGTATTAAGTTTACGAATTTTACAATGATGTTCTTTATCTATGATCCCACAGAGGGCAGTGATCTCCCTTTTCTCTCCATATGTGGTCAATCACGCCTGATTTTTCCACTTCCCCTCATGCTAAACTTAAGGAATCAGCACATATGCTAGGCCATAAAAATTTCCTGAGCCAAGAAATAGAAATAAATACAATATGGGAACCAGTAATAAGGAGTGCCAGAGAAAAGCTATAATAAC
Organism: Acanthosepion esculentum; assembly: GCA_964036315.1. NCBI lineage: Eukaryota > Metazoa > Mollusca > Cephalopoda > Sepiida > Sepiidae > Acanthosepion > Acanthosepion esculentum. Next base: position 43,076,176 of record OZ038496.1, on the reverse strand, counting down.
AACAAAAATTGCAATATGAGCTCTGGTAAAGAATGGTTGCTGAAGACATTAGGTTTATAATAGCCACAAATTCATACACAGATGGCACAGTGGATAAAGGCGTTAGTTAGATCCAGTGACAGGACCCAAAGAGTGTGAGTTCAATACCTGGTTAAGGTGGTGCAGAACTTTGAGAGGGGAATTAAAGGATTAACTGACATCCATTAGACAGTCTACCCCAGTGAGCGAAATAAAGAGTTCAGTTCGACATTCCAATCACCTGAAGAAGGCCAGAGTGTACAACTGCTGAAACGTTGTGATAAACATGGTGACAAAGATGAGGACAATAGCCCGAATAATGTAAATAGTGTACATAATACCTCATCTCAGAAATATAGACAGATACTGATCAGTTAGATCAATAGTTAAAACAGTTAAAATCCTATTAACCTGTTCACAGCACAGGAAGTTGGGCACTTTTATTAAGACACTATTTCTAGGAAGGTTGCCAAACAAGGTTCTAGATCCCAACCAGTCCAAGGAGAAATTACTAAATTTTCTTTGAAGGTTACCTCAGGAGTTGAAATTGTAAGGAATTTAACATTTGAATTTCAAGTACAAGAATGAAGTTGAAAGTTTTAACTTTGTTAAATTCAAAGTAACAAATAAAGGCATTCTAAAATTTTATTAAAATTTCAAAAATTATTTGGTAATAGATACAATTACTTTTTAAAGATTTAAAAATTTTGTTGAAATATTTTTGTCTATTGTTGAATTAAAATATTGAATTAAAAGATGCATACATCATTCTATTGTGCACTGGCACTAAAGAATCACAAAGAAAGAACTGTACCAAATAACAGGAACCACCTCACTTGAGGACTACCAACAGCAGCAACAACTAAAAATGGATAGCACATGTAAAACTCGAAGCGAAAGTAATATAATCAAGATGTTAACATTCCACACCACTTTAATAAAAGGTTCAGAAGGAAATCCACCATCAATACTGGAAACAGGTATAAAAAAAAAAGCTACCGGACTTAAGAAACGTGATTTCCTAAAAAAAAAAACGATTTTGTTTTGTTTTTGTTTGACTTTTGAGATTCTAAATTTCAACTGAAACAGTACTGACTGCTTGGTTAATGAATGCTGTTTTCTTGTAGGGAAACGATTTTAATATTACCATTATACACGCAAACGTACATGTGTAGTACACTACCTACACACAAGTACACAACTGAATGAAATTGAAATGGACATTTATGCCACAAAGGGATAATTTCCATTTTCTGTCTAGCTAGCAATAACTCATCGTAATAGAAAAAGAGTATAAACAGAAACGTACAACACTTAGAAATCATTTTTTACTCAGTCTTATCCTTTTTTTTTTACTGTCAGCAAATGCAAAAAACCGATGAGAATCGAACTATCCATTTTTAAAAACGATTTAAAAATTAAAAAAAAACAATAGAATTTAAAAACGATTTAAAGATCTTATTCTTGTTAGTTAACTTAGTTTTATATTTTATCTCCGCTTCACCTATCTACGACAAAATATAAATACTTGGGATCAGGCTTGAAATTTTGTGGAAAAATACAAAAAAATTCATTACGAATAGTTGGAAAATTGAACAAGAGAAAGGATTATGTTTTAAAAAGTCTTATCATCACAGATGATTCGTGTGTAAAACAGTTCTTCATAGAAATTTTATCTAGAATTGTGATAGTAAAAAAAATCGCTTAGAAAGAAAGAACCTAAAACCGAACGACAACGAGCAAAAACTAAAGAAAAGAAATCGTTTAGTCTTTAAAGACAGAACACTTCTGGTTCAATTTTGTCAAAAAAGATTCTGGAAGTTTTGTTTTATCTAGATTTTATTTTATTTTTAATTGTTGAGATGTCTCACTGGTGTAATCTGTAACTTGCTTGATACGCTCAGAGTTAATTTTTTTTTTTTTAAGTCATTAAAAAAATTTATGCAACAACTTTTAGTAACTATGCATTCGCAAAATATTCAAATTTAATTTTTTTTTTTTTTGAAGAGTAGAAAATCTCTTCGTTTTGTTTTTAATTTAGGGATTTGTCTTAAAACTCAAAAGTAAAGAATTACTGCAAGTTTCGTTGACTTAAATAAATTAAGGCATTTAAAATTTTACTGAGTAGTTTATTGTCAAATGTCAATATAAATTTGAAAGAAAGAATTTTAATATTCATAGGAAAATTTAAAAACGCGGTGATTTGGGATTATGGTGGCACTGGAGAACATTTTTTATTTTTAAACTAATTTTGTTTTACACTTGTTAACTATTTTTTTTTTTAATCAATCCTGGTCAAATTTTATTGCACAAAAAAAGTACACGAAAGAGTTTTACAATCATTTTCACAAAAATTACTTACGTTTACTATTAATTATTATACTGCTGACAAATCCTGTGTTCATTTTTTAACGTACTTGTTTTACTGTTAAATCAACTCAACGTTTATGGCTTCTTTCAAATTTCTTAGTTAATTTTTAACTATTTTCTTAAGTAGAACTAAGTAATATAAAGTTAGGAAAAAAATTTAATGTTTGTCAGCAGCCACAATTTTTATAAATTAAAATAATTTTTTTTTGTTTTCGCCGTTTTGTTAATTATAATTTAAGAAGTAAAATCTATGTGAATAAAAAGGCATTTTTCGAACAGACCAAATTTAAATCTAATACTGAACACTTTCAATATTAGAAATTAGTACAGGCTCATCATTTCGTTTCATCTAATTCCTTGTTTTTCTGCAGCCGCATTGATTTCGTCGAACTTTATTTACAGCTTTAGTTATTTTCTTCTGATCTTGTGTAGAATTCGTTGTCTAACTTTTCAATATATTCTAGAAAGTAAAATTATATATCATCTCCCTTCATTTGTAAAAAAAAAAAAAAATAAATAAATAAATAACAGGAGGCAATGGCAGAATCTGACTGGAATGAAGTCACATATATCGGAAAGCGTGCAAAAGCTGGACAACTAAGATCGAAACAGGTAATAAACTTATTTAAATATTTGTTTAATCGAAAATAATGGTTTACTGTTTTATTTCTTTGTTTTTGCTCCGAGTACAGAACTTTTCAATCATTTATTTTATTGATAGAAAATGGTGATAGATTTTTTAAAACTTCACAATGCGTGACACGACACGTGTTAAATTTGTTATAAAAATAAAATTATGTATTTTTTAATAACTCTTTCCATGTAAGAATTTTAGGTTAGATCCTAGTTTACTCGCTCGGAAAATAAAACATTATTGAAATTGATCCAATGAATAATTTTGTTTCGAAACCCTTTCTCATGCAAGGTATAATTTTTTTCTGTGCATTTATTTTGTAATAATACACATACAGTAAATACCAACTACAACTACTATTTATTCCTATCTCTAAACCATAATTCACACTTTCAGGGTCAATTTCATTTTTCTTAAAAGTAAAAAAAAAATTAAAACGCTCATGTGGCCAAATAATGGTTTATTTGAAGAACACAATAACATAATATTTAATTTAATTTATTTTAGTGAATGTTAGTAGATTTTCATTTTTCGAGAAAATATCGTTCATCAGGTGTATTTAAGTTTTGGAATATTTGTTAAATTTGCCAAGGTAGTTGGGATTTTTTTAATCTAATAAAGGAGAGTGTCGATTTACTCCAAACGCTTTCATAGTATCGACGGTAATAAGCACAAGTGCTCCCATAGAATGTTTTTATTATTACAAGGAAAAAATTGTTAAAATACTGATAGGCACAAAGTAAGCATACCATTTGTTGTGTGAACATTAACTACACAGAACAATGTACCAGAAGCTTCTAGCTGCGTAATTACGTTACCTGGTGATACCAATTAAAGTTGACAACAAAAGAAGAAATATTTTAAGTTGTACAGAAGTTTAAAAAAAGGAATTTATCTTTGTTTGCTGAATGTAGGCTACTAAACAACCGTTTTAAAGGTAGAGAATTTTTTTTAGTTAAGAAAAATAAGTAGGTAGACCATTCCAATTCCATGAGAAAAATATTCCACGCTCACATTCCCTAAAAATTGTTTTGGTGGATAAATGAAGAAAGGTTTACGCTATTTTATTTAGTAAAAAACAATTTTTCATAAGAATAAGATTATTGCTGAAGTTGGTAGTATTCTAAAAAGCAAAAAAACATTGTCATTAAAATGACTTCTTGGCTCATTTTGCCCCTTTCCGTTTAACAAGAACATTCAACAATTTCTAGTTGTCCTAGTAATCAAGCGCAGTGTAATTTTCGAAATAACCAGGCAATTTCACACCAGAATGGTACATTCTCTATACCGGAGGGGTGCTTATATTGCAAAGTTACCTTTAAATTTTCATTTAGAATTGAAATAAAATCGTGCCGTAACTGAGGGAAAATTAATTACTCAAAAAGAAACTTTAGTTTAATTGATAACTCTCTATTGTATTGACCGTACGCATACAAGAGTTTCTTGTATGGTCAATACAATTTTGTAATTGTATTTCGTAAGCGTAGCTTAATTTCGGTACAAAGCCACAAATGAGGCACCTACTCATTGGTAATATTCAACAAGACTAGCTTTCTACACTTTTCAGTTTTCTAACTTGTATGTTGAATTGATGTTCCTCGGAATTTTTAATTTTTACCGAAATAACTTTCTTTGAGTGACCTAAGCAAATACCCTAAAAAAATCGATATTTAAAGTTAGGTACTTCAAAAATCATGCGTGAAAAAAAACTATACCAATTCTTAAAAATTTACCAAAAATCAAGGAGGTATCGGATTTCATTTTTTTTTTTTTTTTTAGCATTTTTTCCCATTAATAAATTAATGAATGAATGAATGAACGAACTTTATATTGAATCTTTTGTTCTTTTTATTTTTCTCGGGCCAGGTATCCCTCCACTTTTTACTTGTGGCTAATAAGTAAATTTTTGTTCCTAATTTTTATATTTTCATAAAGTTAACCCCCACCTCACTGGAACAAAGATACCCAAAGGTAAATGCATCTTAAAAATGAAATCTTTTTTTAAGCTATTATTTTAGTTTTAATTCCAAGCTAATAGAAAAAAAATCATCTATTGATAAATCTGTCAACAAAGCATAATTTTTTATATTTAAAAAAAAAAAGAACTTTCAAAAAATAAAATATACTTTTCTGAAATGCTAAGAAAATTAGCTGATTTAAAATTTAATTAATTTAAGATTGTTTAACTAATTTAAGAGGAGATAATTGTAATAAAATACAAGTTTAGTAAGCGTGTATGTATGTAATTTTTTAACTACTCCAGGAATCTTTAAAACTTTAAATCTTTTAAGCATTCAAATATTTTAAATTTGAGATATTTTGGCTTTATACTCTTATCAGCCGACTACCTGCACCTTGCTGTGTATCACACTTTTTTCTTTTTCTTTTCTGTAAGAAAATGATGATTGATTCTAAATCATTGTTATAATTTGTGGAGAAAAATGATGCATTTCAATATTACTCAATGATCTTGCTCCTTCTATATTTTGGATTGGAGTCATTCTATTTGCCATTCTAGTTACCCTCCAAAAACTCCCTGTGGAGGGTAACTAGAAAAACTAAGTTATCATAGAAAAAGAAAAAAATGTATTTCTGAGAAAACTAATTGCACATGATGATTGTCTTGATAAAGAAAAAAAAATTATACTTAGAAGATTTAAAAGTAGCTTCTGATAAAAAATGTAATCAAAATATTAATATTTTTACTAGGTAGTGTCTTCATATTAGTGAAATTGCAAGACTCAATTTTTGCAGTTTATCCTTGGTGCTACAGTGTAATTAAGATGTAATGTTTTTATTAATTTTTTTATTAAGCCTTTACTGATTTATACATTTCACTTAACTTTTACAATGTTTATTTTTTTTTTATTTTCATCTGAGGAGCATTCCAGTTATTGGTGAACTAAGCTTGAAAGGTGGTGTCAGTCAGTCTTGAAAATTTAGACTCCTACACATGGTTCTGATTTTATGAACATGTAATATAAGGGGTTGAGCCAAATTTAAGAATTTTGCTAAATTTGGAGCCATATTTAAACTATATATAATAATGGGTGTACCAATAACTTGGACTGATTTCAAACTTAATTCGCATTTGAAATCTGTCCAAGTTATTAGAACACCCTTTATATCAAGTTGAAATATTTTTGGCCTTTGAAACTTTGTACATGCTACCTACTTCAGGAATACATTACAAATAAATAATAATGATAAACTATAGATGCCCAAATTGTTTTCTAGAGGGTCCTAAAAATGAAAAAAGAATTTTGACATGAGATTTTGGCTTCCTGTAACAATCATTGATAGTTTCAAGTATTTTAAGCCAATTAAATTCTGAAAGTAGATACAAATATTTATTATACTACCAAAATTCAGACATGAAAAATATTTAGATCTGGAATTATTAATTATTGAATGCAAAGGCTCATGGGACCTTTTTTATCTTTTCAAACATTAATAGAATGAATTTTTAGATAAAAATGGTTTCAATGCTTACCACAAAGCCTCTAAATATAAGAAGTAAATTAACCCTAAAATCTGGGGGTGAAATTACATAGAAAAATAAAATACATAGTAGCTTTATGCATAAATGAGTGAAAATCTAATCTATCCTTTTGAAATGGTGTACTTGTTTGAAAACAATAACAAAATGTTTCAAACTCTTTTCTTTTACTTTCAATTTATTTTAGTAAATTTGCAAATCTTTTTCATCACTAACATGACTTTGGAGTAATTCTTTTTTTTTGTTCTCCACTTTCCATGCCCAAAATGCATCCAATAAAACTGGAGGTACTACTAAACAAAAAGCAGCAGTTGCAAGTTTGCAACTATCAATTTCTAACCAGGTCTTAACACCCATGCAGGTAAAAGTTCTACTTTATTTAGGTATTATTTAAGGCAATTTGAAAGACACCTCCTTTTAAGATGGAATGCTCCTTTGTGTATTAAGAACAATTATTTTTCTACTACTGAATTTTCAGAAGTGTAATTTTCTTTTTTTAGGCTGTTACAACAGCACAAAGATCAGGTGCAGCTATAGAAACAACAAAAAGATGTAAGTACTCTTTAAATGCAAAACCTGAAGTAATTTCTTATTTTTCTTAAAATAGACTTAATAATTGTTTCTAGTTAGAACACAAAGTACATATTGAAAGTATAGTTACATTTCTAGTTTGGGGATTTGATTCAGAATTATAAACTAACTTGGTTTAATATAGTCTTACAAATAAAAATTCATTAAAATTTATGAAAGTATTTTTTAAAAGCAGAGCTCTTTTAACTTCAAAATTAGTGGTTAGCTTACACAATTTTGAGAGCATTTTTTTTTTTTAATCATTTCACCCAAACAAGGCAATATGACCACTAAGACTCAAGGGGGTTACTAGGTGTGAAAGAATGAGTAAAAGAAAAACATTATTAAGGAGTAAGAACAATAAAAGAACACAAATTAAGAAGACAAAAGATAACAATTGACATGGCATCTAAATTTTTGAAGATCAACATTGACTAGAAAGCAAAAAGCCAGAATAGTGAGAAGTTCAAAAGAAAATGTTAGCATAGAATATACAGTTACATTTAGCCATTTCAACTGTAAAATGAGGCCTAACTGTCAATCTGATACTGCTAAACATATTGTCATCCCAGAATCCAGATGTAATATCATTTTTGCTACCTACTGGTTGATACAGCACAGAATATAATTGGTCCAGTGAAGGATGAATATTTGTTTGTTTCATTTGCTTTTGACTTTCTTTATTACACTCTGTTAGCTTTCTCTTTTTACTTTATCACTCCTATTTTTCTCAGGACTGTAAGATATTACACAAAATATCTGACAGTATAGAAATGGCTCTCTCTGCATTCATCTGAGAACATTTTTGTGTTTTGTTATTTTAATGCTCATCAAGTGGCTTAATCATTCTGATGTTATGATGTTGCTGGCATTCAGTTGTTCAATTTATCTCTCGGCCAAATAGAACTCCCTACTAATTCTGATCAACATGCTTCTTTACTTGATTTGTTCCTCATCTCTTCTCCTATCTCTTGTTGAGCATCACAACACTGTCATCTTGGCAATTTGGATCACACTATATTAGAAAGAACCTGTTATTCACCAGATTCTCTCTGCCTTTTCTATAAATATTTTATGGTAATTGTTCTGATAAGTTTTCCTCTTTGGTACCTTGACTACAAATTTAAGCACAGGACTAGACTGGCAACTTGATCTCAACATTTTACAGTTTAAATGGCTAAATTTTAAGAGTTTCTTCTCTCGCTGGTGGAACTCTATTTCTTCCTCTTGCTTTCTAGTCAGCGTTGATCTTCAAAAATGTAAATTCAATGTCAAGTATTATCTTTGTTTTTTTAATTCCTGTTCTTTTATTATTCTCTCTCCATAATAATGTTTTTCTTTTTCTCATATTCTTTCACATGCAGTAACTCCCTTGAGTCTTAGTGGCTCTCTTGCCTTGCATGGGATGAAATGATGCCTTTGAGCTTCTTTTTTTTTTTTAATTTATAAGTTTCTGCTTTTGAGATTTAAAAAAAAAAAATTTAAATAATGTTCCTCTTTTATAATTAATCCTGCTTTATTCAAAATGTATCTTCTTTTTTATCAACCAGTGTGTTGATATGTTTCATTTTCCAGACTTTAATATTATGTTAATGCAAATTTTATATTATATTTGATCCAGACAGTGCAGGCCAGAATAAGCAGCATGCAGCAAATATAAATGCCAACAAATTGGATCAGGAAACTGAAGAGCTGCATATTAGCAAAGTTAGTCTTGATGTCTCTCGATTAATTCAACAAAGTAGACAACAACGCAACATGACTCAAAAAGAATTAGCAACAGTAAGTATATGAAAAATATTTAAAATCTAATTTTAAAGAATATTTTTGAATATCGAATGTGATATTTCATTTTGTATTATTTTCTTAAGTAATAGCAAATCTTACTAATAAACATCATGGAGGGATTTGAAAACCATATACCTTACAAAATTAAATTTTAGAATTTGCTGGAAGATTGTATAATGAAAACTATTTTGACAATTTAGATTTTTCAATTTACCTATTTCTAATTTAATATGAATATTTAGCATATCATTGCTAGTATATCTGAAGACTAGTTGTTACAAGAAACAATCTAAGATTGTAAAAATTGGTGATTGACAGCAAATGGTTTGTGGTTACATATAAACAATGTTGCAATAAAGTTGATAAAAATTGATAGAGTACTGAACAGTAAAAGATACATTGTTAACATGGAGCAGAATATAAGATGTCCTGATATGATGGGCCAAAAGATATAGCAGAAGATGTGAATATTCAAAGTTCATTAGTTTTCAGTCTTGTGTACTATTGAATGAGAAGCCGATTTCAATAGTGTGTAACTGAAGATGCAGGCTTCAAACAAGTGAAAAATCATGAATGTAATGTCATTTAGGTATTCTTGAAGGAAAAGGAATATAATACTAATGTAGGTACTTCAGCTTTTTCATGAAAAAGCAACATAGCATGATGAAAAAAGGTCCCAAACTCAATAAAAACAAAGTTTTATCATCAAAATGTTTGTTATTAAGAGGTTACTTTTTGGTTAAAAATCTTTTCTTACATCAGTGGCCAATGTGATAATTATGATTAGTTTTTGTTTTTTACATGTTACCAACCACTTAACTTAATTTCAAGAAATTCAATTTTTAGGGTTGAAATTTTTTTTATTAGTTAAAATCAGGACTCCTTGGAGAATGTAAATCATCAATTTTTTTGTAAAACAACCCATTCACCGAAAATCTGCTCTGAATTGTAAAATAAAAAAATGCAATAAAACTATCTAATTATTTAATTAGAAAAGCCTTTAATTTTTTTTTTTTTTTTTTTTTTTTTGATAATTAATTTTTACAAGATTTTTTTTTTTCTTTTTAATTTTCATTAAATAATTTATAATAAAGATAAAACTGGCAACTATTTTTTTATTTTTACTTGCTATTTTGTTAACTTAATTTTATCTTTTTTTGAAAACTGAAACAAATAGATTTCAGACATCATGTCGTATTTCCTTTTTTTTCATTTCTTTTGTAAACAAATAGATTTTACATTTATTTCCTAAAACTAGTCTATTAAATGTTTTTAACATATTTTTGTTCAATCTTTTTCTCTTACAATGGTATATAAAATTACATTTTATTAAGATCTGAAAGTCTTTTTCAATAGTGTTTCTTTTGATATGGTCATTCAGTAGTAATATAAAAACGAAACCAAAATCATTTGGTTTTGTAAAAAAGACAGCTCTTCGGTTAAACTGCACATCTCTACCCAACAGTTTTGCATAAAGCGAATGCAGTATACCCTCTTTGATACTCTTGTGAATATGAAGCCAGTTGATTAGCAAGAAGGTGCAATTTTCTTTTCTTTTCTTTTTTTTGTTTAGTGTTGAATTTCTATGGTATTTTATTTACTAAAGAGTTATTTACCCAAGAGTCCTTTTTTCTTTAAGATGGGACTGTTTTGATGTGTAAGGCGACACAACTCTAAGCACAAGTTTTAAAAACACCATTATGAAATTGTCAACTTGAAAAGTGCAGAAAAGGTACTAGCTGTCATTGAAATAGTGTCATAATTTAAAGAGATTTAGAATAAAAACTAATCGCTACACATGAGAAGGAATTGCATCTTTAGAAAGAGAAAACATTAAATTGTTGTTTACATATTAATTTTATCAAAATGGCCTTGAAAATAAATTAAATCAGCAGTTGAAATGAAAGGAAATTTCACTATTTTGACATGTTTCACTGTCTAAACTCGGTCAGTTTAGGATACCTATGTATTATTATTTTATATGCATATTAAATAGTTTATACAAACTTGGTTATTATCTCCTGTGGTAAAAGATATTTTATGGGAGTTGTTTCTTTTGTGTAATAATAGCTTCTACAATTTTGAATTCTGTAGTCGTTGCTGTATAGTATTTTTGGCATTATCTACTTGTCTTATGTTAATAGCTGTATTTTGTTTGTATGTGATTTGATGATTGATATATTTATGAATGTCACTAAGTTTCAACAAATAACAGGTCAGCATACAAGGGTGTGGCATATCAAAGTAACGATTTAATGTTGATTGTTTTGTATTGTTAATACTGGAGATGCAACCTCTTAGTGGCCATGAGAGTTCATAAACAACATTTGGTTCTATAAAAATGCCTGGATGCAGTCAACAGATCTTGTTTACCACTGAACTGAAATCATATCTGCTTCTTCATCAAAACACAGTCAAAAGTACTTGGACAAAACCAAACAAACATGAACTTTGAAATTGTGAATAAAGATGTTCAATCTTGATCTACAGTATCCTATTCAAAAATTAGAAAAATGTAATAAAAATATTAAATATAGCTTGTCAGTTGAATATAACACCTGTTTGGATGAAAAATTACTGCCTAAATATACCATTTTGATTATATAAAATTTCAGAATATGTTAATTTTCTATGTCTGTTTTTTATTTCAAGTTTTCTCAAACTGTTTCTTTTTCATTTTATGTGCACAATTTTGTTGTTTTCATTTTTTAGTATAATCTTTAAGTGATGTACAAATTAATCAACAGACAAAATTTTTCTCTTTATAGAAAATCAATGAAAAGCAACAAGTTATAAATGAATATGAATCTGGAAAAGCTGTTCCAAATCAGCAGATTTTAGGAAAGCTTGAAAGAGCTTTGGGTAAGTTTATGCAATCACTTAAGACTTTATTCTGAAAGAACATTGTCCTGTTCTAAGGAAAAATGAGTTATTCCATCTCAAATCATTCAATGGCCACAGGTGGCCCTCTCAGAAAAATCTGGGAAAATTCACATTGAATAATTATTGATAAATCCCAAATATTAGATCTGTATCTGAAATTTTACTGGATTTTTGTGTTTAGTTTGTTCAGTTAAAAAAAAATTGTAAACCATCTGAAAAACCATTTCCATGAGCCCATAATAACTGTACCATTTGGAACAAAGGTAAAATGAGCAAAATATAGTTTGTTTATATAGCAAATTATAGCGGTACCAACTTTTAGTTTCATATTTTCTTAAATATCAAATTTATGAGATGCCAAAATTGACAAACCATGATTTCAGCATAAGTTGTTATAGAAAAATATATTTTAATCCCAGACAGAAGTTGATTTGAGATGGAATGATTCAAATATATATTTTGGCTTAGAACTTTAAATTTGAAATATTAAAAATTGCAGTACATGAATAACATTTGATACAATATCATACATGTAGATAGTTTGTACACATTTTCAAATGTTATTTGATATGTTGTACTAAACATGATAAACTTTTCTTTTTTCTAAATCAGAAATCATGAATTTTGGAAAATTGTTTCCAGAAAATCAATCTTCTTACCAGCAGTTTTGTGAAACTTTGTCTGCTTCTAATGTCCTAAGAGATAATTCTATATCCAACCACTAAGAGAGTTTGCTAATTTGTACGTTTCTTTCTTTTATTTGTGTGGAAATGAAAACTTGTAATTAAGCCAGGATAGAAAATGATAGTAAAGATGCATTTACAATGAATAGAAATTTTTATACACTTTTGAAATTAATTTGTACAGATTGAAAATTGCTTTTCAAGAAAGTAATTGGCCAATTTTTTTCTTTTCATTAAAGAAAACTGGGATATTGTAAAAAAAAAAAAAATGGAAGTATATAGTTAAGTATATAGCTAAACAGTGTGTTCTATAAATTATTTGCATTAGTATCCACTTTAGTAGATACTATATGTTTTGTGCATTCTCATCCTCTTCAGGCAAATGTCCTTCATAAGTGATGGAGATGAGTAGTATATGGGAACCAATACTTTAGTAGTTAAAAAAAATCAGTTGTGAGGAGAAAAAAAATCCAACACACCTCATACAGTGGTTGTTAATACTTCCTCCAATACATAGAAAAACTAATATATGCTTATCTTTCAAATGTAATCTGGAGTTTTCAGCCTTGTAAATGTAAAAGGAATCATTGTCTGGGTTTGTTAACTGTTTTCTAGACAAATGTGACACAAGAAGGCCCAAATTAAAACCAAAAAAGATGAAGATATTAGTCTGAAAAAATAATGGAATATTAACAATAATTTATTTCAGATCTTTCAACAGCACCTGTGTACATATTCAGTTATTGTAGAAGCAGCTATAATGCATGATGCTAGCATACTTAACCATCAATGTGAATTTATAAACTAAATTGAAGCCTAGGATGATTTTAGTATTAATTTTTAAATACTTGGCCTTATTGTATTTGCCATTTGTGTGTTATGAACAATAATACAGGGCAGTGTACAAGCAGAATTCTTCACTGGTCTGACTGCATCTATCAGTTGTTAAATAAATTTATAATCCCAGCTTCCGAACAGAAAAGATTTTTTTTCTTTCTTGATAAAGGTTTCAAGTATCTGAAGCCTTTTTTTCACAAATTATGTTGTATATGCATGTGGAAATTCCACAGATTTTATAACAATGATTTTAGATTAAATTATGAATGTAAGTACCATTTACTTTCTGTCAAGATTGATGTCAGAAATAAATTACTTATGAATGCTTCTTTGCAATTTTAATCACTCGTGAAAATACTTTTGACTGAGAGTTCTTAAACATCAGGTGGAAGAGAGGGGGATCTGAAAGATAGATTTACTAATTCAAAAATATTTACAATGATAGCTTATTTCTAAATATCCATTTTTGATAGATATTCAGTGAAAATACACTCATTTTATATTATTGTATAATAAATGTTCTAATAAAGTCTGTGGGAAAATATTTGCAACTACAACAGTGCATCTTCATTTGTATTCTTTGATGCAAAGATAAATGTCATACCTGTTTCAGAATTTACTATACTGTCAATTTTCATCCTGAAACAGAACAAAAGCAACATGGCACTCACTAGAAAATTAAATCCAAATGAATTTAAATATGAATCCATCAGATTTTTAAATGATTCAGTTATAAATTAAATAATGAGTAAATTCAAATATCTTAACTACTATTTTAAAAACATCAATTACAATTAAATCTAAATATCAAATAAAGTAAAACTTTTTAAAAATAATTCTTTATAAAAAGTTTGTCAGTTTCAGTTTTCATCATAATTGGAATTGATAAGATTTAATTAAACTTTAATTAAAATAAAGGACAAGGTAAACTGCTCAGACGTTTAGACAGAGGATATTAAGTATATTTAAAGCCTAGTTTTATACAGAGGGTCGTCTATTTGATATGTTGCATGGCTAGGGTTCTCAAGTATCCTTTAAGGTCTGACTTTATATAAATAACTCAAAATAAGGTCCTTTTCCCAAGGTACATTCAGAAAGGTAGACAAACTAAGTAGATACTATACTATACTAATACATAGAAAAGGTTGGCAGACATAGTCTTAAAGTTTTTATTCACAAAATAACTGTTAATTCATGTCCATAAAAAGGTAACATCAACAAATGGGTTATTTCTGTTGGGTATTAGGTGTCGGCTCTCTTTGCAATAGAAATTCATAGTAAATCAATCCCCTGTGAAGTAGCCAACCTCTAAAATCAGTTTCTAACACTGCTACAGTTACATATTCAATATATTTCATAGTTGGGGGTTTCTAGTATCCCTTAAGACCTGACTTTATATGAATAAATCTTTAAGAAGGGTGTTTTTTTTTTTTTTTAAGTTTGTGCAAAAATTGTACACAAACAATATAGATTGTATACGAAGATAAGTTTTGTCAAATTAAGGACAAAGAATTAAGCTACTGTTTAAATTAAATAAAATGTTTTTGTATTTAAATAATTAAACCTCTAAAATTTTATTTGTTACCTCCTTTTTTTTTTCTTTTTTTTTTAAAATTTTAACACCGGCATACATTTTAATAAATTTGTATCGATTACTTGCCCTTGCTTTTAATTTGTACTAAAAACTTTATTTTAATTTTTTTATTTTACATTTATCAGTCCAAATAATAAATAAATTCGAATACTGAAATACTTACTTACATAGACTGTAGCACAATAATATTATAGATTGTTTACAAATATTTGATGGCAATCAGTCCTTATTTATTGTGTACCCTTATAATGCTATGAGTTCATATGTTGCATATACAACTACCACTGCTGCATCTAATAGGTTAACTTGCCATTTGTCTGGTTTGTATTAATGAACTGTTTTTTTTTTTTCTTTTCTTTTGTTTCAGGAGTTAAGCTAAGAGGTAAGGAGAAAGGTCAACCTCTTGCAAAGAAGTAGCCCATACCATTCTCAGGGCAGTTTTAAAAGAAAGATATTATTGCTTCAATATTTGCTGTATTTTATGTTGGATTCATTTTGAAGAAATAAAATCTTTTTAAATATAATTTAGATGTCCTTGTATGTGTGGACTTTTTTTTTTTTTTTTTTTTTTTTTTTTTTAAGTAAAAAAAAAAAATGTTGCTATGATAATAGATAATATGATCATTGCCAATATAAGTGACTTCATATGTTTTAGATATTTTTATAGAAAAGCATGTATTATCTATTTTTCACTAGCTTAGACTTTAGGTAGACTTTTGGTTAACTCCTGCAGAGGGCTTTTGGGCCTTCAGCCTTTTACCTTCAGCATCCTATGTATGTAAAAGTTATAAGAATTTAGAAATAATAAAATTATTTTATCTTTATTTGGCATAGTCTTTCTTCATATATGCAACAAATCTCTGTAATTTCTTTACATTTATTTTCTTTCAAAATTGCCATTCTTTATGATCCCTTCACATAGTTTGGGTTCCCTAATGTCTTAAGAGTGACTGTCACAGTATGCATGCTAGAAAGAGAGAAAAACGTGTGCAACATATTATGCCCCGCTTAAGTTTTAATTAGTTTAATTAGACAATATCAAATGCAACTGTGAGATTAAAGTTAAACCTTTTAATAATTGTTTTTGAAACCTTTCACTGTTTGATATCTGAATAACTTTAAATGAGTTATTTATTTAATTTTTAATCATGTGTAGCTACAGTAGTAACTACCTGTTACTTCAGGTTATTTATGATTCATCGAGATCGAAAAACGCACTGACACATATACAGTGCACTTTATTTATAGTGATTTTCTAAGCACGGCTTAGATGTAGCACACGGCCAAAAGTCTGGGGTACCCAGTGAGGATTGGACTCCCTACTTAGTTGTAATTGATCTAGCAAGATAATCTTTCTAACCATTACACCATGTCAAGGTACACTGCACTTTATTTATATAGATTAATCCTGTATTAGAAGATAAAAATAAAGTTCTCTTATTTGATATTTTTAATAATGCAGTAAATATATTTGGTACATTTCCTAAGATTTTAAACTATTGGTGAAATAGGCATCACTTTTGAAGTGTTCAGTAGGAGGTAGGGTAACTACTGTAGCTAACTACAGGGTAAGGAATATTTGGATGTCAAATTTGAAACTGCAAGATGAAGCACCCATATTGAATCACACATACATACCATTTGAAAAGGGCTTCTCTACCAGAATTTTGCAACAAGTAATGCTTGACTCCACTTTTTTCTTTCAATGGCTAAAAGAGGCTTTGAGTAAGTGAAGGCTGCCAGTGATCATTCTTCTTTGAAGCTTGTTAACTGGTGCTACAGAATCACAAAAAACTGTACCAAATAATAGAAACCTCATCGCTTGAGAACTTGCAACAAATGGCTAGCACATGTGATTCAAAGAGAAAATAATGACATAATCAAGATTTTGACACTCCACACTACAAACAAAAGGTTAGGAAGGAAAATCCTATCAATACTGGAAAAAGTGATAATGGTCACTGGAATTGAGAAACCTATTTTCCTGAAAATTTGTTTTAAGAATTTTATAAAATTCAACCAACAATAGTACTAGTTGCTTGGTCATTGGATACTAAATATTTACTTACAAAGAAACAGCTAATATTACCATTATTCTGAGTTCATTGCAGCTAATAGCTACACTAGTAATTCTGCTTTCTTACCAATTTAGTCTACTAATTGTTTCCCCTACACCATTTATTACGCTTTATATTCCACCCTCTCAAATCATTTTATTATTTAGCATGAGCCTTGAGAGTGATAAAATAATGTCCTTAATAAATTTGTCCTGTTTCAGAGATGTACTCAGTCTTGTCCTTTACTCAAATCAAAGTGCAGTGTGAGATTAAGGTTGTTACTTTGCTGACTAAGAAGTTTGCATTAGCAGGATCTGTGTTGTTACATAAAATAGATATAGAAGAGATATTATCTTCCTGTCAGTAGACAGTCTCTTCACTAAGTTAAAAGTAGGTTATCAGAAAATTCATTAATCACCAAATAATTACAACTGTTAAATGAAGAGATGATCAGAGATAGTAAACCTATCGCGTTAATCTGTTATTTACATCATATTATGGGTGACCACAATGACCATTGTCTGTCACATTCTGGTAGAATTCCACATTATTTTAACTTTGCTTGGAGGTGGAAGTACTGTAGAAAAAATGGTAGATTGCAGTTAACATTGCTGATTTTATTTTGACACAGACGCCTTCTGTAATTCTGAGTCAGAAGTTGGAAATGTAAAATAGATTGTGAAAAAAATGACTCAAGTTTTTCAGTAGGTTGGACAAACTTTTCTTTGGTAACAATTTTATGAGTTGTTCCTCTTGGAAGTTGAGGGAGAGGAATATGAATACTGTATGTTATGTATACAAAAAATATGGTGAGGAAGCCCATTTGTGTAAGCCACCAAACATTTTTGAGATGTTAAAAACATTGTTGAATACTGATTTTTTTTGCATAAATATGGTATTCTAATTGATCTACATATTGTTTGGTGGATCCCGACTCACATAAGGTCAACATGTTGTATTTTTATACTCTCCCATTATCCTCCACAATGGCTAATACCAATGCTAACCCTGTTTTATGCAAGCTTAGGTAAAGTTTCTTGCATTATTTAAACCATCTTTTAACAAATATTTCCCCCATGTCATTATGCACTAATGGTCTCCCAACCCAGATAAGCTGCGAGTAGCTAAAACTAAATTTAGGCAAATCATAGAGATTAGTATTATATGCCCATTAGGCAGCAACTGGGTTTCTCCATTGTATCTAGTCCCTAAAGTGCCTGTAACTAATCTTATCTTTTCTCACTACACTACTTATTGACTATGTGCATTGGGAACAGCATCTGTTGTCTTCTCCTGTGGGTTTGCAGTCACATTCCTATGAGATGTTATATCTGATGGCTTCACTCTCTAATTCAATACCTTTCTGTTTCGCACATCAATCTCATTTCACTGAGATAGGATACAATGTTTGCTAAGGGAGAATAGAAGTGACCCCAACTGAGATCAGTAATAACCAATCCATTAAGCTCACCAGAAATTAGTAGTAACAAATCAACTAAGTACTATATTCCTAAAACCCTAAATAAATGATGGATCATCTAACAAAGGTCTAGCCACATTGCCTTATGTGTCACTGATGTCAAGCAGTGTCTAAGCATGACAAAGATTTAAACATTAAACAAAATGAAAATCCTATAGTGTTCAAAGTATAGCTAAAAACTACAAACTGGACCAACTCATGAAGGAAGAGAAAAATATCACCTGGTACATGACAGGCATTATAACCAGCTGAAAGTAAGTAACTAGCTACATTATTATCAAGAAAAGAAGTGATATTGTTGGCCATGTACAAAATTTTGAAGGTATATCAGACAAAGCAGTTTGGATGGCAGTCAAATGATACAATAAATACACTTTTTAATAGATACTAAAAATAATCTTTGAAAATTTTCAGATTTAGAAATGACGTCAGTAGCCTTACAGACAAAGAAAACAAATTACACCATTTTGATAGCAACTTCAGTATAAAAAGAAGGATAATTTAGTGTAGGAAAATTTGAAAGTGAGAAGAGAAATAAGAGAAGTAAAATTTTAATTAACTTCTCGGTGAGACACAAAATGACAATGAGGAAAACATTTTCAAAAGTGAACAGGCTATAAATGAAATTGGAGAAACAAAAGACGAAATGAACTTCATAATTGATGACAAGGCCAGTACTTGGAACCAACATAAACTAAAATCAGTTAGTATCAGAAACAATCATAAAATGGTAATTTATCAAAGCTTCAACATTGAGAGACACTAAATGATTTTCAGAAAGAAAATATGTCAAAACATCAACAAAATTTGGGTAGAAATCAAGAACAAACATTGAGAAATAGGGAAAATATGAATAGTGAATTAGTACTTAAGGAAGCAGCAGATATAAGTACTTAAAAAGAGTAGAAGATATGAAAGTAAAAACCTTGAAATATGTTTGATCAGTAAATCACATAAACAGCAATTTTATGTGGATTTTCCCATATAAAAAAATATCAGATTATTCATTAAGTACAAAAAAATTTACTCCTAATCAGTGTGAAATTGGCACAAAAAGAATTTGTTTATTTACAATAATTTATGTGAAATAAATATGAGTGTAAAGACTTGCTTAAAATATTTTTGGAGCACCTAATAAAAATTAAACTAGGTAGAGAAAAATGTTCATAAAGTGGGGACTTATATTAGTTGATAAAGATAAAATGTCCTTTTTTTAGAGGGAGACAGCAAAGTATGCAGCATGTTGTTAATGTTCTGACCTGTTCTGGTTCGATAAATCATCCTAGTAGAGGAACTACCTGTTATTAAATGAGGAGTACTGTAGAAAAATCGTTGTGGGGGAACTTGTTGAAGCTAGTACAGCATTGTAAAATTATGGTAGCAGTAAATGAGGTGTCTTGAATCATTAGGGAAAACTTCTTAGGTTTGTTTCATATGTCCAGAATTGTTTACATTAAATTTTGTGTGTTGCCCAAAAGTCATTAGTTGACCATGTGGTATCTTAAAGTCTAAAGTCTTCTTTTCCTTCATGAAATTGATCTGCAATCACATCTGTACTTAGCAGTTTAACCAGCCAATGATCTTGCATTGGTAGGCTGATGAAATATCTTTTCAAATTATCACCAGTTTTAAATTCCATTTTTCTGATTGGTGGAAAATATTCCAGAGGATGAATTTTCTTCTCAATCCTTTTTTCTAGAACATTTCACTTTTTATAGAACTAAGTACAGCATCACCATAATCACACTCAGAAACTTAGGTTAATAAAAAAAAAGTTGCATTCTTATTAGTTGATAATGCTTTCATTCATAATGGTATGGGGCAGAGGATTGTTTGTTTTTGTTTTATTTTTATGGGCTTTTTTCACATAAATTTTGATAATTACTTTCATTGAAAGACAGAAACAGGGAAGTTAGTAAATATAGGGATAAAATGGTAACAATAATTGAGTACTATGCAAATCTATGTTTCAAAAATAAAAATACTACTGTCACTCTAGCAGATACAAGGGATGTTCTTGTAATAACAGATGAAATAAGGTTTGCACTTCTAAATGTGGAAAAGCACTGGGTGAAGATGGCACAGTAACAGTTTTAGAAAGATAGAAAAGAATGAACACAACTATTTAGCTAGTGTATTTGTAAAAGTACCTTGAAATCTTAGTCTAGGAATAGTCATTTCAAGGAGAGAAAAAAGAGATATTAAAATCCTTAGTAACTATCACCTATCACATTAGCATGGAATTTATACAAATTATTCTCTAATAGAAAAAAATAGATGCAAAGAAGAAAATAAAGCAAGATATTCTTATCTGGCTAGAAATCTTTACATTCTGTAATCTAACAGAGATGGTGAAGTGAGAAATATGGGAAACAAAAAGACCAATGCACATACGTTCATTACCTAGTTAAACTAACTTAAAATAAAAACAAACGTATACTAATTTGACTAGGTTGGGATAACAAGTCTTTATCAGAAAAGCAAAATCCTTAAAATAGCATATTAAATCCTTAATATACTATTTTACATTAATCCCATTCACATGAACCAATCTTTCTACATTCATCCACCTACTGCTAAAGTTCACCAAAGACAGCCTCTCTTTCTCACCTTGATCTTAACTTTAAGCTGATTCAATGGTAATTCTTCTTTTTTCCCCAACTGGTCACATACTTTAGTATGTGACCAGTTGGGGAAAAAAGAAGAATTACCATTGATTTTTTTAATTGCATCACTCAAATCACCATTCTCATTACATCTAATAAATACTAAAATACTTTTTGCTAAGTGATGGGCCCATATTGCTATTAAGAAAACTGGCTTCCAAAACAAAGAACTCTGTGCACAATCATTTAGCCCTCAAGTTCATGACAATGTACTGAAAAAAAACATGCTTGATAGACGACTCCATATCACTACAATGGACACATTCCAACAAAACAACCAGCCCCTCTGCAAATATTTGCTGACCTCAAATCACCAGCCAAATTATAGATACCTTGTCATTATTGAGGCATTTCAATCTGGGTGCCCAAGGCCATAGGGAGTGATACTCTTCTGTTATGTCTGCATTGCCTTGAATGAAGATAACACAATCAAGAATTAGTATGTCGCTTGGAGTTGACATAGTCTTGCTTAAATAAACAGATAAGCTAGATCCCTAACTCTTTACTTGTTTACTCCTTTTACTAACGATTCTCAGTGTCCATATTTATGTATGTGGATGAGTTCAAATCCTTTTCTGGGGAGGTGTGTTCATCTCCACAACTCCCTGCTTTTTAGATATGCTAACAATGTTAGTTGATACTTTTTCCAGCATGGGTCCACTTCCAATGTTTCAGTTGTATTACATTTTTGCTTACCCTGATGTTGTATTGTACTTTTAGTTTTTTAGTTGTAGGAATAGCTACTTCAAAAGTATCATACATTATATCTACCAGTACATTAAATTGTACTGGTTGCTTATTCTGTGCATATCTAGACCTCAACTGATTAACAGGTCTCTTGTGATGAAATCGTTCACTTTTGACAATGTACATCATACTACCAAGGCATGGAATAATTTTCCTTCCTGACAATTTTCTTTTCCAGTCCTAAAGGTTTTAAAGAAAACTTTATCGCCAATATTAAATGACCTAGTAGGTTGAAATTGTCAAGCTTTCTTCTTATTCCCCAGCAGTAATTTGTCAAATATGGATCTAACATTTATGGCAAACATGAGTTCTGCCGGTGACATTTTTGTGGCAAGGTTTGCATTTAACATCATTCGATACAAGAAGCAAATTGTGTTCCATTATTGAATACCACACTGTCAGGTACTCCAAAACGTGCAAAAAGTCCACACAAGAATTGAATTGTTATTGCAGTAGTAGGTCATTTACACTTCAATATCTCTGTCCATTTTGCTTGATTTTCATTGAATCATGCTTTAAATTGACAATATGTGACAAAATCTTCACTTTCATCCTTAGTAAGGTTCATTCACTGCCCACATGTATAAAACAGTGAATTCTTTTCACCAAAATATTGACACTGTTTCATTAAATGACACTTTTTCTGGAGTATCCAGCAAAATGAAATTCAGATATTTTTTGTGTTCAGTAGAGTACAATTTTCATAACAGAAGTACCTTCTTTTCATTTAACCATCCTTGATATTCTTCTCTGAAAATGGTCTTGTACCTTCTGAAGTACAATCAGAATGTAATGTTTTCTTCTGGGATGTAATGAAATTCACTAATTGAGTTAGCAACTGAGTTCGATGAACATGAAATTGATGTATTGTTTGTTCCTTGCTTTTCCAGGATTGCTTTTATCTGTTCTTGATATTCAATCCACTCCTGTTGCATTTGTTACAATAGTTGCTGAATAAATATCTTCAATTCTTTCATAGTGTATTTAGTTCATACTAAATAGTCATTAACTAGGAAGGAAAATTTTTTTCATAATAGCTAACATACAGCCTTGAAGTTTACTGACTTCTGCATCATGCTATGAATATAGACGAACACCACCAAAATTCTTCAGTGAATTTTGAATTTCACCAGCTATTTATGCAAACTAGAGGAAACAAAATATTTTTTTCATGTGAATTTGAATTCTAGTTGTCACTGTTATGTCTACATTGCTTTGAATAAATATAACACAATCAAGTAGTAGTATGTTGCTTGGAGTCAGTGTAGTCTTGCTGAAAGAAGTAGTAAGCAGATAAGCTAGCTTACTCCTTCTACTGATAATTCTTGGCATCAGTCTATATGTATTTGGACGAGTCCAAGTCCTGTTCTGGAGAGGTGTGTTCATCTCCACAACATCTTCCTTTGTCAGGTCAAATACATTGATCAAATCATCTTGCACAGTCCTCCTAATAATACTTTATATAAAGCCTTTCTCAACAATGGCCAGTATCAGAGAGGCCAGTCTTCACCCAATTGGAGACTTTTAAAGCATTTAAAGGCAATAGAATGGACACTTGCTTTAGGATCTACCTCTCATGCAAGTACATGTTTCTCAAAGCTGGAAATTATTTCTTAGCATCTTTCTTTCAGAATCTGCTGTTATTATCCTCTTATGCACACATCCAACCAAGGAAATGTAGTAATAAGGTATATCAACAGATCACAATATTCAGTGTCCTCAGACAGCTCTTGGAAGACTGGAAGTAACAGATCCTGTGACATACCATAGGGACTGTGATCTAAAGGAGTCTAAACAGTTGTCTCTAACACAGCTAGCCATATTTACAGTTCATGTGGGGAGGGGAGTAAATAAATGATTCACATTTTACAATCTAAAAAATTCCCCTAGTGATTTGAAATTATAAAAAAATAATATTTACAGTGAATATTTGCAGCAATAAAATGAGTATATATCCCTAATATAGCAGGAAATGCAAATGTAAAATGAACCAGCTGAAAAAGATTGTGGGAAAATGTAAAAAGAAAATTAAAATTGATTGAGAATATCACTTTCTGTCATCTAACTTGGAGTGGAGGAATGAAAAAGTGATATTGTTGTGGCCTTGTTATAGGCCAGAAATAAAGACACAAAGAGAGGAATTGAGTTAAACAAATATATTAACAGAAACAGTAATATAAACATATATAAACGAGAGTGTTACAGCAAGAATGTTTGGTCTGGCTGTCAGAGCTGACTTCTGGAAACTTCCTTCTCCAAAAGGCAGTACCTGCTCCTATTTATAGCTGGGAGAGTCCATGCGTGCATGTGTAAATTACCATAACACTCCTCTCCTAAGTATTAACTGTGCAGGAGTCTCAATACCTTTTTTCTTTGGGTTAACAATGATTAAGTCTGTTATTATCCTTTTCCTCTTTAAACAGCATTGTTCCAGGACTGCTTGATGTATTGGCATGTCAAAAGTATCATAAATGACATCCATGACTTCTTTTTCTTCAGGAGGACTGCTGTCAGCATTGTCCGACAGGCGTTTCCATAATTGGTTCAAATGTCTCTTCTGAGTAAACTGGGGACCTTTAATTATGTAGATCATATTTCCTACTCTTTTCTCAATTGTACCCATTTCCCACAATGATTTATTATCACAAAACATCCGGAAAAAAAACTTTCTCCCCGGGTTAGTAGTGTTTTCTCTGGTACAGTGTTAGTTCGTCCGGGTTTTGTTTTTTTGGGGAGTAGCTTGTCGAACACAGACCTGATTTTACGTGCAAACATTACTTCGGCTAGGGGTAATGATGATGGTGTTTTGTTGTTGGGAGTAATTCTATACACCTGAAAGAACTGCTGTAGTGCTTTTTCTGTGGGTGTGTCCCTAACTTTCTTCAGGTCTCTTTTCAGCATATCAACGTAGCGCTCAGCCTGTTCATTGGACCTTGGGTGATATGGGGTGAATGTAATATGATTGATCTGGAAGGTCTCACAAAAATTCTTAAAGTCGCCAGACGTAAATTGTGTCCCATTGTCGGACAATAGACAATCAACTACTCCAAATCTGGTGAACAGTTTGTGGTGGAAATTGATTATAACTTCTGTAGTGGGTTTTCTAGATCTAAGGACTTTGCACCATTTCGAAAAACTATCTACTACTATGAGATAGTAGAATCCGTCTAGTGGGCCTGTAAAGTCTATATTTATTCAGGACCAGGGTCGGTCCATTTTAGGCCAAGGACTATATTTGATTGGGGGGGTGCCTTAGCTGACAAGGTACAGTCTTTACATGATTTTACGATGTTTCCGATATCCTTATCCATGTTTGGCCAGTACACATAACTGCGCATAAGGTTTTTCATCCTTGTAATCCCTGGGTGGCCAGCTTGAAAATCTTTCAGAATTCTTCTTTGTAGCATTGTGGGAATGACGACTCGCTCACTATATAGCAGTACTTTGTCACATAGGGAGAAATATCTAAAGTCTTTTGGTCCTTTTCACAAATTTTGATTTTGGTTTGCCTGACAAACTCATTGTTTAGTGCTTCACGTTTGATTTCGTTGAGAGTTACAGGGAGTTCGCTTACTGTGTTGCTTAATATGGTTTTAATTTATCCTTCTGTTCGAAGAGAAGCAATCACAGTATCTTCAAAAAGTTCACTGTGTTTCAGGATTAATTTGCATAGTCCATCAGCATGACAGAGTTTTTTTAGACGGTAGGAACTCCATCTTGAAGTTATAATTTAAGAAGATTGTTCCCCATCTCTGTAGTCTATTTGCTGTATGCACAGGCAGACCTTTTTTAGAACCGAAAATGGTAAGTAATGGTTTATGGTCCATCTACAATGTAAAGTGTCTATTGTGATGTTCAGGTTCTACTGGACCATGTAAACTCAATAAGACCTTCGATACAGTTCACGATTGAGAAAGAGAGTAACAACACACTCCCATTCCTGGATGTTCTAATATCTCGAACAAAGCATGGGTTCAAGATATCCATATAGCGTAAACCGACATTCACCGGACAGTACCTCAATTTCAACTCCCACCATCCATAAAGTGTAAAGAAAGGGATTGTCCGCTGCTTACAACACCGAGCAAAAGTCATAAGTGGCAACCCAGAGACATTAGATAAAGAATTGGTCAGTATAAGTAGTATCCTACAACATAACAACTACCCTGGGTACATGGCAGCAGCCCCCCAAAAATGGGATAGGCGGGTACAAGAGGAGGAGGACAACACCCAGAAAATAGTCTGCCTGCCTTATGTGAAGGGGTTATCAGAGAAAATACAAAGGATCTGCAGTCCATATAAGATCAGAACAACCTTCAAAATCTGGATGACACTTTGCAGATATCTCTCCTGAGTAAGACCCACCATAGAGGAGAACATGACTAAAGACTGCATGTACGCTATCCCGTGCAGCTGCGGAAAGAAATATAAAGGGAAGACAGGCCGCCCCCTTAAGGTAAGACTTCAAGAACACCAGAAAGCTGTAACACAAGGGGAAGTGGAAAAATCAGGCATGGCTGACCACATATGGAGAGAAAAGGGAGATCACCGCCCTCTGTCAGATCAGGTTGAGATCATAGACAAAGAACATTACTGAAAAATTTGTAAACTCAAGGAATCAGCACATATGCAAGGCCACAAAAATCTCCTGAGCCGACCAAGCATAGAAATGAATACATTATGGGAACCAGTAATAAGGAGTGCCAGAGAAAAGCAATAATAACAAAAATTGTAATATGAGTAAAAACATGTATGATGATAGCAAAAAATTGCAATATAAGCATTGGTAAAAAAATATTTGCTGAAGACATCAGGTTTATAATAGCCAGAAATTCATACACAGATGTCTTCAAGGACACATGGCACACTGGATAAAGGCGTTAGTTAGATTCAGTTACAGGACCCAAAGAGTCTGAGTTCAATACCCAGTTAAGGTGGTGGAGAACTTGGAGAGGGGAATTAGTAAGAGATAACTGATAACTGACATCCATTAGACATGGCATGTGGAACTAGAACAGTCTACCCCATTGGAATGTCGAACTGAAATAAAGGGTTCAGTTCGACATTCCAACCACCTGAAGAAGGCTGGAGCGTACAACAGTTGAAACGTTGTAATAAATATGGCAACAAAGATGAGGACAATAGTCCAAATAATGTAAATAGTGAACTCCTTGCTTTATTTCAACTTTAATTTTTAATAATTTAGAAGGTAAAACAATTTAATTTACTGGGCAAAAATGAATGAAAACATACATTTTCTGTATATGCACAAAAAGCTTTACAAATTAATTAAAACATTTAATTGTAGACTTTTAACTAAGCTGGTTATTGTAGTGTTGTAGCTTTATAATGAGAGCTACATTTGTCTACCATTTATAAGTAAAAACAGTATATGGTGAACACACATACTACAATTATCAATCATCTATTTATCAGATAAAGCTACGTAGCTCTGGGAAATATATAGGCAGAACATAAAAACCCTTTTATTCTTTCATGTTGAGGGCAATGACTTCAAGAAATCTTTGAAACTGATGGCAACATCACTCACCTAACAAGCTATGGTAGCATGTTAAAATCATTTTAGGATGTGCTGAAATAATTCTTTTGAGGGAAATATGTTTTACCATATATGCCAGAAGTCAATAGCTTAGTTTATTATAAACCTTTGCCAGCAACTCTAGATTTGCATTGGCAGAGAACATTTGAGACCAGATAAGTGAAAAAATGTCTAGTTGGTGTTGGAAGGTAAAGCTGTTGGGAAAAAAACTTGATTCTTTAAATACTTGTCTAGACAGTATAGGAGCATAACATTACTTGTAGACCTGTGTGATAAATGAACTGAAGCAGTACTGGTCCTACTGATAGATTTGTTAGACTTGTTGGTTGGATGCATGTTTTCATTGTGGAAGACCGGGAGATTTTGTGAAAGATCTCTCAAATGCTCTGTTAGAGGGAAAGATTGTATAGACTGTAACAAATTCAATACTTTTCAAGCTGTGTATAAGAATGGTGTGCAAGTGAATATTGTTAGACACAATGATGATATTTGCAATGCTATGAGGACAATTATGGATTTACCATTGAAAATGGGGAAATACCCATTGTTGTTGATGTCATTGTTGGTGAGGAATACAAGTTTTAGTTGCATTGATACAAATGCTAATAGTAATATCATTGATAAAAAGGATATAAGAAAATGTAACAAAAAAAGTATTTTAGTGAGTGTGAAATAATAATAACTTCATATTTAGAGGACTGAGGAAGAAGAAGGAAATTTGTGAGGCTGTGTGAAATTTTCTTTAGACCAATGAAATCCTTGCCTTCACAGAAATTGACAAGTGAGCCAAGAAGAAGAAAGAAAAGAAAGTAGCAAGCCTATGCAAAATTCCTTTTGTTATGAAATGAAGAGAAAAATTAAATTAATGAGAGAAGAGTGTCTGAAGTCATATGAAGTTTTTCATTTCAGTTCCTCACAACCAGTGACCAGCATTAAAGTTCTTGCCAGTGTAAAATTATTTGCTAATTATATTATCAGCCTTTAACCAAGCACATAGCACATCAAAGAAGAAAGCTAAGTATTTCAAACTATCTCTCTTTGACTACTTTTGAAAATATATAACCATATATTCATTCAGGGAGCAACAAACTCTCTTATCTCTT
The DNA here is from genome assembly GCA_964036315.1 of Acanthosepion esculentum. Lineage (NCBI taxonomy): Eukaryota > Metazoa > Mollusca > Cephalopoda > Sepiida > Sepiidae > Acanthosepion > Acanthosepion esculentum. The sequence continues at coordinate 43,047,687 of OZ038496.1, read as the reverse complement.
ATTTAAACTTTTTTTAATATTATTTTGTATTAGATCATTTAATCTGTTGTATGAACATTTCCTCATTAAAACAATAAGTTAAAGCTACAGACTTTAAAAATTTCTGATTTATTTTCCTGAAACAAGCTACTGACACAACTTCAACATGTAAATTTGTAAATAAATTCCTTATCTTGTTTTGCTTAAATTACCCTTGAGTTTCCTAGTCATTATCATCCTTCATTAATTTTCTTGGTATGGGTAAATCAATTGTTCATCTTAACCACCAAGCTCCACACCACTATAGTATCAAATTCAAATTATATGCAATCAGAACAAGCAAACAACTCTATATTTTTAACAGCAACACTACACCAAAGAATTTGATAATATTTGAAGCTAATATTTCACTATTAGATTGTTTGGAAAAAAGAAAAGTAAATTCTGTAGAAAGAAATAGTAGAATTAGATGAAGTCTCATGGCCTGTCATGACATTTACCACACACATTAGTTTATTTTATTACAAGCAGATCATATTTTGAGAGTCAGCCAGACTAAAGATTTACCCTTACAAAATACAGCACATTGCAAAGTTGTATCAGTGTATGAAGCATAATTGAAAACATCATTTTTGCAGATATAATAAAAAAAAGCATGGCCATTGAGTGCAGAGTGCTTATTTCAGACTCTAGTAAAAAGGTATGACATTGCAAAAAATGCAAATACCACAAGGATCAACTGAAATTCATAGGAATTCTTTCGTCTGAAAAAAGCGTAGAAATGGGTTAAGTGAAAGTTGTTTGAAAATCAGAAAGACCAAAATGTGGAGTAGCAGAAGTTCAAAGTTTCTTTGAATTTTTTTACTTCAGTGCATAGTAGGAGCAAATATGACATTCAAATGGATAGAAAAAGAAGAAAAGCATTCGATGTTCTCAAGGATAAGAACACAAAGGTAGAAAGACTGGGTTATTTTGATTCAAATGCAATCAAAATATCTATTGGAGCTAAAAGCAATCTGGTGGGATTAGCAGCAGTTCTATGGCAGATGCAGTGTGTTGGGAAAAAGTGATCTCATACATGAGATATTATTTGATGGATGTCTAGTGCATCTACTACAAAAAATTGAAACCAAGAATTGAGCGGTTTGGTTTTGCATAATGGCCCTTCAATCGCTGTAGGGTTATTTAAGGCCAGATAAATGTTTTCAGCCATGGTTGTTTTTCCTATAGCTTGATATTATATGTAGATCAATGATAGTTTTGGGTACTGGTTAGTTGGTTTCCACCTGTCTTATTTTTCTGAAACCTGGGAGTAATTCTCATATAGTTAATTGAATATTGTATAATTTGTTAGGTTTTGAGTCCCATATTTGTAGCCATTTTCTTTTCATATGTTCTTTAATTTTGTTTCTGAAGTCTGTATGGGGTATTAAGATGTTGGTTATTGTCATGTTGAGAGTGTATTTAGCTAGTTTCTCTGCTATTTCATTGCTTGGTGTAACACTGTATCCTCACCCCACTGGATCCACCAGACCAGCCATTAGTCCTGTATTGTCCACTATTACAGGTTATGCACAAGTCTCCAGTTCCCAATGTCAATTCAAAGCCACCATCCAGACATGTGATTTTTTTTATCCTGAAGTGTGGTCATCAGATTGTAGAAATCCGGAAGCTCCCCATTGGTTCACCTGCAAGTTCGTTGGGTGAGAATTGGTTAACAGAAAAATAAATAACCAATTCGATTTGATTTTGAAAGGACAATTTTTTTTTATATATAAAAGCAAACACACACAAAAAATAATTCTTGTTGCACAAGGTTGAATGTTTCTTGTAAGTAAACAATAACCAAACAAACATAAACACTTCGAATAATTTCGGTAAGGAGAGATGTGGCCTTCGTTTTCACCCTTTTTGGTCAGTTCTTAGTGCAACTACTACAACCTTGAATGTTCCCATTCTCAGTAGTCGTAATAGTAGTAGTAGTATTAGTGATACTTAGATGTAGCGGCAGTATTTCACTCTACACCTCCTGTTCAGCTGCACACAGCGGACACTTTCTTTCCAATCTCTGACGTTACTCCGCCCAGTTCGACTGCACTCGAAGACAGACAAACCCGAAACTCTCCTTTATTCTGGTTGGCTCGCTTCTTTATATAGAGAACTGGTGACGTATCCCTTTTTCTAGTGCGAATGTACTGACACACTTTCAAAGTACAATTTCACTCTTCCGACTCCTTTATTATCATTATTATTATTTTGGGGGCGATATCGCCCCGACACATCTCTCCCTTACCTTTTTTCATCTATTACTTCTAATTGACATATATAGTATGGTGATGGGGTGTAGAGTTCTCGTTGTTAATTGTTGCTTGTATCAGAAGGTAGATAAATAGTAGCAGTCCTTCGGGACAGCAGCTAGTTTGGCCTAAAGGTTCAACAAGCGATCAAATTGAGGTCACCATAACATAAACAAAATAACATACGAAAGAGAAGGGTATATCAAAAACACTTTGTATTTAAATGCAACATCAATGAATAGTACAATGTTTCTTGATTTACACGCACAAAGTCCGTTATAAAATGTTCATTCATAGAAGAGAAATCCGATTATTAAAAGAATATAAGTGTCTTTTGTTAATACTTAAGTTCATGACGTGCTGGTCACAGGAGATGAAAGGTGAGGTCAATGGGTTGGTAGGAGTCCTTTGATATCTCCGTTGGTGAAGGAAGGCTGAAGGCATCGGGTTTCACGGGTGAGAAAAGCGTAGCGACATTCACTGACGGTACTTCAAAGCTTTCTGTCTTAGAAGTGAATTTATCGCTCTATTTATGTGTGCCCTTCGGATCAGAGTCAGTCTGCTGAAACAAACTGTTGGGTATGGCGCGGAGCTGTTTAATTGGTGGAAAATTGCTTATCGTTCTTTTTATTTCTTTTTAGTTTTCCACCGGAAATTCTGCGTGGAGCCGGGTGCGCAGAGACCAGTATTGGTCATTTGCTGTCTAAACCTCTGAGGGTTAATATCCGGTCCTTCGCTTGCTCCGTGCCACCACATAACTTTCGCCCCAGTAAACGGAGTTGTTGTTGTTGTTTTTTTTTTTTTTTTTTTTTTTTTTTAGTAATAAAAATATGTGTTTTCTTTCTTCCATTTAACCGTTCTACCGGACTTCGTTCTAGTTTCTGGTTTGTTATCATTAGTTTCTTCGGAACAAGATAGGGAGTTATCCAAATCCGGTCTTGATCCAATGGAATCTTTTGATTTTATATTTTCAGAAATATATGCAGGTTTTAGTCTATCTATTGAAACATTACTATGTACGTCATCCGATCTTTTAATAGTAAAATATTTTTCATGACGACTTAATACTTGGAATGGACCTGTGTATGGAGCTTCCAATGGCTTTCTTACTCTGTCTGTTCTTAGCCAGATACTTTTACATGTTTGTAAATCTTTTGGAATGTAAGAATTAGGTATTGTATGCAGGTGTCCCCTGGATAATTTGTCCATGTCAAATTTTTGCATCTCGTCGGCTAGAATTTTAACGTGCGAGTTTGTCATTTCACTATTCTCGTTCTTGATAGAGTCAATTAACAATCGGGGGACTTGTGCATGACTCCCTGTTACTGCAGTAAATGAAGAATAGTTTGATTCGTTAGGTGTTATCCTCATTCCCAAAAGGACGATAGGAAGAGCTGACAACCACGATTCTTTCCTGGCTATAATAGCCGTTTTTAAAGTTCTGTGTGCTCGCTCAACTAATCCATTCGTTTGCGGATGGTACGCCGTTGTTCGTAATCTGTGGAAGCCTATTATTTTTGATAGTTCTGAGAATAATTCGGATTCAAATTGGCTTCCTCTGTCCGTAACGACATGAAGAGGAACCCCGAATCGGGAGATCCACAGATTGACAAAAGCCGTTGATATTGATTTTGCCGTAATTTCTGTTATTGGGCATGCTTCTATCCATCTCGTATTTCTATCAATGCATGTTAATAAATATCGATATGGTGAAAAATAAGGGTCAGTTTGGTTCTTTACTGGTAGTAAGGGACCGACAATATCCACATGCACCGTTTCAAAACGACTGGAAGGTAATTCAAATGGATTTACTTTGCTCTTTGTGTGTTTTATTATTTTTGCTTGTTGGCAGTGCTGGCATTCTGTGCACCAGGTTTTTATTGACTTGTCCATCTTCGGCCAATAGTATCTGGATTTTATTATTTTTCTTGAAGATGTTATTCCTGGATGTGATAGATTATGCAGACTGTCAAATACCGATTTTCTGAGCTTTTCAGTCACAAAAGGTCGTGGAAAAGGTAATGTCGTGTCACATAATATGGTTTCATTTTGATTTATTGTGTATGGTTTCAGTTGATCTTTGAATGCCTGAATTTCATTGTCAGTAGCTTGATGCTTCATTATTTCTTGTAAGTCACATATATCAATAGTGATCGCGTTGACAGGTCGTGATAAACAATCAGCTACTATATTTTGTGAACCTCTTATATGTGAAATGTCATTTACATATTCGCTGATAAAACAGAGGTGACGCTGTTGTCTATCTGATTTTAAGGAAGACTGGCTTTTAAAAGCACTGCAAAGTGGTTTGTGATCCGTCAGTAACATTACATTTCTGCCTTCTATTAAATGTTTAAAATGGAGTACTGCTAGATAGGCAGCTAGTAGTTCTCTGTCAAAAGTAGAATATTTTTGTTGGGTTTGGGATAATTTCTTTGAAAAGAAACCTATGGGGATGGGTTGATTATCAATCATTTGATGAAGTGCTGCACCCACCGCATAATTCGAACTGTCTGTTACAAGTTGATAGTTGTTAGCTTTCGAGCTGGGGAAAGCCAAAACAGTTACATTTGATAAAGACTTTTTCATATTTTCGAAAGATTCAATTTCTTCCTTTGTTAGGGTTAATGACTTGGAATTTTGGTTTAAACGTATTTTTTCCGTGAGAGGTAGTATGATATCGCTGAAATTTGGCACAAGTTTTCTGTAAAAATTTGCCATTCCGATGAATCGGCGTAGTGATTTGGAATCGTTTGGTTGAGGAAATTCACTTAATTCATTCAACTTTTTAGCACTGGGTTTGAGACCACTAGCAGAAATATGAAATCCTAAAAAGTCTAATTCATTAGCACTAAATATGCATTTGGAGAGACAAATTTTAAAATCGTACTCACTCAGTTTTTGTAGTACTAGGTCGATATGCTTGGAATGAGTTTCTTCATCTTCTGAGAATATAAGGATATCGTCGATATATACAAAGGTATAATCAGTATCACGAAAGATATTGTCCATCATTCTCTGAAAAGTACATGATGCGTTCCGTAGTCCGAAAGGCATATAGTTATATTCAAATAACCCAAAAGGGGTAGAGATGGCTGTCTTGCAAACATCCTCCGGATGTACAGGTATCTGATGATAAGCAGACGACAGGTCTATCTTTGAAAAGAACTTCTTATTATGAAGCTTCGAAGACAAGGAATTTATATTTGGGACTTGATATCGATCGGCTTTTGTTATGGTATTTAAATGTCTGTAATCGCCAACAGGTCTATATGTGCCGTCTGACTTCGGTACCATATGTAAGGCTGAACTCCATTCAGAGTTTGAAGGGGAAATTATTCCTGCCTTTAGGAGTTTCTTGAATTCCTCTTTTGCAATTTCACATCTCTGAGCTGATAATTGTCTGGCTCTGGAGAAAGTAGGAGGGTTGCTACCAGTTTCTATTCTATGGAATATCTTTGGTTTTGTTGCATTCGTGTCGCGATGAGGAGAAATTAAGTTTGGGTATTTCTCCAGAATTGCTCGTACCATTTTGTTAGCATCTTTATTCGGTACTAAATCTATATTCATGATAATAGACGATGGATGTGCATCGGATTGTCTATTAGTCATTTTATCAATCAGCTTATTGTTTGTGCAGTCCACCATTAGCCCGAAATGGTTTAGGAAATCGTATCCTAGGAGTGGCTGAGCAGTTTCGGCTATTATAAATGTCCAGGTAAATTCTCGTCTGAGGTTCCGTAGTGTTAGATTCAGTACTGCTTGTCCTGAGCATTCAATCTTTTGACCGTTGGCAGACACTAAAGAGATATTGGTTGGGTATGTTACAGCTCCGCTTAAATATCTCTTCGGAAGTATAGATACGGCAGCTCCTGTATCCACAATAAAATTTAAACTTTGAGCTCCTAACCGTGCGGCTACAATGAGAAGCGGCGAGGAAATGGAAGCTAACACCTCTCGCCTAGTTAGTTTTCCGAAATCTCACGAGGAACTGGTGAATTTTGGCGAGAGTTGGGTTGCATTTGAACATTCCGTTTATTTGGCCATCTGCACCACGGCTTACAAAATTTTGCACGTTCCGCAAAGTATAAATGCGCTCGGCAAATTAGAGGTTTTTGGTCCTTGTTAAAAGGGCGAACACTGGTAGGGAATTTATTTTCACTGTGGGAACAGCCATGTATCCTTTTAGTTTCATTTTTATTTTGCTGTTCATCCCTTTGCTTCCCCGAAATCTGTCGAATATGTGCGGTGTCTTGTTTGTTAAAATATAATAGTAAGTCATCCGCCATTCTTCCAAGGCGATCTGTGTCTAAATCGACTTGTGCCGCTACCACTGGTTTAATGGAGTCAGGTAGGGCTTGAATAAATTTGTGACGTACGATATCGTCCCCTACGCCAATTCGGCTTGCTAATGACATAAGTTCATTCAGGTATACTGAGGGACGACCTGTTACAGTCGATGACGACATTAATTTGTCCAGCATCTCTGGTTTTGTTTTCTCGTAAGCGCCCGTCACTGCTTCTCTTAGTGCGTCGTAATCTTTTGATTGCAGTATAGTTGGCTGTATATTTCCTACTACGTCCACAGGGAGAGCTGCCAAAGTGTTAAAAAATTTTTGACTGGTCTGTCTTATATTTGCAATATTAAATTGCGCCTCCATTATCGCAAACCAAGCTATTACGTTTGATTCAATGAAGTTTGGTGGTTTTATCGCAACAGCTTGGATTGGTTGGTTTTGATTAATTGTAGTTTCTTCAGCGTCATCTGCCATGTTTTTGGTTTGTGTTGAATAAAAATTCTAATTTTGTGACAGTTCAATTTTTTTTTTTTTTTTGTGCGTGCGTGCGTGTATATTTATGTGTTAAAATCACGTCTTGGTCACCACTTATGGTGATGGGGTGTAGAGTTCTCGTTGTTAATTGTTGCTTGTATCAGAAGGTAGATAAATAGTAGCAGTCCTTCGGGACAGCAGCTAGTTTGGCCTAAAGGTTCAACAAGCGATCAAATTGAGGTCACCATAACATAAACAAAATAACATACGAAAGAGAAGGGTATATCAAAAACACTTTGTATTTAAATGCAACATCAATGAATAGTACAATGTTTCTTGATTTACACGCACAAAGTCCGTTATAAAATGTTCATTCATAGAAGAGAAATCCGATTATTAAAAGAATATAAGTGTCTTTTGTTAATACTTAAGTTCATGACGTGCTGGTCACAGGAGATGAAAGGTGAGGTCAATGGGTTGGTAGGAGTCCTTTGATATCTCCGTTGGTGAAGGAAGGCTGAAGGCATCGGGTTTCACGGGTGAGAAAAGCGTAGCGACATTCACTGACGGTACTTCAAAGCTTTCTGTCTTAGAAGTGAATTTATCGCTCTATTTATGTGTGCCCTTCGGATCAGAGTCAGTCTGCTGAAACAAACTGTTGGGTATGGCGCGGAGCTGTTTAATTGGTGGAAAATTGCTTATCGTTCTTTTTATTTCTTTTTAGTTTTCCACCGGAAATTCTGCGTGGAGCCGGGTGCGCAGAGACCAGTATTGGTCATTTGCTGTCTAAACCTCTGAGGGTTAATATCCGGTCCTTCGCTTGCTCCGTGCCACCACAATAGTCCAGTGACTAAGTCAAAAAAAAAAAAATTCCACTCATGCAATTGTCCAGTATACCTTTCGTATGCAGGTATTACTTCATCCAAAATTAAAAAGGAAAGAAAAAATGTAAAGTTTGATTAAATCGATTCAAGGATTATAGTTCTTTGTCAGTCCTCAACAATTCATAGCACAGTTCTGATATTCTACAAGTGGGATAATAATTATTCTCCTGTAAGGTGTATATATATATATTTTCCAATTCATGCAAAATTCAATAAGCAAAATAACAATCACGTTTCTATTCCAATTACTTATGGAGACTTCAACACTCCTTACTGATCAATCAGTTATGGTCATTATTCATTTCTTCTCTTTTCTGCGCTGCCTTGATGATCTCTATAGCGGATTCGGGGCTCTCTCCAACAGTCGTTGGTTCAACCGGTAACTCATTAGTAGGTTCATTCACATCTGCATTGGTTATGCTCTTATGAAGCTCACTTAATGGAATCCCTCTTTCGCTCTTACCAGCCAGTTTGATCCGTTTGCGTGACGACTTCGCTCGCCTCTTTATCCAACAGATTATTTCTCCTAAAATAATCAATAAGGATCCCAAAACGGTCGGCCAAACTACCATAGTACTCATATTCTCCTTCCAATTCGGACTAGTTCTTCCCACTTGGCTTAAATTAGATTTCGACTCTTCTAGGGTAATTTTTCCAAGGGGCTTCAAGAAGTCAGGCATTTTCTTTAAAGAAATCTCAGGGAATTTCTTTACTATAGGTTCTCATAATTCTGTCCATTCACTCACGTTGGTTGGCATTAATTTCAGGAAAGATTGGTTTTCCTCAAATATTTCTTCTGTCTGGTAATAAGGGGGAAATGACACTGAGAATCCATTGGCGCCACACCTCATTGGTAATACTATAATAAATAATGGTGGCCCCATTTTTATAATTCTAGTGGGCTTTTCTTCACAGACTTCCGATAATTCTAATTCTCTTTGGGTGTCTATTGCCCAAATGCCGTCCGATACGTTAATTGCTGAAGGTAATATAAAACTGGTTAATACTTCTATTTGACAATTCTCCTTAGTTCCCCTTTTATTTTTCCTAAATAACTCAAGTACACACAGATAATGACTACCAGTCACATAAATTGGGCTTGCAGATACACAGGTGCTTAAAGCATCAACTTTATATCTATTCGCTTCTTTACTTGTTAGCAACATAAATTTTGTTCTGGCCAAATTCAAGGCTAAAAGGTCCACTTCCACCTTGTACCTAGCCACAGCTTCTAATTTTTGATTTGCATAAGCACCCGCGGATGCAATGGGGGCTCTTCCACACACCCGTTATCACCGATAACCGCAGTCCGGTTCACCTCTCGGCCTCTTCTGCAGGCACCTTATCAATCTTCTCATATTCTCTATTCTGGGGCTTTAGTTCTCTCTACCCATCTCAGTCGTAGCTTTATAGGCAATTCTATGTCCTTAGATGCTTTTTCGGTTTCTAACCGTTCTTTCAACTGGGCTAATGGAATCTCATCCCCTTCTTCCCAAGTATCCGACCCATCACTATTCATCTTCATTGCACCATCCGCTTCATTACCTTCCTCCAGGGAGCTACTTCCATGATTGTCGATCCCCTTTATTCTTTCCAAACTCTCTGGGATAATCATAATTTCCTCCTACCCTTCTTCGCTATCAGTCTGTAATTCTTCGGATTCAAACAAGGTTGCTCTTCTCTTTCCGTTGTTCGCTCTCCTCTCCTTAGCTCCTTCCCATTCATCTAGCTCTGCTAATTTCATATCGTTAGCATGTACCTGCTTTATTTTCCCTGCTACTTGATCCCAAATTATGTAAGTAACAGGTCCCGTCTATTCCACTAGTCTATAAAAAGGAATCCATCTCTGATCCAATTTACCTTCCCTCAGGTGTATTTTATAATATACTGGATCACCTAGTTGGAAGTTAATTTCCTTCCTGTTTTTATTTATTCTATCATTACGCCTCTTCTTGGCTCTCCTAATTTTTCTTCTCACCTGAGTAAAAACCTTATGTTGTTGCTCCAAGATCAATTTATGGTGATCTTCTCCCATCTTCATCATAGCAGTCGCTTCCCATACATTCAATTCCACGGAACAGAACTCGTCCATGACGGAACGAGAGGCATATGCAGTAAAGTGGGCAATATTGAAATTTGATTATTTCCTTCGCAACCGCCCCTTCGCCATCTTCACCGACCACAGATCGCTGACATATCTGGACCAACGAGAGTTCAATAATGCCAAAACACGACGATGGCAAGAAGAAATTTCATGTTATAAATTCGTCTTAGAATATGTCGAAGGCGAATCAAATGTATGGGCTGACATGCTCAGCAGAGGTTGCGGACATAAGAAAACGAAAGCCCCGAACGACCCTACACCGACAGGCAGGACATTCGAGATGAGTGGTTCAGACCTCCGCGTATACATCCCATCTTGGTGCCTCGGCGAGTTTAACGGTTTACAGTCCAAAACTCACACACCACAAAACGCCCGCACCCACAAGCACGTCACCAACGCATTCTTTGTCTATCACTCTACCACCACCATCCCCACTGAGAGAATCTGCAACCACCTCGTCATCGCAAATGAACAACAAATGGACGGCACCCTGGCAAAGATCATCAGCGCCCTCCAGTCACCCACTCCAAGCGAACCCTATATCGATCCTGACGACCACCGAGCTACGTTTTTCAAAAAACATTTGCACCAATTTTTCTAGAACCAGGCACCCCCGTTTTGATGATAAGAGACAGTAAACACTCTCCGAGATCGGTTGTACCATACAAACTATGATCCAGATACCTCTATCAGGCACACGAGGGCAACAACCACTCAGGTGTTACCCGTATGCGAGAACTCCTTTCCAGCTACTGGTGGGAATTCAAAAACCGCAACATCAAGGCCTATGTCGATTCTTGCGACACGTGTGCTAAGTGCAAGGGCAACTACGGTAAATGTACCCACTGGCCCATTGGTCACAGCAAACAAGGAAAGAGACCATTCGATCTCGTCTTTATAGACTTTGTCACAATGCCCAACTCAAAGGGAAAACGCTACATCCGAACCATCTTGGATAGCTTCAGCCGACACTTTACAGCCATACCATGCGCGAGAGACCGTGCTATCAACGCCTCCCGCGGATTGTACCAGTTCTTCCTTCGACACAGAGAGATTCCACGCATAGTATCTTCTGATCGAGGCACACACTTCACTGGAGAAGTCTATCGACAATTCTGTAACCAGATGCCAATCACGCAAGAACTTCACTGTCTTTGGCGCCCGCAAAGCTCGGGAAATATCGAGAGACAACATCACACGATGAAGAACGCACTTTATATGTTATGCGAAGACAGGAACTGTGAATGGACAGACGTTCTAGAATCTGTCGTTTCGTCCATGAATGCCACGACCAACAGCGCCACCGGTGTCTCCCCGCACTATGCCATTACTGGCCGTCACCCCAACATCGACTTACCTACACTACACAGAAATCGCAAGTGACGATCCTGGAGCATATGGAATGCAAATTAATGCCCTGCTAAAGCAGGTTCACCACTACGTCATCCTGGCCAACGACGAAGCTGACCACAAACTTGAGACTAACTTAAATCGCCTCACATACAAGTAGGCGACAAGGTTTTACTTTGTTGCTGGGCCGGATAAGGATGTCGCCACCCCAAGCGAAGAAAGGGTGAGAAACAGCCAAGACAATGAGAGGACAAAGGCAGAAGTATAATAGACAATAAACATCGAATTTATTTTGTTCAAAGTGTACAAGAGTGTAATTTGGAGAAATGTATTGGATTCAGTGGCGGGTCCAATATGACCGGTTTCCTTCAGGGGAAGTTGATTCGGTTGAGACGAGTGTAGGGTTTGGTCGGCGGCGATAGCAGGTCGACTGACGGATCGGATAGTTGACAAAAGCTGGTTGGTCGAAATCGCACGTAGATTCGTTGAATCGGTTAGGACGAAATCCCTAAACAGGGCCGAGTCAGAACGTGTTACGACTTCCCAGGTGAAGTCCCTAAACAGGGCTGAGTCGGAGTAGTGATACGACTTCCAACCACGGAGACGGGATTCGCGCCGATGTGTATCACTTGATGAAAGCGATAGTCCCTAAACAGGGCCGAGTCAGAGCGGTGTTACGACTTCCAGGGCGGATCACCGAGGTGACCAGCGCAGGGACGAATCCCTACACCAGGGAAGTATCGAGTGAAGATCTCAGCCAGAACGCCGACCAAGCGAGCGATCTGCGAACAGATACTACACTGTGATCCAGGACACCCAGCCGTGCAGCTCAGTTGATTTACTTGACCTCCCACAGGGTCAGGTTGTGACACAAGGTCAGGGTTTAATGTGGGAAGGGAGGGGGAATGGACCCGAGTTTTCACCCGGGCCGCAGTGCTTTGGCTTTAGCTGGTCTTAGCTTGTCCAAGCTGGTCTTTAGCTGGTCATAGCTAGTCTTAGCTGCGATACTACCAGCGCAGGGACGAATCCCTGTGACCGGCCTGTATCAGAGATCGAATTTGGACGAAAAAAAGGGGCTAATGATATGTGAAACGATTTGTTCAAATACTCCCTGGCTAGAGGGAGTAGAAAACCGTAGATATTAAATTAATCCCTTGTTGTTCGATGTTTGAAAAAGGCGCTGTCTAATCCGATGCTTACTAGGTACGGTTTGGACTTAACTATATTGGCCAGTTGTCCATTTTTTTTGCATGCTGCATGACCTAAATCAGTGAGATCAGGGGTTGTGAAGGTCAAGGTCGTTTTACTAGGAAGCGGCTAATGGCGTCCGCGACAACTTCACTGGCCACACTCAACTGTTGCCCAATCCTCTCATCTGCCCTGGATAGGAAATTACACCATTATAAAACGAACAATATGATGTGCCAGGTGCAAAATGATAACAGTGATACAATCTGGATTCACCGTGCACATATCCGACGACTGGCTCCACATCCAACACATCTATAAAATACAATCCCTCTGCCTCCACCATGTAACAGTCACCAGGATCATTCTCCCCAACATCTCTCTGGGACACATAATTCAGCAAATGACTCCATACCAAAACAAATGCCAATAAGAAGAACACGAGGACAACTTCCCACACACTTCAGAGACTTTATCATGAATTAATCACCCAAATATACACGAATAACGCTCACTGTAAATCAGACCAAGATCTGGGGGAGCCTTGTTATGAAATAAAATATCTCGGCTGATTTGCAGGCAAATAAACTAACATACTCAAGAGCGAGAGTCGGATGTGAACGGGACAAGGCCCCGTCACAAAATGACCATTATCGTCATTTACGCATAGGCCCGACGCACGAGTTCCGGTCAAAAAATAAAATAATATTTCAAAGTGCTTCTATTTTTTCGACCAATAAAAATGCTTCCCTCCTAATTATACTCGCATCGTTTTTTGAGCCCGTTAAACCATAAAAAGGGTCACACGGGGAAGTACAAAGCAGTCAACGGGAGGCCGGGGAAGAGATCTGTCATGGTCAGTCTGGGCAGTCAGCAGGAGGAATGCCACGCCAACCAGTGGAAACTACTATGAGAGATCAACCCAGATCGGCAGCTGGCTTATGAACTATACCACAAGGTAGCTGTCCCAAAACCACATGTTCCTATTGAAATAAATCACGTAAATCTATTTCTGCTGTTGTCGTATTTCTGTCTTGCAAACATTACGCTTGTCTATAACATCTTTATCAGGTGTATATTGACCTGGGTAACCACAGTGAATTCTGAACTGAACCTTTTATTTAATCTATGAGGGTAGACCTTGTTTCACTGCCCATGTCTAGGGATATCTCATCTAGTTATTATTTATTATTTTTAGTACTGCTTAGTTATTGCTTGCCCTGTTTTCACTGAGTCCATGTACATACTGCACAGCCCAGTGATTGAACTCACAATTACTATGTCATTAAATTCATGAACCAACAATTAATCCTCTGCTGATTGCTACTGCTTATCATGCATGATTGCACTCACTGAAGCTTTTCACTTTTATTACAGCTGCTGTGGAAAACTTGCTATCATTCTTTCTTTCTTTATTAGCAGCTCCCATATTGCATTTATGTCTATACTAGGCCTACTAAGGAGATCCCTATAACCCAGCATATGTGCTGATTCTTTCAGATGTCTAACACTCCATGCATGATCGGTCATGACTCTCTGTCACCTCCCACTATGGCTTTTTGATTTTCTTCCAACCTTACTTTTAGGAGTGGCTTGTTTCACCAGTATATTTTTTGCTGCAACTGCAACTAATGGAGTACAAACAGTTTTTGATCATGTTTTCTTCCATGTTAGTCTTTACTCAGAAGAGAATTCTCCATAGAGTGAAGCTACCCTACATGCAAGCCATCAATCTGCCACTGGGTGGCATTTACCGCTGGTTGCCTGCTGTCAAACCACCTGTGTGTTCATCTCGGCAATGTTAACAGTGGCAGACCGCTAGAGGCCCACCAGTGGCTGCCAACAGAGGACTGCTGGTGTTACCATCAGTAGCCTGCCAGCGGGCAACTAGCAGCCTGTGTGTAGGGTACTTCTGTGATAACAACAACAAAGATGAAGACAGTAATCTGTATGTAAATAATGATAACTCCTCATCACAGAAAATTAAACAGAAATCATATATATGCATATAATGTTTTTTATAAAAAAATAAAAAGAGAATTATGTTTATTTCTCTTACTCTACTATATTTGACATTTATTTTAACATTTTCCTAATTCACAGATACAAGACAAAGTGAAAAAGATTTGTGTGACGCATTTCCTCCTTTAGGACTTCATTGGGCTCAGTCTATGTTTACATTAATGTGACTACACATGTGCATGAAAGAAAGAGAGATGCTGAGAATTTTAAATAATTATTTTTTAATATGTTTTGGGTATATAATCTATCTGATTTTATTTAGATTATTTTTGTTTATGTTTCCATCAGTTTTCTTATTAAATATCCCACATTGTGATAATAGATCTGCCAAGAAAGGTGAAACATTGTAAGAACCGGGATCAACCTGTGGATGATCTAGCAATCAAAGCACTTTCTAAACATTTTTGTCTTAGTAAATTGTTTCCTCTTAATTAGAGTAACATTTTTTTAAATCAATATGGTGAGCAGCTAATGCATTTAATGTTGTTTTGTAAAAGATCACTTTTGTGTTCATATAATCATTTATTTAAATTTATTGAGTCTTCTTTGATGTATTCCTTGTGGCATTTATAATAGATAATAGATAGAGTAAATTCCTCTATCAAGTTTTAGCTTATTATTTTGTTTTGTATTAATTAAGTCTTTCATTGTTCTAGGTGTAGTTGTAACAAATTTTATATTGAATTTAAATATGTGATTAGAATATGATGTCATTGAAACATTTTTTCTTTCATAAAGATAAGTGGTTCTTGCTTAAAATATAAAATAAAAATAGTATGGACCCTGCCTATAAGAGCCAACTTTTTTGTCTCCCTTTCTTTCTACTCTAGTCATTCTCCATTTCCGCTTCCTAATCGTACAAATTCTAGAAATTAATAAGTGTAAAAGTATTGATTTTCATTCTTTTTTTTCTTTACATATTTTTACTTTTACTTTTTGTAAATATTTGTATAAGATATTTAATTATTTAAGTCTGATGTTTATTTTCACCTTATGCAATATTATTTTCTTACATTTGCATTTTTACTTAATCCCACTTAAAGAAGTAAGATAACAGTCCTTTTAAAATCATAATTGTATCTGAAAAGTTTACAGAATTAGTAACAAAGATGGCTGACACTCAAATAGTTTTTACCTCGGATTTGCATGCTAAAGATTTTGACTTACATTTTTTTTTTTAATTATTAATAAATCTTGATCACCAACCGAACAAATTTGTTTACAAACAAGTTAACAGTTTTGCACTGACACAATTTAATTTTGTTTAAAACTTAAGTTCCTTGTAATGTTTTCAAGTCAGAACAAATTTGATTCTCTGAAACGCTATATTTGAAAATTAACTTAGTCTGTTTGGATGTAAAATTTTAACATGCTGTTTTAATATTCATTGTGCAGAAGTTATCTAAACAATTAAAAAGTGATTATTTTAAAAATTATTCATTTAAAATAAAAATTTAAAAAAATATGTTAGTTAAACGGACGAATTCTAAGAGGGTAATTTTTAACTCAGATATTCATGATCGTAAATAAAATTGCGAACAATTTTTAAAATCTAAAATATTTCCATTTTTTAGGGAGCATTTGTTATTTTTTGTGTCGTTTTCGTTGTGAAGGTTTATAATAAATGTAACAATTGCACATTTATATCCGATAAAATAAAAATTTAGAGGATGATCTTGAAATTAAGTTAAAAAAAGAAAATGAAATATTCTTGGAATAGGTAATTATTATTTTTTAAAGTAAACCCTAGTAAAAACTAATAAAGGTCTTTTCTTTTTCATTTAGCCCTTTTGTTTCAGAAATGAAATTGAAATTCCTTCATTTGGTCTTGAATCGATTAATAAAGGCTAAAGCAAATTTAAAATATTAACTAGTTGTAATTATTCCGGTTGATATTCAAAATATTATGCTTCAAAATTTTTTCCTGCTATTCACTTTTCAAAAGCTATTCTTGTTACACACATCCAGTAACACGTTTTTTGTAGGATGCTAAAAATTCATAGATTAAATTTTTTTAATGCTAACCTGAATAAAAACTAGTTAATTTCTACTTGTGTAAGTTGATTTAGTATTGTTTGTTGAAATAATTTACTATGTCAACAAGATAGAACAAATCGAATGTCGCAAAATTTTTATAAAGTTTTGGCCGATTTTTTAAAAATTTTGGACTCTATTAAAAAAATTAAAGATAATGCTTCTACCCCAACCTTATTTTTAGAATATCTACTATGCATTCATAAACTGCCTTTCGCGTTTTCTAATTAAATTTGCAATTGCATTTAACTCAAGGTTTTACATATAAAAATTATCGGTGACCGCTACTCATTCTTCCATTGTCTAGATAAGTATTTTCTATTCTTCCTCCCTCTTGTGCCAATGCTTCGTAAATACTGCAGCACGCATGAGTACTGACAACTTCCTGTTGAGTAGTCGGCCAGCAATTGGAAGACAATAACATTCAGGTATGGAAAGACTAACTGTTCCGACATATGCACTTGTAACCGTCTAATCTTACTGTAACTTAGGTTGTTGTAGCAATTTAAATACGTAGATAGTTGAACGAAATGTACAACCGAATAACATAGTTTTCACGGCTGATCAATAAGCCGACAAAATTATTTAACCTAGTTCATGATGAACAAGGTTTAGCTAGCCGAAAATTCTTTTTTTTTTTTTTTTTTTAAACTTAGTTACTAGTAATGTACTGTAATTTTATTTTAAGTATATATAATGGACGACAAATTCAACGGTTTATAAAACAATGCCTATGTTCGGGATACATTTGCTGTGATTATTATGTCAAAGTTAAATTTATTCGTAATCTTGAAGTGTATTTGTGACCTAATTGAAGAAAATATATGCTACTTCACCCAACAAACAAGCTATTTACAAAAATATTTCATTGTTTTATTTTAAGTTCTGATTTGTGAAAATAAAAATTAAGTATTTTTATTTGTCTATATTTGATTCTTAATTTGCATTGATATGTCTTGCCTTATTTGAATTAGTAATTATTCTAAATAAACGTACTTTTTAAAACTACTATTTGAAGAAGTGTACACAAAAATCCAATGTACATTTTCGATTTTTATGTCTCTTTTTTTAAATTATTTCCACAAAGAGTGGGCGAAAAATACAAACCTTTATTTTGGATTGATTGGCATCTCAAAAGAATACGATTTGATCACGAGCTGAAAGAATAATAATAGCTTAAAACATTTTTCTTGAATTTGGCTATTTTAAATAATTTTTATTCTAGTAGCTAAGCTTATGTTATATTTTCTTGTTCATCTCTTTCTTAAGTTACTAAAAGTGACTATGTATCAGTACGCGTACTATTTATTTTATTAGGTTGAATTATTTATTTTGTTAGTATCATTTTTTTTTTTATAGACCCTTTGATGTTCAGTTCAAGTTGCCATTTTGCCTTTTAATACGTCGATTTCGAATAACTCCTACCCTGGCATTATTCTCTCGTACCATAGCGATCATTTGATTTGCTTAGTAAATTCAGTCTCACGGCTGTTTTTAAGGTGAGCCTATACGCGGATTCTTTAGTGATTAGAATTAGGTAGGTCTTTTTTTCTCTTCTAGTACATTTATTGCAGCACATTCGTTAAATTGGTGGATAACATTTTTTTTTGCTCCTGAGAAACAAAAATGAAACGCTCTTTACAACTTTTTTTTAACTTAGTTATTCGCAAGCCATTTAAATTCTATTGTTTTTACGACAGTTGATTTATTTTTGTGATGAACTTAATATCGTACATAGATCATATCATTTTTATTTTACATGTATTTAAAAAAAAGATTGTAATTTTTAAATATTTTAGTTGGCATATGGATCAGTGAACCCCTCAGCCAATGTTAAATTGCTCATATTTACAAATTAAATTAAATATATTTGTTTTCACAGCATTGT
The DNA here is from genome assembly GCA_964036315.1 of Acanthosepion esculentum. Lineage (NCBI taxonomy): Eukaryota > Metazoa > Mollusca > Cephalopoda > Sepiida > Sepiidae > Acanthosepion > Acanthosepion esculentum. The sequence goes on along the minus strand of OZ038496.1, from coordinate 43,029,169 downwards.
TAATTTCTAAGTAGGTAGTATTTTTTAACTATGTTGTAAAAAAAAAAATATTTTTAGTTGTGATATACTGCACGTGGTGAGATATCGGCACGAGAAGACTATATCATAAAGGTTTCATATTTTAAAAAATCGAGTTTTATTAATGTATCGTTAGAAAAAGCATGGTAACTTCTCAGTATACAAATGAGTTTCAGAATTATTTAAAAACCAAAGTTCATTAACAAAGAATATCTCATCTTGCTTGTACATTAAAAATGTGAAAATTCAAATTGCTTAACAAAAAAAAATATTTTTTAATTTGCAAAACATTTTACACTTTTTAGTCGATAAATCTTTATAGTGATTTTTTTTTTTTTTTTTTTTGTAAACTTATCCGGTACAAAACTAGTCCGTGGTGATGTTTCAGTCGAGAATTCATACCTCCCAGTTGGGCAACTTTTCGGAAGATAAAACATTAATGAAACCAGTAGTATTTAATTTAAATAAACTCTAAAAAGTTGTTTAATAAATCTTAGTTTATTAAAAAAATTAATCTTTTTTTTTTCTTCTGGTTTAATTTGCACTACTTTTTATGAACACTTTTTTTTCATTGGAACTGTTTATTTTCAAGAAAAAGTAACTTTTTCTTAAAATGGGAGCCTGTGAACTGATTTAAGCTAAGCAGGTATTTGTTTTACAATGTATGAATGCTTAAGCAGTTTAAGTTAAACTGAATCCTGAATCTGTGTCTGCCTTTATGGATATTTTTTAAAGTACGGAAGCCTAAAAAGAGAAAAAATGTTTTTTAAAAATAATGAAAGCATGACCAATAAAAAAGTTTTATCGTCAAAATCTTTGTTATTAACAGGAAAGAAAGAATAAGGGATTTTTATTTAATGTAAATTTTTTAATCCTTAGAACCTTCAAAATTTCTATTAAAAATTTTTTTTTTTCGAGTGTCAAGGATGGACCATAAGTCGGTACAGAAAATCTGAGTGTCTTTCTTTTTTGTGGTGAAAAAAAACATTCATTTGGAAGTTCTGGCAAAAAATAGGTAATTGTCGGGTTTTAATGAAACTTTCGGGACTTATTCACAAAGGAATTAAATTATTTTTGAAACGTTTGTTTTAGACCATTTTGATAAAAAAAATTTTAACATTATTTTTAATTTTATCTTTTATTTTTTTTCTAATAAATTTTCAAGAATTTCTTTTGTATATAGCTGCTATAGCTTAATTCTTAAGGACAAATCCTTAGCAGTTCTGTTAAATTAATTATTTTTTATTTTTTTGTCAAAGGGGACCCTTATTTCTACCTTGAATATTTCAATACCCCCCCCCCCAAAAAAAAACCCCCCAGACATTATTTAATTAGAAATGCTTTTAATTACTTTTTAGTTAGTATTAGTTTTTTAAACTTTTTAAATTTAAAAAGGAACGGTGTTCAGAATCTCGATAAAATAAAAATTTGTGAAAATGAAAAATCTTGAAGCTTTCTTTTTAGTTTTTAGATAAAGGAATAGCCAAAAAAAGCAAATACTTTTTTTGGTGGTGAATTTTTAAAAACCGAATTTATATTGATTGGAATACAGACCTTTTTTCTTTCTTTTTTTTTCGTCATTTTATTTTGATGCTGGTATTTAAACAAATTTAATTCTCCGTTTATTATCTTGCAAAAATAAAATACATTTTTTTTTCTCAAAGGCTGTTTGAGGAAAATTCAAGTTTACTTAACCTAATTTGAAACCAACATTTCTTTTCTTTTCTTTTATCAATTTTTTTTTTTTTTTTTTTTTTTTTTTTCATAAAAAACGTAGTAAGTAAACTTTTTATCACTGCGACTTGTTTGTCAGGTGTTGATTGATAGTATTGACAGCTGAGGTCAGGCGAAGTCATCGAATAGCTGACCAGAAGTGACATATATTTCACGAAATTTGACTATCCAGTATTACAAATATAAACAAAGATTTTAAACAATATTTTGATTTTTAGTTACTTTTTATAGCCTTACGTTTGAAGATGCTTTCTGAAAAAGTAAATTTCATAAGAAGAGATGTACCTATAATTTTTATGTACATCTCTTATGAAATTTTAAACAACTCTTAAAACGCGTGACTTTTTAAATGATAATGTCACGTATGAACATCCGTGTGTTATGAAATGGACAAAGTCCGACAATTATTTTAAGACATTTTTATGTTTATGTTCTTTTTATAGATATAAAAATTTATTTAAGTAAATGCTCTGTTTATAATAAAAACAGTATTAATGACATTTACTGGCCTGAATGTCCGAAATTTTCATAGAAAATATGCGTCCTCCGACAGGAATCAAGCCTCTATCCTACACGGAACTGTCATGTAACCTGACGTGCTTTACCGATTTAGCCACAGAGTAGTGTTTTGGGTAGCAAGGTCGATTTTTTTTTACTGTTGGAGGACGCATATTTTCTATGATGATTAAGTACTATTTACTTTCCATAAATGGAAAAGCTTAATACAATTTAATTTTCTAACATTTCCTCAAAGGTCTGTAAGTAAGAATATAAAGCTAAACTACCTAAAATTCAGTAAAATATTAGAATGCTTCAAATATTTAAAATTAAGATTACTGTATAGTTAAAAATAAATTATATAAAAAAGTCGTTTACGTTATATTTGTCATGTAATTTTTATGTCCATTATTTCCTCATAAATTTGCCAAACATTAGCCTATCAGTAAATCTCCAAACACCTCATAAAAACACCCACCTCCATGTTTAAAAATGCGTTTCTGCAATATTTTAAAATAAAAGTAATATTTGTTTCAATTCAGATTAATTAAACTTTAAATTAGCTAATTTTTCTTAAATAACATTTCAAAAATTATTTTATTCCTGAAAGATTTTTTTTTAATAAAGTGAATTATAATTATTAGATTTGTCAATGTGAATGATTTACCGATTTTACTGTTAATCAAAAAAAAAAAAAAAAAAACCATTCCTATCAACTTAAATTCAGGTGGGAATACAACAAAATATTATCTGCTTATTTTTAAAATGCATAAACCTGATCTTCCATAGAATAAAAACTCAAATAGTTGTAAAATGAAAAAAAAAAAAAAAATTTTAAATGTTTACAATTGAAAATGACATTAAGCTTTACATTTTACAAGTTGTCAAAGGCATTTTTATTTTATATGAAGTTTATCAGAAATAACCAAGATCAGAAAGTTTTACAATCGTACTGTTAAAATGCATCCTAATTTTTCACAAACAAATAATCAATTTTTATTTTTGTAGAAACCAAACAAAAAAAAACAAAAAACAAAGTATCAACAACTCAACAAAAAATAATTTGAGTTTTCTTGAATTCTATATTCTTCTTTTTCTTTTTCTTAAGAATTTGAACCATATTTTCAGTCAATATTTTTTAATGATATAATGTATTCAAGGATTTAGCTTAGGGACATTCACAATTCACTTGATTACTTGTATTAGTCTTGGGTTAAATAAGGTTGGGGTATGACTGACTTAAAAAAAAATACAAAACTTGGAAAAAGGATTCAGTAAACAGTTCATTCATTAATGAATAAAGGCTGAAAATTTCAGTGAAGTACAATATTTCCCTGTAAGTTTTTAAAATGGGAATTATTATTTTAATGAAGGTAATTTATTTCTAAAAAATGAATGGATTTATTTTAATCTGTTAATTCTTTAGAAATAATTTTTTCCTTTATGTTCTCTACCAATAACTTTTTTCCCATATTTATGTTCTGTACCCTTTGACTTTGTTTTCTACAACTGCCCAGACAAATTTGAGTTTCCTTTTCACCCTTTCAGTATCCTGCATTTTAGCCTTCATGTTTGTTTAATAAAGTAATTGCAATAACTTAATTTGTTCATTCTTTATTACTGCAAACAGCTGTGAATTCTTCATATGTATTTCACACATTTCAATACAGATCACAATACTTGATTAGCACCATTTTATTAAAATGATAAAACAAGTAATTTTTGTTCTTTATTTAATAAATATTAGTAACAATGTTGAAATTTTTTGATAAGCTTCTTGTGATCACTAAAATTATATATTTGAAACTCTTAAATGACATTTTTTAAAGTAAGCATTAAATTATTTTTTTTTGTTACAGTGTCAGAACACTTTCAGTATATATTCATAAAGAAGTTTTTGCTATTATTAATTGTAACATTTTAGCATTATAATTATTATTTAAGAACAATCTTATTTATAAATCATTTGCACAGGTTTTATATTTAATGTTCATTATAGTCATTTGCATTGCAATAAATTTGAACAAATTACTTGCATCTTGTATTTCATTTATTTACTATTCTGTTCACAAGTCTGTTGAATGATTTCTGATTTTGTGACAAGTACCTAGTAAAAGAAATAGGCACAAAAGAATTATTTCCTTTTAAATAAAATTTGCATAAACCAAATATACATTGCTATATCTTTCAATAAAATTCTTATAATGTAGGTAAACCTTTCACTTTTGCTAATTAAATTAATAAATCCAATATCACATTTTAAAATATATTTTTTACTTTATAATATTGTAATAAATGATTAATTTATTTAAAAAAAGTTAATTTTATTTAAAACATGGTTATTGCATGTTTTATTTGTGCCATTCATTTTATTAAATTATCAATAGCTCCTAAAACATTTAATAACAGCTCTAATGATAGTTTATTTGTTGTTCAAAGCTGCCAGGTTTGTGGATAATTTTGAAATGTCTTAAGTGAATATAAAATTAGTTGCAACTCTTTAATATTCAAACCAATTCATATTGATCACATTCATAAAAATGAATGAATTGATACTGTTGTAACAATTATGTAATATCAAATTTGTGAGAAGGAATGAAATTTGCATTGGTCTTGTTAAAAAATAATCAAACTAAAACTACCATAACTTTTGAAATATCTGCTAAAATAATTTAAAATATGCACATCTATAATAAAGCTTGTGTTTTATACATATTTTGTTGTGGATATATTGTAAAGATAAAATAGTTTATTTGAGATTGTATATTATGAATATATATTAAATATGTCTTATTTTAGTATTATTGTATTCTTTTGAATGTTGATTCCTTAGACAAATGATGGTTGGCAGCTTGTAGAAAGAATGAAACCAAGATGTCAAATTATAGATTTGTATGTTTTAGCTTAGGAAGCTATATCAATTTTCTTTTATCTACAAAGATACTTTATTGCTGGCATTTATTATAAATTTATAAGTTTTATTTTTTCACATAGTTTTAAAATATTGTTATAGAGGTTTACAATTTATAACTTAAAATCTCCACATTCAATTTTATTTAACATGTTGCTTTAATAAATACTTTATATGCTGATATCTAAGTCAGTGTACCAGCTTACTAAAATATGTACCTCTATTTACTTATTAGATAATATAAATATTGTTTACATTATATAAATTGCATGCTTTATTCTCTGCAATATTCTATAGTTTCTCAAATGTTGATCTTTCATTCTTGAGGATTATCTTGATCATATTTTAAATTGTTTACTTATTAAAATTAGGTTTTAAAACCAATAATTTTATTTTAAATTAAAAAAATATATGGAGAGAATAAAAATATTTAAGTGTGCAATTTTTTGTTAAAAATAATAGAATAAATTTAGAAAATAATAGAATAAATTACACTTGGAACATATAGACAAAGAACAAAATACATTGAAAGGTATCATTGTGTACATGGAACCATATTCTGGAATAGCTGGGTAAAAAAAAAAAAATTAGTAGTAGGACATGTAGCAAGACATGAAAAGTTATGCAAATCTGTCATCTTGCTTAGCTAGCCATTTAAACATTTTATGAATAAAAATGATAAATAAATTCTAGCAAAGGAAATTAAGGTATCAGCTTTTTTTGTAATACTATTTCAAAGATGCCACATTTGGTGACTGACTTGCATAATAGAAAAATTTGGTACCTGAACAGTTTGCTTACAGATAGTTTACCTACTGAACATTGTGCCTATGGGCACCATACCTACCAGACATCATTTAATCCTGTTAATATTTTGATTCACTGGGCTTTGCTTTGTTGTTTACATGTGCACTCTTTCAAGACTAGATTATTTTATTTTTTGTTTTATTTTATTTTAATAATCTAGTGAAGGTATTCTTGAACAAACTAATAAAGAAAGAAGTGGTATATTTGACAACCTTTAAACTTGGCTGCAGGTAAATTTATGGGTTGCCAAATTCAGTTGGAGTGAATTTTTACAGAAAAATTGGCTACAACTTTATAAAATTCTTTAATTTATAAATATAGAATTCAGATAAAATGCATAAAAAGTATATTGTACAAAATAATGGTAGACTTATTAATGTTTAAATACATGCACGCACACACACTTGAGGGGTTGTTAAATAGTTCTGTTCAACCAAGAATGCATTCCAAAATAAACTGATTTTATAGTCCTTTGGTAGAAGCTGAGTTAGATCAAGAACTTTATGGCAACCTTTCCTGTGTGTGTAAATTTGTATTTTTTGTTTTTGTTCCAGAAAGGAAAAAAATTTAGAAAAATGACATCTTCATTTGTTTTTATGCTTTTTTTTTTTCTTCTTCTTCACCCAGGTCATTGGCTTACCCATAAATTTTCTTCATTCAAAATGATTGATGTTTCTGTAAAAACCCTTGATGGCCAAACAAAGAGTCATAGCGTTACTGAGGATGTAAGTTTGAAATAGTCTTTTCATGAAATCTTGATTTATTTTCCTATACAAAATTCCTAAGTTATTCTAAAATTATTATTATCATAATACATAGATCTAATATTTTTATTCTTAGTGTTTTTTATATATATATATTTACCCCCCCCCCCCACACACACACACCTGAACTGAAATTTTTTCCCTTTGATTTAAATTAAATTTAAATTTGAACAAAGGAATGACTCCTATCCAAAATATAGGAGAAAGCCAGAAGATGTAGATCACATTGGCAAGATCATTGAGTAGTATTGAAATGCATCATTTTTCTCCACAAATTATAGCATAAGATTTAAAATCAGTCGCATAAAATGTATGACATACAACAACGTATGAGTAATTCAGCTAGTGTGTGTGTATATATATATATATATATATATATATATATATATATATATATGTGTATTACTGTTTTAATAAAATTTGATTTTTTTTTTCTATATGCCCTGATTGTTATTACTGAATTCATTTCTTGCTTTTGAAAATGATTTTGTTGTCTTTAAAGTGCCTATATAAAATATCCGTCAATACACATTTTTAGCATATAGTGACTTTGATTGTATGCATTATTATAATTATTTATACGTAATTGATTTTTAATATTGATTTTGAAACAGACATCTGTTTTTTTTAATATATGAAATTTTTGTTCACTGTTATAAAACAAACTTATTAAAAAAAGTTGCAGTAAATAGCAATACAAAAAAGAAAAATATTACAAACAGCTGACTGGTTTTTATTCTTCTCTCATCAGAATAAAATGATGAGTGGAAAATATATATAAAACACTGTATTGGCATACATATTTATGCTAGATTACATGAAGATCCAACAACCATTCCTTTTGTTTACACTAAGAAGGCTGTCTTGATTTAATAAAAAATTGTCTCGAGAACTTTCACATGAGTCAGTGTGATCTACTTAAGACAAAAGGCATGATTACATGAAAGGGTGATGCAATCCACAAATTTTTAGTGAGCTGTTCTGAGATTATAAACTGTAACAACAGTTATGCAAGTTTTCAAGTTGACATTTCCTAATGCATACTAACACATGTTGGACAATTCTCTTCACTAATAGCTGGGTGGTCCTGTTTATGTAGTTGAATTCACACTGATACTTAAATTGATAAATAATGTTAATTGTTTGAAAAATAGGTAAGCCATCTTTATGTATTGACTCAATTCTTTTGGTTTATAGAACTGTGTAATCTTAGCACAAATGCTAGATTGCATTATAAAAAAAGGATAGCCATTGTTGCAAAAGATTTTCTTGATAAATTCTAATTCCTTTTCTATCTTAGTCTTAGAACAAATCATTGTGGTATGATGGACTAAAGTTTTAATAAGAGTAAATTTTATGTTAGTCCATTATACTCTAAGACACTTGTTATACTTGCAATGTTTTGGCTGTTGTACTATTTGATTTTCTTCAAATGTCTATTATACTTGGTAATTTTTTTGAAATTTTAAACTAAATCCTTTATTCATCTCATGAGTAGATTGTTCTCATTTCACTTTCCATGCTTAGGAAACATTTTAATACCCTCTTGTCTATTTACCTTTGTATTGCTTGTCTGCCACTGAACAAGAGTAGATGACTCTTTTGCACTACTTGACCCAGGAAACCAGACATACTTCAACCAATGGTTAAGACACTTATATTCTGGAACATTAGAAAAGGTGATTTCAGTATTTCAGCTAAAATCATAGTCTTAAAATTTATTTTTCTGTTTGGGAAGAATTTAATCCTTGTCAGTCAATTTTGTAGATGTCTCTTTCCTTTTTAAAATTTCATCACTAAAACCTTGCATGGATTGTGTTTGTGGGAGCAAATATGATTAATTATGCAGAATAGTATTGTTAGATACTATTTTTTTCAATAAGCTTTGGATTTTTTTTTAATACAAACATGTTTTGCCAAAAAATTACACTATCATAAAAATCTGGTATTTATGTTTAAGATCTTTTTTACAATTATAATTTTATTAATTAAAAAAACTTTGGGCAAAATTGGACCTTCATGTCTGCAAAAATAATGGAGTGTCAAAAGGACGGTTTTTCCATTGTTTGAAAAAGTGATGATTAGAATTTTAATAAAACTTATACATATGAAAGTGGATTTAGGATTTATATATTTTTTTTCCTTGAGAATTTACAACAAAAATATTAAACACTATTATTTACAAGAATAATTTTATATTTACAATATTCTAAAAACTAATACAATGCAATATCATTTACCATTTTATAAAGTTTGAATCAGTTGGCAGTTAGCCAATGTTTTGCCAACCATTCTAATAAACAATCTAAATAAATAGTGTTTATTATTTTTGTTGTCAATTCTCAAGAACAAAGAAAATGTATAAATTCACTTTCATGAAGTTTAGGTTTTATTACAATTTTAATCATTGATGTTTTTAATTTTTTTAGCAATAAACATTACCAAGGAGTGAAGGTAGTTAAAATAATAGTGGTGTCAATGGAAAAACCATCCTTTTGACACTTCTTTTTTTGTGGGCATGTTTGACAGATTTTCTTCAGTTTTGTTTTGCTGGCTTCATAATTCCATTCTCCCGGAATTTTATCATTCCCAGCAAAGAACTACTTTCTTTTGCAGTCATCTATGGAATTTATTTATTTTTTTTATACTATCTGGTGAATATAACAAATGAATAAAAGCTTTTATAATTTTATAATAATTTCTGTCTGTTCCCCAAAGTAACATGCAGTCTAAAATAATCCTGATGGCATATTACTAATTTTCTCTTTCTTAATTCTGCACATATTTTTTGATTGTAGCTGCCTTAATTTGATTGAATTGGTAGCTGTACTCATTTGGTTCTCTTTAAACAATACCTAGTTGAAGATTCTCTTCTGATCTTGCCATATATGCAGCGTCACTTTCCTTGAATGAAAACTGGGTTTTTATTTTGAATTTGTTCCACAATCTCTTCCCCATTGTTGTAAATTATCCTTTTATTGACTGTAAATTTATGAGCTGCACTAACATATAACAGTAAATCATATTTTATGATAATTTTGACAGTAAACTGGTGTAAATGTTTTTTTTTTTTTTTTGTTTTTTTTTAATGAGTTTGATATTTTCAGTATATTAGCTTAAGTAGGATTTTAATATCGATTAATGTCTTTTTTGCTTTGATTTTTATCAATTTTACTTGGACCACTTTGTGATGGTGCATAAGGAAACAAGAAATTTCCAGCATAAAACTTACTGCTTTCGACATGTTCAATCATTCATAAATTTCACAAATATCTATTTGAGTTCCATTGTTACTTTGGTCAATATTGAAAAATACATAATATACTGAAAATTTTGCTTATCTTCAATCACTAAAAAAAAAAAAAAATTGTTAAATAAGTATGTCATTTTGATAACATGTAACATTCCTTGCAAGGATTTTCACTTGATTTAATTGCATCTAAGAACTATTCCAAAACCTTGTTTTAATTTTTCTTTCAGATTACAGTTCGTCAGTTTAAAGATATTATATCAAGTTCAATAGTAAGTATAATTTCACATTGGATATTTCTTTCCATATTTATTATGGTACATTGTTTTAATTCACTATTTGTTGAATAGTTAAAAACTGCTTTAATATTGCAGTCTTTCCTTGCTACTGACATTGTGTAATTATAAAACTACTTGCTTGCTATTAGTAGTGTCCATCACTTTTCCACGGGCCTCCTCTTGCTTCAGAGATGGCATAAATAACCTAGCATTGATACTCTAATTGACTTGCAATAAGAATATGTAACTTTCATAATATTGAACATTGCTGACTCCATGTTACACCAAGCTACCACATGTATGGTCTCCTCAAAATTCACAAAGTTTGTATTCCATTGAGACTACAGAAAACCAGAAAGATGTCATGGTCTTTTGTCAAGTGCTTATCAGAAAAGATTTAGATCTGTGGTCCATACAACATCAAGACAGTATTCAGAAGCAGCTTGATTACAGATAAATCTTTACCAAGTGAAGCCTAATATTGAGGACATAACAAAGAACTTTTCCCTACCTTGCAGTTGTGGTAAAGAAGATAACACTGAAATTGGACACCTGCTAGAGGAACATTGAAAAGCCCTAATTAGGGTCAAGAAAATGAAATAATGCATGGCTGATCATGTATGGAGAGAAAAGGGTAGTAATCAACACTTGTGGAATGAAGTAAAAATACTAGCCAGAACACTGGAGAGTCAGCTGTCTGAAAGAATTAACACATATATGAGACTGAGCACCTTTTAGTAGGACTAGCACAGATTTAAATATACAGGAGTTTTTTTTTTGTTTTTGTTCAAACTTATCTTTTTTCTTTTTTTTTCTTCTTTTTTTTCCCCTTACAGTCAATTCCTGCAGACACTCAGAGACTTATATTTCAAGGAAGAGTTCTTCAAGACGAGAAATTATTACGTGACTACAGTAAGTGAAATATGAATGTTACTATTTCTTTTGGATTAAATGTACTATTAGCAAGGCGATCCTTAACTCTGGCCTATACAGTGCATGTAGCTCTTCAGGCACGGGGGAGGGGCAACTGTCAAAATGTGGAAGTTCACTGCTGAAATTGCATTAAGAAACTAAGCTGTTGTGGTTTTTTTTTTTTTTTTTTTTTTAATTTATCCAAAAATTATAATGTGGGAGGTTCAGTTCATTATATAATTTCAATATAAAATGGACCTTGATCAGTGAAGAAATCCTTTGGAACCACGTAATTCCTTAAAGACAGCGGAAAGTAACATATGACACATTTCCCACATTCATACAAACTTAAAAATTCTTAATTCTGAATCTGAAGCTCTCCATACCTTAGAATATAAGGTTCATACACTTTTAGATGCACCATGTAATTTTTATAAAATAGTTTTAAGTCAATATTTTTTAATTTCATTACCTCAAAATCTTAAAGTACTGTGTAACAGGTTGTCATGGTAACTATGATTGACAAAATAAGCTTTGTGTATTTTTGTCTTCCCTAAGATCAGAATGAGCCATAACAATGGCTAAAGGCAACATCCCTGACAAACTAAACACTGTTTGTGAAAGGTATTTTCCATCTGATTATGAAACTGGTTATTACAAGAAAAGTACAACCCAGAAATCCACCATTGATCATTTGCCAGAAGTCCTCAACCAAAACCAACAAACAAAACTTCTGCTTCTGTGTGAAATGTGCAAAATCATGAATTGGCACAGTTTCTAGAAAGACAAAATCCTCACTTTTGAAAAATTGTATCAGAATATTCACCAATAGTATTTTGTCTGTAGTTACATTAGGTATCTCCACGAAATGTAAACAAAAACAGTATAGCTTGACAAGAAAGGCCTTAAATTTGATGAAAAAATTTTTTATCTGCTTAAGTATATATATCATTATTAAGAAGAAATACCGAAGTATTTTTTGAGTATTTTTAAATTTTTTTTACTCTTTCTTAGCATGTCCGAAATTTTAGTTAAAAATCTTGTTTTTTTTTTTTGTTTTTTTTTTTCAGCAAAATTATCGAAAAAAAATCGATATCAGCCATATTTAAAAATTTTTTTAAACTAAGTTAAAATCCGAGTTTAAATTTCTTTTAAAAATAAATTATAGGTTGTTCAAAATTTTTTTAACGAAAATTATCTAATTTAAAGATTATTTAATATATTTCTAAGGAAACTGTTATTTACTTTCTTCGAAAAAAAAATGTGGTTTAAAATAAAGGGAGGCGATCTTAACATCTTTCGCTATTGACAGGCAATGAGTGATGTGTTGTCATCACATATCGTCAGCTAACGTGAGATCCGAATGATCATACGGAAGGACGTAAATGACGTCACGTAGCTGTAGCCTCCTAAAGTCAATACATATCTGCTTGATAAAACATTTCTATCCTAAGTAAAAATCATCACAAACATATCAATAGTTATTTTGTTACACTCTGCAGCCTATTTGCCCTGAAATAAATATTGAAAAATAACTTATGTCATCATCTGAACAAAATATCAAGGAAACTTTTGATCTGCACCCCATGAAACTAAGTATTTCCTGAAAGCAAAGAATGCTCTTTCATTTCTGAGTGAAATTGGTTGGTGAAATGAAAATGATTATAAAAATTTTTTTCTGGGCATAAAATATGAAAAAAAATAGTTAAAATTACTATATCTGAACATTAGAAACCAGGTTTTTTTTTTTTTTTTTTTTTTGCATGTTTTTAATTTGAAATCAGCATTGAGGAAAACAGTGTTGAAATTAAGCCAAAAAAATGACTTCGACATTGCTGGGTCAAGGGCCAGCCAGCCAACAATAACAAGTTGTCACCACCTTGTAAAAAAACCCAATTTTTTCTTTTTTTCTTTTTATAATTTAAGTTTGAGAAATGGCTTGATGTATTTTTGTTTTTTAACACATTTTGAGCAGGGTGATGACAATGAATTTTTATGAGCTGCAGACATAATGGACCAAGGACTGGATAGTTTGTTTGAATTCACAATGATCACCGAGATAGTTATATGTTGTTCTTTGTTTAGAAATGAAACAAACTAATAAGGAGCAAAAAAAAAAAAAAAAAATTGTAAATTTATATAGTATTTTGATAAATAAATGATGACAAAAATTAAATAATATCAGCTATTGCTAGGTAATTTTCTTTTCTTTTTCTTATTTATATGAAAAATATGTAAATGAAATGAATTAAAATCTCAATGAAGACTATTAAAACTAAATCAAAAAATATAAAAAACGAAAAAAAAAGAAATTTGTCGAAAAATATCCTGGTGCGCCAAATTTCAGTGCTCGGTTGGATATGTTATCTTTCTTATTTCATAACAAAAAAAAATACATGAATTAAAAAATCTATAAAAAGAATTTCACAAATTCAAGAAATATATTGAAAAAGTAGCTATATAAAAAAATTAAAAATAAATCAAATGGTACAGTATGAAAATGAATCGTAATTGAAAAATTGACAGACGGCTCACTGAAAGAAAAAAGTGAAAGCTGTAAAACAACTTCAAAAAATTGAAATTGCAATGAAATATGTAAAATGATAAATGAAATAAATGGTATTTTTAAAAATGTAGTAATGTTGATGGTGGAAATGGCTTAGGATGATGTTCAAATTTTTGTAAGGAGTAAAAACCGCTAATTCAAAATGCACAACATTTGTCTCGCTAAGAATTTTTAACGCCATTTAAACTCAAGTCACGTGACCTTTTATACTTTTGTTACCTCTCATACATTTTAATAACAACCGTTTTAACTTTTTTTTTTAAGACAAAATTACATTTTTTAAGTACGTGTGGAGTTCGGAGTAGTCAAAACGATACAATTTATAAAGCACTAAAACAAGATCTATATCATAAGGGCATTTAGAAAATCCGACGCGGCTTGTAAGTAATTTTAAAATATTTTACCAACTTAATGTAAAAAATGTATTATAGTTAAATAATTAAGAAATAACTGAATAAAAAATTTATTATTCATCGGAAAAATTTTTTGCTTTCAGAAAATATTGTCCATATTAATACAAACAACTGAAAGCAAATAAAAGCATTTGAAATTAAATAATATATTTGTTTTATTGAGTTTTGTATATTACAGTTCAAAGCTATTTTTCAGGTACGTGTGGAGTTATTACAAAAAAAACAAAATGTGATTTGCATTCTTCAAAGCCTTGTGCTTTTAACTATTGTAATAACTAAATCCGATGCGAGCGAATTTCTAGAGTTTTCATAAAATTAGTTATGGTGGGGGGATAATAAATATAAAAAAAATATTTCTGCCATGACTATAATAAAAAAAAACATATTTATAATAATTTCGATCATCTGTGAATACTTTCTGAAAGTTTCATTAAGATCCGACAATTATTTTCATTTTTGCAAGATTTCCAAAAATAATGTGTGTCATACAAAAAAAAAGTGATAAAAATTGTATATGTTATTTCACTGGTGACCGTGACACAAAGATAAACAAAGTTTTTTAATCAAAATTTAGAATATTCTAAAAAGAAGGAAAAATTTTTTAAAAATAATGAAAAAAAACTTTGTTCTTTCCTCTTCCACATAATATAAGCATTTAAAAGATAAAATTTTGTTTTCGTCAAGTTTGGCGTCTTTTTAATCATGCTTATGCCATTTTTTTAGCGATATCGTAGAGGTACCTAAGTTACATATTATAAATTTTTTTTTCATTGGAAATATTAATGTTTTTCATTAAAATTTTTGAAAATTTGTGATTTGAATGTTACAATGTGTGTGTGTGTGTGTGTGTGTGTGTATATATATATATATATATATATATGGCAATTTTTTTTCCTCTTTCAAAAAGTCAAATGTCAATGTTTCAGCACTGGTCACAAATCAATTCATTATCTTAGTAACTTAAAAATTGATAAGAAAAAATTTAAAAGACCATATTAATATTATGTCACCACAAAGGATTACGACAAAACATGATTCTGATATTCTTTAAGTTACCCAGTATGGGAACATTACCAACTTTGACATCAGAAGTTTCCAAATTAGATGACTCTAATTTTTGGGGTGATATTTTAGTGAAATCTCTGAAAATCACAAAAAGTCTATTTTAGTTGAAGTGCATGCCTAGGTTGCTCTACAATATCATGGAGAAAACTTATTTGGTTTGGCTGAAAATTTTGATTGGAAAAAAACAGTATTGGACATCATGGTAAAATGTTTAAATGAGGACCAAAAATTTTATTTAAAATGATCCCAGTTGATTAGTGGCAACATTTTTTTTTTTTTTTTAATGAAAAAAAATTTATATATTGTTGATGCAATCAAATGGTCAAGTAATTGCAATTGTGTGTGATAACAGGACCCATCAATCTTTTTTTTCCCCAAAATTTGACATTGTCAAATAAGCCTAACTAAAAATGGCTTGTGGTTACTTTTGATTATGTCCACCTTTTTAAAAAATATTTGGAATAACTAGATTACTGAACCTACTCGTGAATTACTGTTTTATTCTGAAGGTAAAAAGATGACAACAAAATGGGAAATTGTAAAAGGTTTTATTTTTGTGTATCAAAAAACTAAATTCATTAAACTGTCAAAACTGATGTAGCAGTTTACCCAAAACCTGTTGAGCAACAGTGTTTCTCATTGTTCAAAGGATTTTTGTGATTAAACTGTAGCTGCCATTAAAACACACCAGTTATTATATTACTGCAGAAACAGTTAATTTCATTGAAAAAGTTTTTAAAATTTTGGAAAATTGTCTGTGTTAAAGATATTTATGTGACTTAGGTGATACTAAGAAAAATGAACCACTGAAAAAGGTGATATCAGATTTAGAAGATGAACATCTGTTATTTCTTTCTAATTCTGAAAAAAATGGCAAAATGAATGGGAGGAAATCAAGGAAAAAGAATGAAATCATTAACAAGAGATACTAGTTTAGTCATTGAACATACATGCAATGGCTTAATTGATGTTTGTAGATATTTGCTAAGTAGTGGGTTTAATTTTGTTATACTTGGTGAATTTACCACAGACTAAGTTCTGGAGGTGCATATTTTATAACCATTCAAAATGTTACTGAAAAATTTAAATATTGAAGGAAAAAAAAAAAAACAAACTAAAAGTTCTTAAATGTTGAAGTCAAAAAATACAACTTTGATCCAGGTCATAATTACTCAAAATGTGGATGAAATGGGATGCCAAACATTTGATAACTTACTAGACCTTGAAACTAGGATCTCTAAAGATGTTAAAACGTCACATTTTTGTCCCACAGAAGAGGAAATATTTAATAATATTAGTTTTTATTTTCAAGAATGAACATTTTTGAAATAAATAGATTGAGGTAATTTTAAAATTTCATGAGATACCACAGAGATACCACAGAGATACCAGATATTTTTAATTTTCACCCTTTTTACCTAAATTTAATTGGTTAACTCCCCAAATTATTCTGTCAATTAATTTTGTGTTCTTGTTAATGTAAATTATTTTAATTTTTAAAATTATGTGTACTGGTAATATTGTATCATAGTGAAAATAAGTATTTTCTTTATCTTCTGTGAAACAAATTGTACATGTAATAAAAATCAAAATAAATTTTGCAAGGATTATCAAAATTATTGCTTCTCTGAAATTCACATTTTTTGTAAAGTATTTTCAGATTTTGTTGATACACAATTTTGTAAAATGCTTTCTGATTGTATTATACAATTCTATTTCCTGCAATCAATTAGTATAAGCAAATAACTCATTTTTGCAATATTATCCAAAAATGTCTAATTTATGGTGGCTAAAGTGATTTTTATGCATTTAGTTTATGGTATTTTTGTTCTTTCTTTGTACATTTGTATTTATGGAAATAAGTCAATAATTGTAAGATGCTTCCTAATATTATATATAGTTGCTAATTGACTAATTACTGGACATACTGACAAGTTTCTTTCTAAAATGTTCTCAGTAATTGTTATTTAGTAATTTAGTTCTCTATATGTCTGTTCCCAGTTGCGAACCATAGTTGCATGGTTGCAAGGCCTTGTTTAATGATCGCCTTAATTATAAGCAAACTGATTCATGAAGACTGGTTATTAGCTTTGAATATCCAATATGTTATCTTAGCAAAGGAATATCATTGAGAACTATTTTTTTAAAATTTCCATTATATTTGAGTTTTCAGAGTCAACTTTTGTATTTAGATAAAAATGTCTTTCTAATTTTTACTTTTAACAGATGTTCACAACAAAGTTATTCATGTTGTACAGAGACCACCTCCAAGACCAAATAATTCTGGCAGTAGTGGCTCTACTAATTCTAGTACTGCCTCTGCACCTCCTCCACCAACTCGTGATGTTAACAGTTTTGTTGTGGGGTCTTTTACTTTGCCATCAGAAATTCTTGATCCAAATCAAGTACAGGTGAATATTCTTACTGACTTCTAATATTTATTTTATTGGCATTTCCATTTAAATTTTTTTTTTTTTTTTTTTTTTATAGCTATAATCAGAATTAACTCTTCAAACTATTTTTCAAATTTGCTTTATAGAATATTGTTCAACAAGCTGTTCATAACATGGGTGAATTGGGAAGGAATGCTCGGGTATCTACTAGGTCTTCAGTAAGTATACAGTTTGGTATATTATGTTCTATATTCACATATTCTGTACAAATAAGTATGAAAATAGGACTATTTTTAGTATAAAGGACGATTATAACTCCTAAGCTCATGCTTGTAAATAATCAATATTCCATTAAGAAATTTGAGTTTTAGTAGTTTTATTATTTTTTGTTAGATTTTGTTATCTCTTATAGATGAAAATGACATTTTCTGCTTGTCTTATTTTGATTTATAAAAACGAGAACAAAGAAAAATTGGACATAATTTACAAAGCCTGAATAAAGTGCGAAGATAAGAATAAAAAAGAAGTCTAGAAAAGCCGATAATTTTGGAATTGTTTTAGTTTTCTGCTTTTTTTGTCAAAACCATCAATAATTTTGGACAATTGACATCCATTGGTAAAAATAATATGTTCATAAGATTTAGATCATTATAAAGTAGAGAAAACTAATATAAAATTTTTCTTAAGTATGGAAGTTACTTGTTTTTGGAATTTGTACCAAAAAAGAACCAATCATTAACTCAGTTATTTATATTAATAAGGCAATTCTCTCAAGCAGCTTTCAATTTTCTCACTCTAGCAGTTTTAACTTTGACTTATCGTATTTCAGAGTGTGATTCCTTCTACATCAAAATATGGTCTTACCAGATTTTTACTTATTTTATTTATTTTTATTTTTGAATATGGATTCAGGAAGTTCTATGAAGTTGATTTTCATGTTATTTTAGCAATCTTTTGTCATCAAATTCTAAAATTTTAGCTTTAATAAAGTACACAATATGTACTTTTTAAATCATATTTTCTTTGTTTAGGCTGATGGTTCGGCTGTTGATGTTCACATCAATTTAGGACAGATTCCTGTCCAACAAATCAGTGAATCACAACAAAGAGTAAATCACATTAAGAAATTATTGTGTCAAGCCAAAACTGTTTTATCTCGTTTAGAGGTGAGTAATTATTAATTGTATATACATTATTATAGTTGATTATATAACCATCTTAAATATGCTGGCATAATTCTTTCTAATTTTTTAAATAATTCTTATAGTTGTAGCTTCCTTAAAATTATAAGTATAATAAATAATTGTGCTACATAATGTATAGACTGTTGTTCACAATCATGTCATTGTCTCCATTGATTATTTGTATATATTATTGTGAAGCAATTGGTTGAAGAATGTCTGTTTTACCTCAAGCACATTATTTGCAGCATATTCACTCTAAAGTATTAAAAACTTAGTGTATATTTGCGATTAATTTTTAATATTTTGCTAGATTTTGTTGTAATTGTAAGTATTTTGCTTTTTAGAAGCATTGTGGGGGAAGTGATTCATACTGTTGAATTTGTTGTTTTAATATGAATGGAATTTTATTTTTGATGGTAAAATATATATTAAGTATTTATTTCTTTTTTTATTTATTTATTTTTAAACCCCAGAATCCTTCAAATAGTTGCCGTGGACAATTAGAAAACAATTCCTTGTCCACAGGAAGCACATCTTCTCAAGGTATTCATAGTACCAGTGAAGACCTATCTGATGCTGAACCAGACATTTCACAAGCTAGTTCAAGTCAGCAGTCTGAGCAGTCAAGTGCCACAAGTAACAACCAAGCAGCAAGGTCAGTTTTCACCCATTAAGATTTTTATCATACATTTGCTACATTGGAATTTCATTAGTCAGAAGTTAGGAATTGAGTAGTTTATCAAATAAGTATGAGTCAACCAAAATGTGCTGAAATATTTTGGAGCATTGAAATAAAACAAGCTCAAAATTATTGTTGATCTTAGTTGATGTATTAAACTTTGACAGCAGGAATAAATAATTTTACTCCCTTAATCAGACTGAAGACTAGTCAGAAAGTTCATTAACATAAAAAAGTGGAGAAAATTGTATGGGAGAGGGGTAAAAATAAATGAAACTTGCTAGAACAAGCCATCACTACTGTGAAAAAGCATTGAAACTGTCTATCCCAAATCCTGTACCCTCATGAAAAAAGTGTGAAGAGAGCCTGTTTGTGAATATTCCCTAAAAAACTATACATGGAAACACAACTCATCTGACCAATCTTTGGAAATCCTTACCAAAGCTACAAATAGATGTGAAAAATGTTAAGAAGGAAAACCTTGCAGAATTGCTGTTAATTTCAGATTTATCACTGTCTGCTTAGATCAAATTAACTACTTAGCATTGTGATATTGTCTGCTAAGCAGTTAATTTAAAAAGTTTCACATTTTTGAGTTAATGATTCTTTTCTTTTTTTTTTTTTTTTTTATTTAATAAAATGAAAATTATTTTAAATAGTTTCTTGTGTGTGAGAGAGAGATTACACTCTTACATAAATTTGGTATTTTATTTTATTTATACAATCATGCAAGTTTTATATATTTTCAAATTTCTGGGGAAATAAATTGGTTATTTTTTTAACTTTAAATTATCATTGATTTTTAAAAAAAAAAAAAAATATAAAATAAAACTAGGTACCACCCAAACCGAAGTATTTTTTTTTATTATTTTAAATTTTTTAATCCTTTTTAGTACGTTGGAAATTTTGGTTAAAAATCTTGTTTTTCTTGCATCAGCAGATGGGCCAAAGGTTAGTATTGAAAATCTTGTAATATCTTGGAACCTTTTTCCATGTTCATCACTCACTGCTCCAAGCCTGTAACAAATTCTTGATACATTCTTGGCCTTTTGTTACCAAGGAACAAATGCTTCTTATCTGTTCCTTCAGAGTAAGAATCTTATTCCTTATCCTTCAGCACCTGTTGGATCTGAGATCTGACAAAGATGCCCTCCTTGAGCTTAGCAGACCTGGGAACAGGTGTTGGAAGACTGCACCATTCTAGTCCATGCTCTTCACAAAATTCTTCATTAAATGAAACTTGATATGAAGAGTGGGGAGAAGCATCTTGTCAATATCCACCAGATGAACTGAGTGGGCAAAGGGAGTGCAGGAGCAAAGCTTTAAGACTTCACCTGGGAGTCTTTGAAAAATTGTCAATCTTTAAGGATTGTGTGGGGAAACCAAGGGAGGTGTATAAACCAGATATTTTTGCAACAGCAGAACCTGTTTTCCATGACCATCCAACACTTCTTCCTCTCCTTCTTTCTTCTCCTCTCTCTTGTTTTCCCTTCCCCCTGTTAATATATCAGTCCAGGGAAATGTCTCCATTTACTAAAAGATTTCTGCCTGAAGAGATATTCACAAAATAAATTATAACTGAAATGAATCTTTAAGGTTTTCTTCTTATTATTATTATGCTCTGTAGCTCTTCCTGGATTAATATCCTTCTTAGAATTATCCCCACCAGCCACAAATTGGTTATATATATATATATATATATATTATATATTATTATATATTATATATATATATTATATTATATATATATATATATATATATATATTATTTATTTATAAATGCAAATATGAAAAATAATCATGACAGCAAAGAAATACAAAGTAAAATTCTATGATTGCAAAATAAATATAAAATAATTCTATTTTTTAGATTAATTTGAATCTGTTTTTATGGTGACATTTAAATGATTTTGTTTCTTTGGTTCAATAGCTGGTTCATATTTTTTATATTTAACTATTTTAATTTTTTCTTCCAGGCACAAATTACACCTATTTCTGAAGCTGTTAGGGGTTTGGGATTTACCTATAATCTTCCATTCTATCTGGGGTGAAATTTCTCTCCTTTAGTTCTCAGAAATGTTTAGAAAGAGCTGTTAGATAAGGGTTAGAAAAAGAATGCTTGTGACAGTAGAATTTCTGCTTCCAAATACCAGCAGAAATTCCAATATATACTTTTTTTATTGCTTGCATTTTCTTTAGGGAAAACTTTCAGATTGGCATATACCTCCAACTGGGCAGCTGTTTTTATTTCTACAGTTACAAGATGGTTTGCTATCTAGTTGCTTATTGTTATAAAATTTGTTTAATATTTTATTATGTGAATTAATGCTATTATAGATGTTATTTGTGCAGGTGTAGCTAATTTTTAAGGTTTTTTTCTATTAAAAATTTTACTTAGTGTGTTATTTTGGTTAAAATGTTTCAGTCAATTTCAGAAAGTCTTGAACAATATTTATATTGGATAGTTGGCAGAAAGGAGGGTTAAACCATATAACTTTTCTTTTTATATGTCTGGGTCCATTTATTTTAGTATCTTAATGATTCCATGTACAATAACTTGTGTTTAAAGTTAATTTTTTCGAGGGCAGCATAAGATTTTTTTCATTAAAAAAGTTTATTAGAAGATAATCTATTTATTCTAGTATTTACTATGGTGGGTATTTGTCTAATTATTGGAATGGGATGATTAGAGTTAACATTAATATAGATTGGAGTATCTTTGTGATATAGTTTAAAAGTATTATTTAGAAGGTTGAAAGTTATATCTAAAATTAACTGTTTTAACATTGGAAGAAATTTAAATTCTAAACCCAAGGAATTTGAAAGCCCTGATAATCTTCTGTAAATTAGAAGAAAGTGGGCGATTACTATTAGGGATAAAAATAAGTCCATCTCTATATAGTGATGATGGATTATTTTTTTGATGATATGTTTATGGTCAATAATCCTACTAAGGGTGTTTAAAATGTAGATGCCAACTAAGTCAGCAATTTGAGTGGAGTCAAAGGTGCCCATAGGAATGTTGAAATTATCATTGTGACTTTTAATCCAAGTTGAGTTATTATTAGTCAGTAATGATTTTCTAGAAGCCACTATAACTTGGAATTCATCATCCAAAATTGCTACATAATTTTTAGCAAAATTAATACTTATATCAAATTGAATAAAAGTGGCTTTATCTTTATTTTTAATATTATGGAACCATTTTATTGTATCAGAAGAATCTTTCCATAGATTGTTATAGGAAGATTCTTGTATTTTGTTGATAATTTTTTTTTAATATTGTTGTATAATAGTAAGTATTGTTGCTCACACTGTTGTTTGAAACTAGATCGCCAGTGAGTAACATGGATGATTCCATTATTAAATAGATCACGTGATCATAAAGGAAGTGAATAAATAGGAAGTAGTGTGATGACTATAGGATCACTGTTCAGTCTTTTTTGAACTTCAATGAAACTTTCTTATAGGGTGATATCAATTTCAGATGCATCAGCAATGAAGGGGTCCACAAACCAGTTTTCATATCATTATGCAACTGCTTCAAATGATCAACATACACTGCTAAGTCATCATCAAGCAGCTCGGTGAATATATTTGCTAAAGGAAATTGGGCAAACTCCTGTCTCCCAAGGTTCAACCAGAACAGCTTTAGTTTCTTGTTAAATGCATTAATTGCCTCCTTGCAGGAAAGGGTGGACTCATTTCCTTGGAGCTGTTTGTTCAGGACATTTAGCTCTTTAAAATTGAAAGACAAGCTGGTGAAAACGTACCTTAATTTAAACTTTAAATTATGTATTTTAAATTTTAAGAAATTGAAAACTAAAAACGGCCATTTTGCATAGATTAGATGAAAAAAAAATTACAATAAATAAATATTTAACAAAATGGCTTGGATTAATTTAATGCTATATATATATATATATATATATATATATATATATATTGTATAGTACCAAAGCTTAAAAGAAGGCTTCAAATTGGCTACACCTAAAAAAAAAACAAAAAAAAAACACAAATGAAAGTGCTCAATGATGCTGGACATCCAATAAAGTGGGGTCCCAACAGAGCAGCACAATCGCAGTTTAAGGAAGAGTATGGAAGAAGCCCTCAAATCAACCTGGCAATTATTGCAAGCTATGCTAAGAAGAAAAGCTACAGATAGCCACATGTCATGACTGTCCTGAATTGTTGAATTCAAGAATGGAAATTTATATCAAAATGTAGACACATCAGAAAATGCCTTTAAGTCTACATGAACCCAAATAAAGGAAATTAATGCAGCCCCCCCCCTTTTCTCCTACCTACTTCCGGTATAAATAAGATGGTGTGCACTAAAAAAGAAAAAAAAAAAATACATTTAGTATGCCACCTGATAAGATCATAAGATTGTGACCCAGGTCAGAAAGTTACTGTTTGATATTACTTATATATATATATATATATATATAATATATGTGTAATGCATATTTTACCTTTTCACTTTTTTTTTTTTTTTTTTTTTTTTTTTTTTCTAGATGATGATATAAATTTTATTTATTTTGAATGTCTTTCACTGGTTGTAACGTTGTATTCCCTCTACCTCATTTGGTTGACACTTTGTTTTTCTTCCCTCCTTCCTCTTAACTATCCAAGGGTTTTTCTAGGTTAAATCTTTTATTCATTTCCTCTTGTAATTTTTTATAAATTGTCTGGATGATTTAAACCATTCTGGTCAGATAGTCAGTTGTCTGTCTAAAATAAATTATTAACAAACTCTTTCATGATGTATTGAGCTTTGCCTTTGAGATAGATAGAGATATATATATATATATGAGGTGGGCGGTTTAACTGAAAAACCGACTTTTTTCGGTTTATCTTTATCATTACTGAGTGACTATATTCACAGAAACACTATTGAAAAAAACTTTCGCATGTTAATAAAATTAACCACTTGTAAGAGAAAAAGATTGAACAAAAAATGTTAAAAACATTTATTTTAATTGAGTAGTTTTAGGAAATAAATATGAAATCTATTTGTTTACAAAAGAAATGTAGGGAAAAAAAGGAAATATGTTATGACATCTGAAATCTGTTTGTTTCAGTTTTGAAAAAACTTTTTGCCAAAATTAAGTTAACAAAATTGCGAATAAAAAAAAAAAAAAAAATAATTGCTGGTTTCGTCTTAATGTTAAATTTTATGAAGTCAGACTTTTTGTGGTAAGGGTAATTGTTTTAAAGCCAGTTTTATACCAATCAGGATATAAAGTTGTTGTAAACAAGAAAAATGAATGAAGAGTTTTTTTTATAATTTTTTTTTTTTTTTTTTATATAGGGAATGCACCTAAATTAGATATTAAGAATAATTAAGATAGTTCTTAATTTCACTTTTAAAATAATGTGTATATTTCCAGATATGGGAGTCTCTAGCATAAAATTTTAAAATTGTTTTTTATCTTGCGAATACACAAAAAATTAGATATTAAAAAAATGAAGTAAGTTTTAATCTCGGTTTTAAAATGTGTTTATTTTCAAAACTGCAATCATATTTTTTATTTATTTTTTTTTTTTAACCCAAAGTAAAATTTATTCTTTTTTATCCACTAGTGTTCGGTGGGTGTTTGTTACATTTCTGCCTATGAAATTCTTCTAAACAAGGAAAATTAATTCATTTCATTTTATTTTTACACTATCCTTATGCTTTTATTTTATCTAGCGAATACACTTAAAATTATATATTAAAATGATTTAAATAGTTTTTAATTTCAGTTTTAAAATGTGTATCTAAAAAAAGAACAGGTGATACTCACAGATTTGGAAATATACACCTAAAAAATGAAATTAAAAGCTTTTAATTATTTTTAATATTTAATTTTAGGTGTATTCATTAGATAAAAACAAATTTATGGGAAAAATAACTCATTGATTTTCCTTGTTTAGAAGAAACCCCAATAACAGTTGACTGGTGTACCAGAAAAGAATTGTGCGCTCTCTCTCATATCTATCTATCTATCTCTATCTCTATCTATCTATCTCTATCTCTATCTCTATCTATCTCTATCTCTATATCTCTATCTATCTATCTATCTCTATCTATCTATCTCTATCTATCTCTATCTCTATCTATCTCTATCTCTATCTATCTCTATCTCTATCTATCTCTATCTCTATCTATCTCTATCTCTATCTATCTCTCTCTATCTATCTCTCTCTATCTATCTCTCTCTATCTATCTCTCTCTATCTATCTCTCTCTATCTATCTCTCTCTATCTATCTCTCTCTATCTATCTCTCTCTATCTATCTCTCTCTATCTATCTCTCTCTATCTCTCTCTCTATCTATCTCTCTCTATCTCTCTCTCTATCTATCTCTCTCTCTATCTATCTCTCTCTCTATCTCTCTCTCTATCTATCTCTATCTCTATCTATCTCTATCTCTATCTATCTCTCTATCTCTATCTCTCTATCTCTATCTCTCTATCTCTATCTCTCTATCTCTATCTCTCTCTCTCTCTCTCTCTCTCTCTCTCTCTCTCTCTCTCTCTCTATCTCTCTCTCTATATATATATCTATCTATCTCTCTCTCTCTCTATATATATCTATCTATCTCTCTCTCTCTCTATATATATCTATCTCTCTCTCTATCTATATATATCTATCTCTCTCTCTATCTCTCTATCTATATATATCTATCTCTATCTCTATCTCTATCTATATATATCTCTATCTATATATATCTATCTCTATATATATCTATCTCTATATCTATCTATCTCTATCTATATATATCTATCTCTATCTATATCTATCTATCTCTATCTATATCTATCTATCTCTATCTATATCTATCTATCTCTATCTATATCTATCTATCTCTATCTATATATAT